>WAAF01004775.1:716851-768656 GCA_013400475.1 Tricholaema leucomelas | reverse complement strand
GATTTAATCAATAAGGGAATACAGGCCTTTGGGACTCATCCACAGGTCCAGGACTGGACAAGAGGGAGACAACAGAAGCACTTCTTTAGAGACTGGTGTGAACCAGTTCATAGTCCAGTAATTGCATCTGTCCTCATGGTCATTGTTGGTGCAGGCAATGCAGAGAGAATGGAGGCTGCAGTTCCATCAGGCTTGGAAAGAACAGCTGCTTTGATGAACTATGAGAGCCTCATAAATCCTCCAGCTAGATGCAAGACTCCTCCTTCCCAGGGCAATCAGCAGGGGTGACACCATGTCCTGCCTCTGGGGATCACGCAGTATTTCACAGAAACTCCCACATCTGTGAAACTGGTTTCATGCAAAGTTTCCAAAGCAAAGCTCACACAGGTCAGCAATGCCAAAAAGGCTCCTCTCAGTTCAGGTAATTCAGATCCCTAAGATCCAGGTGGTTCCCAAGATTTTCTTTTACAAGCCATCTGCCAGATGCTTACATTTCATTTTGCAGACGCTCTAATTTTCCTGAAATGGCCCTAAGATTTATTCAGTGAAACCGAATCCTGCTGCGTGTGAAGCTGGGAGAGGCTGAGCAGAAAAGCAGAGCTCCTCTGCTCTCTGCACCTCCCTGCAAAGGCAGCCAGGACGTGCTCAGGATGGTTTTTCCATCCTGCTCCAAGGACACTTCCTTTGGTGCCTGCTCCATTTACCAATTCAACAACCCACATCAGCAACTGAGGGACAAGGTCCCATGTTATGCTTCACCCTGCTTGGAAATACCCATCCCAGCTGCCAAGACCAAAAATGTGAAGGAGCAAAGTGGAGATGTAACAGACTTCTAAAAAACAAAACAAAGCAAAGCAAAACACAGAACAGGTAAAACATACAGCATTAAAAAAAAATTAAAAAAAAAAATAAGAAAGAAATGTAAGAGTAAGAGGGTACTTTGCTCAGGAAACACAGCAACTCCAGGCACCAGCAGCTCTCTGCTCCCCTGAAGAACACACAGACCTCCCCATGCTTCCTTGATATCGAAACCTCTCACTTCAAAGGTGTAAATTGAAAAACCAAAGCCATGCACATAAGGAAGACATTTTTTACACTGATGCACTGATGATGGTGAGGCACTGGCCCAGGTTGCCCAGGAAGGTGGGAGATGCCTCATTCCAGCTCAGGCTGGCTGGGGCTCTGAGCAACCTGGGCTCTAGTTGCAGATGTCCCAGCTGACTGCAGGTGGGTTGGACTAAATAAGCTTTAGAGATCCCCTCTCACCCAAACCAGTCTGCAATTCTGTTATTCTGTGCATATATATCACTAATGAGACACTCTGTCAAATTATTTAATAATAGAATTCTTTCTTCATGAAAATTATTTTTTAATTGTTCTGAAACTTTTAGAACCAAGCACCAAAAAAGGAGGAGCTGTAATTTTCTGTGAAAAATTATACCTGAAAATGGTGCAGAGTTCAAAGAGCCACCTTCAGTTAACAGGTTGATCTATCTGCATATTGACATCAGATTAAGTTGGTGGTCCCCATGTTCAAGGAGTGCTTCACTAGAACATTAACTGAAATCACGTTTTTCTTGCTTTACAGCACAGAATCTGCACAGAAATTAAACCCAGACTGACCATGTCATGGAACTGACAGGTCTTTGCTCCTGCTACTCTCCTACTAAACATTTCCCTTTTTAATAGCTCATGGGCTTTAACCACTGCAACAAATTCCTTCTCTCTGCCCCAGCCTAAGACTGCACTGAAAGAGAAAAAGCAGCAAACCCTGAAAGAATCACACTAGGACACCCCAAGACACTCTGGAGAGATGGATCTCTGCTTTGGAATTCAAGAAGTGATGTTATCTTGAATTTTTCTTTTCCCTTTTTGCCTTTTTTGCCCTTCTGCATAGATTTGTGTGGTAGCAGCACTGTCTGTGGACAGGTTTGTGTGATAGCAGCACTGTCTGTGCCCAGCCAGCCAAAGCTTTGGTCAGCTTTTTCTCCAGGGCAGAGTAAGCACTTGTTAGGTCAACAGCATGATCCACCCAACCCTCTTGATTGACTATTATTTGTATTCTCTATCAGCACTTCCTACAAGATGCTTTCAGCTTTGTATTGTCTGTAATGAAGCAAATGTGTTAGGAATGGAAACGGATTCATCATCCCTCCCACTCATTACTGAAGGTCTCAGTGCAGCGGAGGACAGTTCCCATCTGACCATTCCCATTCCTGCAGGATGCTCTGTCAGGACTGAAATTACGACCTGGTGCCACAGGAAGTTAATTTTCCTTGGCGTTTCACTTCAGATTAGCCTTCCACAAGCATCCTTTTCTGAAGCAGAAGCTGTGAGTGTGACTTCATATAAACAGACAACAAATATTTCATGAATTAATCTTTGTAAGACAGGGTTCATTAATCTGTAAGAGACTCCGGTTGTGTGCTAACCCAAAGGGCATAGCACTGAGATCCTGTGATGCCTTCTGACGTACAAAAGTAGTTCCAAATTTGCAGTCATTATCCAAATAAGCCTCTTGATAAGTCAAAAGCAATCACATACGTGGTTTGTGGGAAAAAAAAGGGCACAGAAATTGCACTAAATCCTTCTCCTCACAGGTAATTCACGTTTAATTGCACAGCTTCAGGAAAAGGGGGTTAATCACAGGTTTAGGTATTTCTGCTCAATACAGAGAGGCATTTAGAATGTATCTACTGAGGTCCACCATGACAGCTACAGGACCTACAAAATACTTATCACGTTCTTCACAAAAATCTTTCTAAACTACTTCTTTGGGCAATGAAAAAACAACATGCCCACCACTCCCAAAGGGCACCTCCTGAGGTCTGCCATGTGTTTGTATCTTTCTCACCTGGGTACATACGGGAGCTTGCACAGAGATGACTTGTTGGAGGTTGGGGATACTTATTTGGCAGAAACCAGTGAAGAATTTATCTTAATAGTTATTAAAACTCCTACCTGTAGAACTGTACATCTCAGCATGGCCACAGACTATGTTTACAAGCAAAGACAGCTGCAAAAGCAATTTTCTGATTTGCATCTGTGGCTGTAGCATTTTGGCTACTAAATGTAGGTACTTCCACACTTTCTCTAGGTGCTCTTTTAAAATTTCTATGAAAATCTGTACAAGTAGATTTAAAACTTTGCCATCTCAGAGCCTTTTCCTTTCCATGCCAGTATTGTTTTCCCTAAGTGCAGTCATTTTTCATTTCTTCTTTCCTTTCTTCCCTTATATATAGTATTTTAAGCTTTGGAACAGCACATTTGACTCTAGCAGCAATCTAAAATGCTTTAGCAGGAACAAAACTCTTTAGAGATTACTGCCCAGCACACCCTGGATTAACTCTCACAATTAGGAACTCAATTTGCATTCTCAAAGTGAAATTCATTGTTGTAACTGTGACCATAGTTGACACAGTAGAATAAGCTATTGTTGAAGTAATTCTGCAAAAGGTCAGACACTTAAAGCCTTCAATTTCTCTTGACAGCATCTCAGGAATGAACAGCACAGTTGGTCATGTCCAAATAAGGCAGACTGACCACCCCACTCACTTCAGCATGGGCTATCATCACCCACCATGGACCTTCCTGGCTGCAAAATGTGCTTTGGGATATTAGAATGGACCTCAACATTCCCAGTCTTGAAAGGTTTCATGTTCATCAGCTGAGGACCCAGCACAGAGCAGTCCTGCCACACACTGTTGGAGAGCAGTAGGGGTTTGTGATGGGCAGGACTCCGAATGGGTGACCACAGCTCTGGGCATGCTGAGAGTGCAGGAGAGGCTGCTCTGCAATGCTGATGCCAGCCCAGGCACAGCAAGTTCCTGTGGGAGAACATCATCACAATCGAACTCAGTGATCTCAAAGGTCCTTTTCCAACCTAAATGAGTCTATGATCTTCTGGGCATAAAATGAATAGCTTGCATCCCAAAACAGGAATTTCACCACACTGAGCAGATAATTACAACCTACATTTTTTCGTGTGGATTATCTCTGTTTGTATCTATGAGGAAATCCCTGTTTGAGGAGTTTTCCTTGCACACAACCCTGCATCCCTTCACTGGAAGGGGTGAGAACTGGCAATGAGGATTCCCAACACTGTCTTGCAGTAGGTTGGTAATAAGACATCACTCATATCCCTCCAAGTGACTGTGTGGTTCCCTTCCAGCAGCCCTGCTGCTGCTGTTACACACTCCGATAAACTTTAGGAGTGGAGAGTTACTCGACTGCGCATTATGTTGGTCTTAACATTATCCAGGGGTAGGACTGCCAGAGTCATAAATTATGCTCTCATTGAGCACTGGAAGAGAAGAATCTCCTGGTTAGGGTTTTACTGTAAGTATCTCTCTCATGGAAAGATGCGTCCTCAACGGAATGCAGCTTTTGAATTGCTCCTAAGAATTACCTGTAACGCTTCCTCCCCTTTTTTAATCATACTAAATATGGCCACATACCAGAGAGGGACACATGGCACCCACCCAGCACATGCAGCAATTCCTGTCTCTTCAGCTGGGCTCTGGCATGCAGAATGTCTTACTGACGAGCTGATATTAAGCTATTTTTGCAGTGTCAAAACACAGGAACTCCTTTTCAAAGACTTTTCTATGTGATTTCATCCAAGAAAAATCTGAGAGAGGAATTGGCAACTCCCCATTGCTGCAAGTGTGTTGGTGATGCACAACAGGAAGACTGCACTGAGCATGCAGAATCTGTTTGAATTCCTTCAAAACCAAGAAAGCACTGAATGTGCTGGACACTGTCCTAAAACCCAAGCAAAACTTCTCAGTAAAACACTTTTTTTTTTCTTTTTACCATTCATAAAACATATCCTGCATTTTAACACATTCTGAAGCTACCTTTTAAATACTGCCTGGTTGGCTTTTGCTGATAGGTTAATAAAAAATTCACTTTGGTGGCAAATGTGTGATATCTTTGTGGATATTGTTGTGTGATACAACTAATCTTTTTATTTAGTATAGCTGCTGAGTATCTTTAGCACTGGTACCATATAAGTCAATAATCATCTCAATAACTCTTGGCCCTGGAATGTTACAGTATTTTTGTGTAATGAATATTACCATCACCCCCTCAAAAAAAGAAAAAATCTGGCCAACCTCGTGAATAGTTATTCGATGAAAATCACAGAGTCACAGCCTGGTTTGGATAGGAAGGGACCTTTCAAGGTCATCTAGTCCAAGCCCCATGCAGTCAGCAGGCACACCTGCAACTACAGCAGGTTGTTTAGAACCCCAAACAACCTGACAGTTGTTTATTGTTCACAGGTAAGAAAAGGATTCCTCCAGAACTCTCAGTCTTTTACACATCACAAAAGGCAGAAGTACTCAGCCCCTTCCCAGCCCCAGGCACAGCCCCACATTTCATGGTACGCTGCTTCCACAGCCAGTAGAAAGGTAGCATTGACTTCTGATACAGGTCTAAGACAGGTCACCCACTCCAGTCAGACTCCCCACTCAGACTGGACTTTGCATTCATGATTCTACTGACTTAAAAACGGCTGCCCAGTACCTCAGTGGGAAAGTGGGAACATTCTGATCCCATCCTTCACCTTGACTAGAAACCCAAGCCAAGCCCAGGAGCACAAGGCAGTGTTTGCTGGTGTTACTCCTACATTGTCCCAAACCACACTTGTGTATCTGCCAGTTCCCTACTCAGACCTTGCATTGGCTTTACCATCGAATTAGGGATCTGAAGGATTTATACTCACACTCAGATATAGTAAGACACAGCCTTTGTCACACACTCGTGTGCAAAGTGGACAAAGTGGTTTAAGAACAAACTGTAGCCTGACCTTGTTGGTGTGAGCCAGTTCATAAAACAGTTGAATTCAGAGATATTCAGAGATAAAGTGGTCACAAAAGACAGAGAATTCCCTAATGACTTCAGAAAACTCTATAATCCAGCCAACTAATCCAGTTTTAATTATACCAATAAGCTGATAGGGGACAAGGCTATTTTTCAGGATAGAATATAATGTATGAATAATTTTTCATGTTATTTCTATTCTGCTTTTAAAGAACATGTAGAAGTTATCAGTGTGAGCAATATGATGATGCCACTTGATTAAGAGTCAATGCTTCTGTTACCCCACTGTGAAGTAGAAAAGCCAATACTGTATTGCTTCACACAGCAGCACCAAATCTCTCAGCCCGGTAAAAAACTTAATAATATGTTCTTCTCCTTAGGTCCTCCCTTGAAAGTAAAGACTCGTCCTGAATGGCAAAGCATATCCTACCAGAGAGAATGAAAAGAGTAAAGGCAGAAAAGAGTACTCCTTAGCAGGACAGATCCAAGAGGCAAGGCAGAATGCTCAGCACAGGGCAGCACAAGTGGCCTTGCCACACAATGGAACCTGTCAGGCTATGGCACAGTGGATGGCACCAATGTCTGTGATCACACAGTAAGATGAACAAATAAAAGAAGCAAGACAGCAGCAGCCCCAGTTCCTGTGGATATCTGTATAACCAAATCCTCTTTTTAACAAAATATTAATGGGGTAAAGGAGAGAGATTCAGATCAAACCCAGTGACAGCAACAAGTCCTGCACTAACTGCATTGACCATTTTACACATTATTGCATCTTGTTCCTCACTCTTCACACCTCCCCAATCTTCTAAACTATCTCATGCAGAGGAGCTGCTCTCATGCAGAACTGTGAATCAGCCATTTCTCTTTTGTGGTTAGGTGGTAATTGTGACCAATGCAAATGCTGGCTAAGACGTTTTTGAGACAAAATACGGTCTCCCCAAAAGTCCAAACACTGTCCCATGCTGACACCTCGCAGAACTTGCACAACCCCATGGACATCGGTGCAGGAGATACCATTAGCCAGCAGACACTAAACCTTGATTCACTTAGGCTGTGTAGTGCAAGAGCTTGCACTTCAGTTCCACCCCTGGGGTTCAGCCTGTAAGTACCTAAAAAGCACTGAGCGCTTAATTCTGCAAACCCTGATTTCCCAGTGGCAGAACATTGCCCCGTCTGGGTTTAACATACATTTCTAGGTATAAGCTTTGTGGAACGTTTCAATTAAATGCTATCATATTTTTTAAAGTGAAGAAATTCACAAAATGAAAGCAATTAACAAAGAGTGTAACTAATAGCTTTGAGTTAGGTGTGCAATTATAAATAAATTCTAATTAATTTCCCACTGCATCTTGCTTATTATCCACGTTTCACGTGAACCCATTTATGTTCATTTGCAAATGAGTAAGGTAGAATAGATGATGCTCTATAAAGTCTGTTTGGTTTATTGTCTCGTTAGCTCCCTTGCAAACACAGCCACTTTACCTGCCAGCTCTCAAACTTTTGCTGGGATCTGCTGTGCTGATAGTTGGCCCCACAATTCACTTTCTCTGCCAAAATGACAACAACAACAAAACTAGAGGACAGCTCCCTTAGCCATAAATGTTCCTGTTCTTCTTGCTCTGAGTCTTCTAAAAACCTGGCACAAACTTCCTCAGGTGATTCTTTTGGGCTGAACGTCATTTTCATACCTGAAGTATGGACCTCTATTTGCTCCAGTTCCCAAAGTTGGCTTCTGTCCCACCTGCCTTTAATTTAGATTTTGAGGCTAATCTCAATTAATCACATTTCACTTTGTCCCTTTTACTAAATCCTTAATGAAAATCCTAAATCATTAATTATAGGTCTCATACTGATTCTTATAGACTAATTCTGTTGGAATTACTGTTTATCCAGCCCAACTACAGACAACACTTAATAGTGGGATCCTACTGGTCTTAATTATTATCCACTCTCTATCAACTAAAAGTGCATCAAAGAATGTTTATTCTGGTTTATTTATGAGCAATAATTTAGCACCAGCACTGTAAGTATACCTTTACCAGTTAATTAGGACTTTCTTTACAGAGTGTCTCTAATCCTTCTTATATACATCTATTTCAAATCCATATAAGCAAGTAGCACCCCATTGTATCTCTGCGAGGTAGTAAAAGAAGAGAATGTCCAGGGACAACATTGAAATGCACTCATTAAAGATCAGTAGCAAGATAAGATGAGAAAGGGCTACCCCCAGGGCCACACTGCTCATGGATTTCATGACGCTGGTAGCACTGCTTCAATTCATGGCCTGTGAAAGCCCAGACACATAGAACATCCTCCCTTCATCATCAGAAGCTGAGCAGTGGTGAGCTCCAGCTGCCAGAAACTGAAACTCACCACACTCAACATGACTTTTAATTATTCAGCTTCCCCAAGCCTGGTTCCTCTGTGCTAGGAGTCCAGAACTGGCTCCCACCACTGTGGCAGTAGCCCAAGCCCAGTCACCCCAAAGGTAGAGCACAAGATTCCTTCTACCTTTCAGCCTGGGATACCTTTGGTTTTGTCTCATTCCCATGGAATTTACACATGTACCTGGCTGCTGTGAGGAAAACTGCTGCCAGAATTGTTGTTCACCTTATAGATCAAACCTGAAACCAGGCACTTGCTGACCTGTGAACTCATTTCTTTTCACACCAATACTCAGATGAGGAAAACAAATGAAAATCAGGACTGATTTTTACCCCAGTATGTCTGGGACATTAACCACAACATGAAAGTTTCTCAGCTATGTACAAGTTATTTTATTCCCTTTCCACTGCACACTAGGAAAGACTGAGTGCAGTTATTGCCAAATGATGCCAGTCCTGCCCTACACACAGCATCTCTGCTGCTCCCTCCTTTCCCTGGGAGCAACAGAGATTTACCTCGGGATTTACAAACTGATCCCATTCCGCAGCTCAAGAAAAACAGATCCTCTGCCTTCACACAAAATAAATAATTGCACTGCAAGCAGCACTGCCATCCCTGTGTAACCCAGAGTGTGAAGATGAAAGCACNAAAGAAAAGGGAAAAAAAAAGGGGGGGGGAAGAAAATAAAATGGTCTAGATCTTGTGGGGGCGGGGGGAGAAAAATCTATAAATACAACTGAGGCTTCTTTATTGCTGTCAAGAGGCAGGAAGGAGGCTTTTTGGACTGGAATATCATCAAGATAAAGAGCACCTTAGAACAAAAGCTTTCTGCAGCGAAGGGCAGTGTTTACTCTTCTGGTCTGAGAGCATGCTGTTTGAGGCAATCTCCCCTTGCACACTAACACTTGTTTGCACCACAGAAAGGTGTTTTTAAGGACACTGAAACCGGGCTGCCATTTCTTCCACTCTATTAGACACTTGGGTACCGCTGGGACAGACAGGATGAGCCGAGATAGAGAACTGAGGTGATCTGTGGTGCAAGGTTCCCGCAGTGCCCTGTCTCCCACTCTCTGCCTACCCAGTTTCACACCACATCCAGTCTTTGTCTGCTGTACCAAGATAAGACAAGAAATTCTCTGCAGTGGACCTAGCTCCACATGCCACCAAGATGAGCTCTGGCAGGTCCATTCCCACTCCAGGCTGGGAATCCTTGTTAGAGAGGCTTTAACTGGGCTCATTGGAGATGCTGCCTCAGCTACCTGGGCTGACTCCATGCTAAGCCTCCTTTGTGTTCAGGCAGCAGAGGAGAAAAATTGGTATATTAACCTCTAACACTGATGAAAATAATAGCCACAATAAAGAGAGATGGAAACCACGGTGGCAGTAATTATTCTGGTCTGGTTTAGTCAGGAGTAAGCAGAGCCTGTGGGAATTCCCAAAGCCCCTTGGGCCAGCACATGGTCACAACACAGGTGCCCTGGGCCACTGTGCCAGGGCGGTGAGTGATCAGCCACGGGAAGGACACTGCTGCCCTGGGTTAAAGCCTCTGGCATGGGCAAGCTCCCCTGATCCACCTGGCAAACACTCCAGTAAGAGAACTCCAACCAAGTGCACCAAATCCTTGCTTTTGCGTCTGAATCTTCAATTCCTGAAGACCTGACAGGCCAGACAAGAGGCAACCATAAAGGTGAGCCTGTGAAGCAGAACAGGCTGCCACGGATTTCTCATACAGCCAGGACAGTGACCCCAACACCACTTCTGTGTGCTTGTGCCGTACTGCCTGAGGTGTGCACACCAGGCCATCCAGTGCACCCGTGTCTGCCTGATGTATGGGTGTACAACCACACATCCAGCTGCATCCTGCTAAGGTGGGTGTTGGTCTAGGGGCTTTGTGTGAGAGAGTAATGATCATTGCTATTTAAAAAGCAACTCTTTCCGCTTTTTACCTCCCTCTTTTCTTGAGATCCTTCGTGTCTGTAATTAATTTTTGACATATATAGCACAATTCCCTGCCATGAGTCATCTCAGTTCTTCCCAGGTTTAAATGTCATTCTTCTTTGAAATCTTCTCATTCAAAAATCAAGCTGGATCTAATAAAAAATTCAAAGGTGCATCTAATAATAATGAAATAATAGCAGCAAAAAAACATGCACCTGCATTTGTGGCAAAGAACAAGGGACAGAAGAGACAAAAATGTAGGGAAAAAAGAAATTAGAGGGGAAAATCATGATATTGCTGAAGTGCTGCTCTCACACTAAGACCAGGGGGATTGGGATAAGGCTAAAGTTAATTGCATTTCCAGATGACAAACCTCTCACCTCTGAACTGAATGGCTCTTTATAAAAGCTATCAGTAATAAACTGTAAATCTCAGCTATGATTGCAAATAAAGGTCATCCCTTTCATGCTGCCACTTTCCCGGGCCTTATTATATTCCTGTCTGAACCTTTCTTACTTCTTAAGGTGTGCTAGCTGCCCATAGAAGCAATCAGTAAGGCTTTTTGATTTTATTTTGAAAGACACAGGGCGGTGGGATTTACATTCCGGCACCGCACTGATCCAAAATGGAAAATCGCTGAATTCTGACAGGACGGCAGAATCCTGCTAGCAGAATTAATCTTCATCCTGTATTAATGCAACGAAAGACAATCCTTTCCCTCTCCTTCCTCTTCTCCTTCAGGAGCAGAGACTCCTGAAATTCAGATGTTCTTCTCTACCAGTGCAAAGGGGCATATCTCATCTTCTTTTGGCCAAATGCAAAGATCACTGCAATAGTATCTGGGGGCTGCAGCTGGTTAGCAACCAGACATTGTCCCCATCAGGTCATTAGCAAATCACCCAACCTCACCGACAATGTGCTATGAAGCAGACACTGCTCTGTTGTGGGCAGTAGGAGGTATGTGCCCTTCAAAGCCTTTGCTCAAAACCAGGGACCACTATTAACAACAACTAGAGAGGGAGGCTCTGGACATCCTGCTCTCTGGCACCCTTGCAGCAAGGAAGTTTCTCCTCATGGTCAGACAGAATCTCCTGGGTTCCAGTTTGTCCCCACTGCCCCTTGTCCTGTCACTGAGCACCACCCAGAAGAGTCTGGCCTCAGGCTCTCAGTCCCCAGCCTTTAACTCTTGCTGAGCATTGAGCAGATCCCCGCTCAGTTTGCTCTTCTCCAGGCTAAACAGCCCCAGGACTCTCAGCTTTTTCTCCTCACTGAGATGCTTCAGGCCCCTCAGCATCTTTGTAGCCTCCACTGAACTCTCTCCAGTAGTTCCCTGTCTCTCTTTTAACTGGGTAGCTCAGAACTGGACCCAGGACTCCAGCTGTGGCCTCACTAGGGCAGAGCAGAGAGGAAAAAGAACTTCCCTCAATCTGCTGGTCACACTCCTCTAGGGAGCTCTTAGGGAGTCAGGAGATGGCTAGGGTCACAGCCCGGCATAGCAAGTTTATTGTCTACCCACCAACTTGCTGTGACCTGGAATGTCTCTGAACTGCTGTCATCTCTGGTGTGGGGCTGAGACGCACACTCACACTGACTTCTAGGGTCAGCTTTGCTGCTAGATCTGCAAGTCTGCACCAGATGGGGCAAATTCTCCTTAAAGGCTGTGACAGATTTCATTTAAGGGGCACAGTGAAATGTGTAATCTGCAGATTCAAGGTGATCTGGGACCAAGTGAATCCAAACTTAACTTCATAAACTGTTTGTGTTTGTACACAAACAGGAAGCTCAAGGAGAGCAGCAGCTCTGATCAGTCTGTTGTACCCTTCACATGAAGAAGAGACAGACTCACTGCAGAGCAGCTGGTGTTAAGGAACAGACAGACTTGTCTATGAAATGGGATAATTATCTTCCACATCTGGAAAATGTGACAATGGCATATCTGAATGAGGCTTTTGACAAGTCCCAAATACAGCTAGGTTTCTTTTAGTTTAGCTTTTAATTTCAGCTGCTCCTTTTGGAAGTGCAACATTGATAGCTCTTGTTAGAGCAGGAAACAACCACTTGAACAACGTCTCTCACTCACAAATTGCTTTAGTCTCAACACATTGCTCCTCCAGCTTTGCCAACACACCACACTCCTCATCTACTCCAGTCTTGGGAAGGCTGTAAAGAGACACTCATGGTCCAAGAAGTGCTGCAGTGGACACCACTTTTTAAGGGCTGGGTTCCCTTAGCTATTTACTTGCACCCACACAAACTCATAGGATACTTCTAACAGTCTCTGATCACCCATTGAAATAAAATGACAATGCCAAGTAATAACACTCCACATGTACAGACTTCCTTCAGCCAGGCTTGGAAAGCAGTTTCACCAAGCTAAGCAAACACCATCGTTCTGTCACACAGGAATAGCCAAGTGGTCAACAGTGAAACTAAATCCTGTTTTCAAAGTAACAACTGATTTTAGAGACCTTGCTCAGAACCGAGATACTGAAAATCTGAAGATTAGAGTCTTTCTTCAGTACTTCATCCTGAGAGAAGTATGCTTGAGGACTCATCCCTGTCATGGGCTCCTCAGCCCAGAGGGCGCATGCCATGCTGAGATCACGCAGCAAGACATGAGGAAACTGCCTCAAGCTATGTCAGAGAAGTTTAGGTTGGACATGAGGAACAGTTTGTCCCCCAGCAGGGTTGTCAAGCCCCAGACCAGGCTGCCCAGGACAGTGGTGGAGCCCTCATTCCTGAAGGAGTTTCAAAGATGCGGAGATGTGTTGCTGAGGGATATGGTTCAGTGGTGACCTGGCAGTGCTGGGTTAACTGGTGGACTGGATGATTTTACAGGACTTTTCTAACTAAACCAATTCCATGATTCCAGATTACTCAGTGAGTCTTCCCAAGACATGTCTGTGACCTGGCTCCAGGACTATGCCTGCTCACCAGATCATGGTCCACCACCCAGCTAGTTCTCCCAACAGCTTTGCTTCCTCTAAGCAAGACTTGTGCCACTGCAGGGCTCTAGAATGTGCTGTGCACAGCCCCATGCCCCATCACTTTCCCAGATGAACATCTGGCCCCAGTTGCAGCCCAGGGTGGGCATCACCATCCCATAGCCAGGCAAGCAGGACCAGCCCATTGTGCATGAGCTGGAGGAGTCAGATGTGTGGTGATCCTGGGGCACTCAGCACTGTTCAGTCTTTTCACTTTTTCTTTGGTCTTGAAGACAAAGCCCTTTATCTACAGTTGGCCTCTTACATCTCACAGCTGCAAAGTCACATCTTGTTCTACATTTCTCTCTCAGCCTCCTGTTTAGATGGCCAGAAAGAGCAAGCAAACTTTGTGAAAATAATACTTTCCACAGCATGCGATAGTTAATAACCTCCTGGCACGAGGAACAGCACTGCTTTAGGTGTGCTCACCAGATGTCACCTCAAGGAAGTAATCCTTGCTCTATGGCACACCTTCATTAGCTGTTCTTTCTGCAGTGTGTCTGCAGCAGGTCTCATTCAGTACTCCTGCAGGTATCTGATCATCCCTGGGGAATGAGAGGAATATCCTTTGGGTGTTTCCACATGGATAAGTATGAAGGATTACAGTCTAATGGAGTTTTAGGGCAAATTGGACTGATAGAGGAGAGATCCACTCCCTGCTCATCTTCTAGACAGATCTTATGCCAGCTGACCCTGCTGTGTGCTCCCGTTTCCTTTTCCACTTTAGCACAACACACTCTGGGCCAGGGGTTGCCTACTGGAAGCATCTCTGGGCAGAGGGTCAGGTGGCAATGGCTGAGATCAGACCTCCAGGCTCTGGGGAGTGCTCAGCACAAGCATGCAAGGGTTGATTTCTGGTTTGCACTGTGCAGGGTTGCCTGAGGTTCTTCTACTGAGGACAACTGAATGAGCACCTGGGCAAACAGGCTTTGAAACCTGACTTTGCAATGAAATGTGACTGTTTCTGTTGTGTCTAAGGCCAAATGCTCTTGACATGGAGGAGAATTAATCTGAGATCTTAGTGTAAGAGCTACAGCCTGAGAGGCTTCTCCTGCCAATCCCTGTCTTTCTGTGAGTTTTCATCCTGGGGACTAGCATGGCTCCCAGTTAACACATTAGCTGCAAGACCAAGAACTAAGTCTTCTTGGTGATGAACAGGTTCGTGATCACCACACAGTCAGTGCACAGGGACTGGGCATAATGTAGCTTAGTTGTGAGAGTCATGTCCTTGAGTGTCTTGATGAGAAGAAGGTCTTCTTTCACCCTGGGCTGCATCAAAGGTTGCAGCGCACATTTCAAAAACTGTTGCACGTGACAAGATTGAGTTTGACTCTTGAGGCAATAGCCTCAGAGCAGGGTCCTGTAGGCCAAGTCCACCTCTCTGTGTCTCCTTGAGAGAACTTCATCTAGATAAGAACCACAAAGATGGGAGAAGGTCCAGCAAGAACAGCACATCTGCCTCAGCAAATCCCTTGGCATTGACACAAAGGCTGCGCCCATTTGCTCAGAAAGCCTTGTTGGGCAGCAGAGACCCATAGGATGGGCAGTCCCTGAGGACGCTCTCCAAGCAGGAACAGGACAGATGCTTCTGCCCTAGGGTCTGAAGGGGATGGCCCTGGGGAGCCGGAGAGACATAGCCTGTCACCTCATGTAAGTCACCAAGGACAAAAGGGCAGCTCTGATAAGCCATGCTAGCTGGACACAGACATCACACACATGCTTCCAACTGGATTTATGAGAGGCAACAGATTCACCTTTATAACTAACTACAGACAGCAGACACCATCCTCGTAAAATTAAACTAATCGTTGGGAAGAGTAAAAATTCCATTGTATGTATAATGTACAGGAGTTACTGAACCTTGGATTCACAGGATCACAAGGAATGATTTTTAAATCTCTGCTGTAATATTTCAAGGCAGCAGCATCCAACTAAAATGCTGAAATGTAATCAGAATATTTTTTTAAGCTTAAAAATACTTCCTTTCTAGAAAATGGACACTAAGGCCTTAGGCAACATCACCACTGAGGTTTTATTATAAAATACATTTCAAAATAATGGCTGAAAGTCTTAGGAGCACAGAAGATGAAAAAGAAGAAGTAAACAAGCCTTTTTCTACCACTAAATGATAAATTAAAAGCAGTATTTTGCTGTTCTGCCTCATTTTTTAAATCTCCCTACACTCACACTACTGTGGCTATGGCTGTGGAGATATTCCTGTTAAAAAAGCACATTTACTACAGGTTTACAGTTCAGAAGCAGCAAGCATCTGTGTCAGCCAACACACAGGCAGGTATAGAGCTCACTGCAAATCATTTTCATTAGAGTTGGAGGAAACGAACAAACAAACCAAACCAAACCAACAAAACATGACAGCGCAGGCAGAGCTGCAAAGAAACAAGGCCCTCGCACAGTGCTCTTTAAAGATCTGAGTAATTCCAGAATGTCGACTTTTGGGATTTCAAGACTAACAGTGCAGACACTGCAGGTGCTGCTGTTGCCATCAGATAAAGAGCTAACCCCTAATCTTGCCATGCTACCCTGCCCCAGTGCAGATTATGGCCAAGAGATCTGTGTAAAGACAACAGAGCAAATAACAAATAGACTCCTGCCTGGGAAAAAGCAGATTTACAGGCTGAGGGGAAATGGGTCCACTTTTATATTCTCTTAACAGGTTTTTTACTAATTGATGCACAGTTTGGGCTTGTTGCTACTGTTAAAGCTGTGACACAGAAATATCCATGAACAGACATCCACGGGTCTTAAACCAGCCCAGACTTCTTCTGAACAGACATAATCTGGAGTTTTCTCAGTTTGCCTCCTGAACATTCCTGTGTGGTTCAGGTAACACATGCAGTTTGTGAGTCCCAGGCTCTGACACCAGTGGACTTGCCTGAAGAGTTTTCATACGTTTGCTGTACTGGAAAATACTTTTTAAAAGCCCCAAATCCCCTGCTTCCTCCCCTCCAACAGGCGTGGGCTATGACAGCCCACAGCAAATGACTTGGCTGGCAAGTTCAACCAGGGCAGATGGATGGTACCTGGGTGCAGAGATCTTCCTCTTAAAGCAAGGCTCACCAACGCTCCAGCACCAAAACTGGGAGCAACATGGCACCAGAGGCAGTCAAAGCCATTGCCAACCTCCAGCAGTTTAAGGGGGATAAGGAGACCCCCACTGTCCTGTCCACTGAAATGCACCAAATGGCTCCCAGTGAAACCACTACTCTATGGCTCATCCTGCTTCCTCCTGGTACAACCATGTGTTCTGGCAGCACTCATGGGCTACACTGGAGGCGCCATGGTTAGGATGTAATTAAATTAGGAGATTCTTGGTAACCATGTGGTAAGGAGGAAAAACACACTTGTGTCACCACAGGTCTGCTGCACTGATACGTTTGAATACCATCTAGAGCAAATTACCTGTAATTAAGGTATCTGATGCAATAAATCATGTTACTAAACATTTTTACTCTATCTTTTGTGTAACCAATACCTAGGGAGGTAACTGTTTATAAAAGAAACTCTACCTTCAACCGGGAGCCAAACTCACCCCAACCACAATCCACAAATGCCCTTTTTCCTTCTTACTTCCCCCCAAAGAAATCAGTAATATTAAATCAACGGAATAATGTGAAGGGGGAAAGGAAAAGACAACCGTGGACAAAACATAGAGCAATGTTTTATTAATGCTAAATACACTTTCCCTTTTGGGTTTACACTACTGTTCCCGTAACTGCTTCCAGATGGATCAGCCATCATCTGAGAAGCTAGCTGGGGAGGAAACGGCAGCTTGCTGCCTCTTGTGCACCAAGGAGACAAAATCCTGGACATAAATGTGATTTATGGGTTTGATAAGCTAAAACCAAAGGTAAAGATTGGGGGAGAGTAGAAAGTGAGATGAAAACTGAATTAAAAAAAAAAAAAGCTGGCAGCTGAAGAGTTAACCACAACCTTCTTCCTTTTAACACAGCCTTCTGTAGTAGCTAATGAAGGTAATGAAATATGACATGTAGTTTGGCCCCTGACCACAGAGTGCACCTCCCTCCCCTCTGCCTCGTGAACAAAGCCAAACCAGATGGAGCTGCTGGGCAGGGGCTGGCGGCTGCTACAGAGCGGGGCAGCGGGAGCCTGCCCAGGGTGTGGGCTGCTGGCACACCGAGGACATGCCCAGCTCCACTCTGGAAGAGACCAGGGTGGACAAGCCAGGGCATGTGCAAATGGTGCCAAAGCCACCATCCTCAGCAGCAGCACCAAGAACTACACCCATTTCAATCCCTAATTCCATGAAACACCAGCCCTTCCAAATAATTAAGCAAGAAAACAGGGTTTATGTGCCCCACTACTGACAGGCTAAATATAACATATCAAAAATCCTACAGAAAGAGGTTTGGTATTGCTTTGGCAGGAGAGAGGCTTCACTTGGAGAATTACTGCCCTTTATAGCTCAGGGGAGCAACCTCCTGCAAACATGGAAGTGAGCAGCTCCCTAGCAGAGAGGCAGAGATGAGAAAAGCCTTCTTGAAATAAACCTTTCCAAAATAAAAAGCTTTCAGGTTCACAAAATACTATAGAACTTGGCAATCTTTTTAAGTTCTTCATAAGTTTCTCACACATTCATGGCTATCAGGGCAACAGATTTGACTTTCCCACACTCTAGTCTGGTGTAGGTGCCAGGCTGGTAACCTCAAGTAGGTACCATGTGAAAATATGACAAAAGAGAGCACACAGACACCTCAAAATGCTCAGTTCACCCAAACACAGAAAGCTCCATCAAGCCACTGGTTAATATTGATCCCTGCTGGTCCTTTGGCATCAGCTCCATCCCTTGGTTAAGCAACAGAAGCATCAGGTGCTGTCTTGTTTCTTAAAGTAGAGGTCACTCATCCATCTCCCCTGAAGATATGGTTGTTTTTGTGGGGACAGAGAGGTGCAAGCAGCCTTGGACATCAGAGGAGCTCCAGGGTGGGATTAGTTTCCCCCACTGGGATGCCCAACTCGTTGGCAAGTCTGATCTAATCAGCTTTTGCTCCCATTTCTGTCACTGGTGAAAGAATGACATGGCAGAGGGTGGCTGAGGCCAGCCAGACAAATAGGTCTCCAGAGGGGAGCAGGCAGCTCCCTGACCTGTCCTCACTGGTCTCTGAAATGGTTTATCAGTCTCCACCATGTCTACAGAGAGCCACGATGGCTTGCTCAAACATCTGCACCTATCTCTGAGGGCATATGAATGCCATCCTGGGTGACATCTACCTTCTGCCATGGCCCTCCTTTGTGGGAAGGACCACTGACTCCCGTGATTGCTCAAACTGCCAAAGATGCAAGGTAATAAACCTCAAAATTTGGACTCAAGATGGAAAACAAAGAAAGCCTCTGGAAACTGTTAAACCTACAGATGCTGCAAAGGAGCAAAAAGCATCCTCCAGCTTCCCCGCTGCTGGAAGCCATTTGGCCAAGCTGGCTCAGTGAACCACTCTCCTGGGGTCCACGCATGCTCCATAGAAACTGCTGCCTTGTATGGCTGCCTTCTGAGGCCCAGGTGTGGTTTTTACTAAGAAAAGCCATGTACAAAACACTGAAGCCACCAAAACAAAATAGAAAATACTATCATTAAATTCACTTATCACCCTTAATTTGTCCCTCTGTTGCATATGCATTGATACATGCCTGAATTAAATGCTAATTTGCTAGTGTCCTCCAGGAGCCTGACCTCATTTAGCGAGCACAGCAGAGTGCTGGTGCTGAAGAGCAGAATCATCCTTTGGTTATGGACACAGCCTCATCTAAACCCAATTCTGACACGTGCATGCTGTATGTGACCTTCACCACCACAATGTTGGTGTTGCTGTGTAACAAGGGGTCCAGAGTGCTTTATCTGGCCATCAAGCCCTTGGAGCAACATGGTGTTTCACAGGGAAGTTTTGAGCGAATTTCTCAGCTGCTTGGGAAAACAGACCTCAACAGACACCCAAAGAATTGAGGAAGAAAGAATGAACTCTGCAGCCAGGGCATTATCTGGAGGCTCTGCAGAGAGAGTAGGAGGGGATGTGGGATGCCACCTGAACCACAAGCATTCTCAAATCAGTCACGAGTCCTCTAACATAAGCACCATGAGGTGACGTGATTGAAGGCTGACCAGACAGAAGCCACCCAGGCAGGGTGAGGTAGGGTTGCGAATGCCAACTCTGGCACCTCCAAAATTTTTCGGTTTGTTGCTTGCTTGCTTTTTGCAGCCTTAATGACCTGTGTGTGCATAAAGCTTTGAACACTGAAACGTGGGAAATGAGCTATGCAAATGGCTTGGCTGGGTTAAGGGCAGTGACATTTACAGGCTTCCCCAGCCCAGTGAGTCAGTGGACACTGCCAGAGCCCTTGCTGGGGTACAAAGGACCAGGGTCAGAGCCGATATCACTGACAGTCTTCACCCACCAGAGATCCACAGCACAATATCTGCTCCCCTGCCTTCCCAGGATAGACCCTTGGCAAAGTTGGGTGCAGCAGAAAGGGAGGCAGGGCCCTTAGAAATTGATAGCCTGTTCCAAGTGTTATTTATCATTCCCAGCACAGACACTGACATGTGCCTTTTGAAAGGGGATACTGTACCTTTAACCTTGACTCCGAGCACGGTGGTAATTTGGGATGCAAGCCCAGGTTCAAGCGGGGTGACCTTTCAGGGGGAGGGGCAGGACTGCATTTATTTATGAGGTGGTTGGAAATTTTTGACATCACATGCTAGTCCCATTACTCACATGTTACATGACACAAGATTGGCCCTTTTAATGCAACAACATCACATCCAAAAAAATCTGATTTTCTGCTCTGACAGCAGGCTTGTCCTCTGCAGCTCCCCAAAATGTAATCTGCTTGGCTTAAAGGCTGCAGGAAGGAGATTTAAAAAGCACCCAGCTTGCACCAAATGTGCAAAACCAGGTCCCAGGCCAGGTGCAAGAGCAGACATGCTTTAGGGGTGAAGAGAAATGGTCTTAGTGCAGAAGCAGTTTGTATGCCCAGTAAGGGGAATCTCTCTGTCTGATGCCCTGAGATGCAGTGTCCAGGGGTACCCACCAACTGTCCCCAGTCTCAGGGAACACCCACTGTCCATCCCCAGCTCCGGAGCAGGTCCAGCATCTCTCCAGCTTGTCCAGGTTTATCTACACTGCAGCCAGGTAGAGGCTGGAGTCTACATTTCCACACTTTGTCATCCCAATCCTGAAACTCAGGATGTGCAATACTCTCTCCCCAACACACACACTAATATGTGCAGCTTCCTCAACAGCCACAGCAGCCTTCTGGAGTCTTTGCTGCCCAGTAACAGTGAATGTACCTACACCTAGCATGGAAAAATGAGGGTTTCCTAAGCTGAAAAGACTCTATGAGGAAACTATTCATTAGGTTTACCCTGACAATTTGTTTGCTATGCAGACTTAGAACCTCCTGTCCCAGGGCTGTGCTACAGCCACACCAAAGAAAGATGTTTGCTTGTGCAGCATCCCAAGCCGTACTTGCATTTGCTGGGTAACTCCCTGCCCACACCACACAAGCACTGGGTCATACAGCTACTCTTTCTGGTCCTTAGAATTTAAAATATCAGCTAATGCACTTGAGGAGAAACAAATATACCTCACAATAACACAACACAAAGCATATATTAAATTACACACTCATTCCAAAGAAAATAGTTTCTATGTTTAAATTTCCTAACTATCCAAAGGATGTCCATTCTATTCTCACAGCAGAATTTTATGTGTATTATTTACTTCCAGGGAATCAAACACCACAAAAATACCAAAAACCTAAGTAAAATACAGAAAAATAATCTGTGCCCACCAGTTCTGTTTCATTTCCACTTAGGTTTTCTCTCCTGTGGGCACTATAGAACCTGAGACTGTGCCTTGCCTGCCCTGGACTGGCTGCAGAGGATGTTGCAGTGGGGAAGGTTCCATTCCAGGTGCCCTCCAAGCAATGACATGTCATCAGGAACAGGGAGAGTCCTTGCAGTTTGAGGAAACCTGGCCAGGCAGAGATAGGCAGCCAAGACCCTCAGGCTGGGCTTCCCCAGCCTGCACAGGCTTTTTTTGGGCAGAAACCCAGCGCAGAAACCCAAAGTTGCTGTGTTGGCAGGAGAAAGATGAGGCACATCACAGCATCTCCAGTAGTCATGCCCACGTTTCATGTCTCACTCCAAATCTCTTTCCCTTGCCATCAGCTGTCTCTGACTTCTTGCTGCCCCTCACCACCGAGGTGGTCACATCTCACTAACACTTTGCTGATGGAGCACCACAAGATCCTGCTGACACATGATGCTCCCTTGGCATTATTTACATTTCTGTATCATTACTCTCACATTAGAAAGTTATAAACATTTGTGCTTCTGACCCTCTGTTGGCTCTTTAGCCAAAGAGTTTGCCTTGCCTTTTTCGCAGAACTCTTCCCTCCCAGCTGCAGGCAGAAGCAGGACAACAGGCAATCACTGCCTGAATCCACGGGAAGGGAAAGGGAAGGCAGGCTGGAACAGCCAGGTTCACGAGCCACAGCTCAGAGACAAGCATCTTCAGGAAAGCCCTTCTCCAGGAGCAGGGGGAAGAAGATCCTAAGGCACTATTACATTTTCACAGATTTATATGGGATTTGAAGCCGAGTCCCAAGACTGGCACAACAGAGGGGGAATTATTTTCTTCTTATTAAAAGAATGAAAAGACCCAACATTGATTTTGTCCTTCATCACCACACAAAAACCCCTGCCAAGCACTGCGAGGATGACGGTACGGATTATCACGGCACCGTAAATCAAAGCGGATGTATTTATTAGGGTGACTCTGCTGTACGTGTGTGTGCTGTTTGTTGGCCCATGCCGTCATTATTTTAATTTATAGTTTGCTTTTTTCAACTCTTTCCTCCCCCTCTCAAGACTGGAGCCTGTCCACAAGTTATACTCACGCCAGTTAAAATCAGCATAATGAAATGTCACGGCCAGATCCCATCGCTCCACAAGGACATCAGGGCTGGGCCATCTCTGGGACATGTCCAGAGTCCTGCAAAACTTCACTCTGATGGGCAGCACTGCTGGGGGGGTTCAGAAAGGGTGGTGGGTGGGATAGGGCAACGGGGACCTGACAGAGCCAGCTAATAACATCAGCAGCACCTGGGAAGAGAGCCTCTCTTAGCTGCTTAACAGGTCTCACTATAATTAAGTGCAATAATTTTAAGCAATTTGCAAATCCCACCTCATCTCACTCTGCTGTAATCACAATTCTGTTATTAACAAGGAGGGCTTCTGTAGTCAGAGTCATGCCAGGGAAGAGGGGAGCCAGGGGCTGCACAGAGGAGCTCAGCTCAGCTCAGCTCAGCTCTGTCTGCCCCAGCTTAATTTAAACCAGACTTGACAGCCTCATCTGAAGCAGTTACTGACAGCACCCACCCACCCCAGGAACCACGAGGCACAGAGCCCCATGTCTAGGTGTGTGGATTCATGACTCAGTGCAAGCACATTTCTCCAAAAACTTTGGGGTTCCCTACCTGCTCTCTGGTTTCTAAACTTCTAGGAACAATTTAATTGTCTCATTGAAACCACTGAAGTTTGGGGTGTGGGGTGTTTTTAAAGATATGCAGGAGAAGACACAGCAAAGACTGAGCCAGCTTCCAGCTGGATGCACCACGGTGGCACAACAGAAGGGCTGGATGGAATAATGACCCTGTCCATCACATTTCCATGATGTATAGGCTCTGCCCTGTCATACAGCAGGAAAACTTGCCCTACAAGTCTCATCTGTAAGAACCCTGCTGTGCAGCACACTATCTAACACAAACACACATCTGCCCTAAAACCTCTGTTTAGTAACTTCAGTACTACCCCAAACTGTGATATTAACTTGTGGGGTTCGGTCTGGTGGCCGAGCCATGACCATTCACAGCTCCTCTGAGAGACACCATGTACGAGAGACCCAGTGGCACTGTACTCACGTAACAGCCTGACCTTCCATTGGAGGCCACAGGAGGGGAAGGGACGTGGCCCCTTGCAGATAATTTTTGAGAGTAGAAAAGATGAATCAGGAAACAGGAGTTTGCAGCCTGATGTGAATTAATCTAACCTGAAAAATTAAATACCTCTGGTAAAGGAGAGCTCTTGGATCATGGCTAAAACCCAAGGAACGTTTCAGTACCTGCTTTGGGAGAAGGGAAGCACAACAGTGATGACACTGGAAAAGGGTATTTGTTTAGCTAACATTTGATGTTGTTTTTCCTCCAAAATGAAGAGGAAAGATCAGATGTTTGGACTTGTGAAGCTCCTCCAGTTCATGCCTCCACCTGCAGCTCTCCTGTGGCTGCTAATCCACTTGGATGCTCAACAGCAGAGCTTTGAGTTTTCACGGATTTATGCCCTACACTGCACAGAGTTCCATCTGTTTCACGGTTATTGTTCTGAGTCCACTTCACCATTTAAATTATTAACAGCAGAATTACAGTGACTGAGATCCTCTAGAACCAACAGTTTTAAAACACTACGGCTTAGAATGTAACCTATTGGTACACACTGACCAGAACTGAGACTCTGGAAGAAATTTGGATGTAAGAGTCACTGCTTCATTTCAGTGCTGGTTGGTAGATTTTGGTATGAGAACAACAGAAGATGACTCTTAAAAAGCTGCTTTAGATGATCACCTGCAGATTAGTACTCATGTTCAAGTACCTTCATGTAGTCAGTAGCCTAAATCAATGTACCACACATCAGAGCAGGTGGCATCTTCACACCTCTTGGATCTGCCCAAGAATCAGCTCCATGCTCCATGGCAGGGCAAGCACCCAAGAGATGCCAGAGCACCACGAGTCTCAGTGGCATGGAGCTTCTGCAGCTGACACAGGTTCTTCCACCATATAAGAAAATGTTTACAGATTACAGACCTTGTACAACCATGGGCAAAGACATAAATTACACGCTGGTGTAAATGAAACCCTTGCTGAGAAAAAACACAGTGGGCTCAGTGTGTGAAGGAGAAAAGCAGGAAAGGAGCATCAAGAAGCTTCTGTATTCTACCTCACCGATTTTTTTGCTCTATCATCTTGATAGGAAAACTAAGCAGTTTCCCATCAGCCTGTCACACCTTTTTGCTGGCATCAGTTATCCAGAAAAGTCAAGTGCTGTCATTGCATAAATCTCAGCAAATTACCACATCCCAAAAAATTCATCTCTCTCCTTTGCCTGTTATTTTTTCCAACAGCAACTGTGCACAGCCACTTCTGTTCCAAACCCCAACGAAACCCATTTGCTGCCTGCCACAATCCCTCAGTTACCTGAAGCAGCCCATACTGGCCACCAGATACCACATTCAGAGGTGATTCCAAACTGATCCAAGACTTAACACTGTTCATTAACAGCAGACTGGCCAGTGCCCAGGCTCACAGTGGGCATGTGGTTTGAATACAGGAGATTTGCTTTTCACATGCCCTGCATTACATATTTAAACCAAAATAAAAGTGGAGGGGTTACCCCATTACTTCTGGGGTAACTGACAGACGGAACAGATATAGAAAGAAGTAATCAAGGCATTCAGGTAGTTTCTCCCCACGCTGCTCTTTTTTCTAGCCTACAAAGACCTTCTAGAAGGTCTTTTTAGCAGCAGTAAGACTAGAGGAATCCCTACATCCCACAAGAGCAAAATCCAAAATGAGCTCCTTTATGCATTGGGCTTGAACATATGAAGTGCCTCAGAGAAAATTAAAGCATGATTCTTCTCTGCTTCTTGAAAGCAGCTTGATATTCCTGGCTTTACTGCTTCTCTCTTTCTTCATCATTCATAATCAGACATCTTCCATCAATGGCCAACCCTCAGCAGGTCTAGCCGAGAGTGGGCTGCTCGCTGCGTCACTGAGCTGCAGCTGCATAAAACATTCCTCCTCCTCAAGCCTGCACAAGTCCTAATGATGCTTCCAGCAGGAAATAGCTGGATTTTCTCCTCAGAAAAATCAACCCACAGGAACCTTGTTGCAAAGGATTCATTGTAGAACCACAGAATCAAGGTTGGAAGGCATGTCTGGAGATCATCTAGTCCAACCTCCCTGCTCAGGCAGGGGTCCAGGATATTGTCCAGCTAAGAATCTCCGAGGGAGGAGACTCCACAATCTCCCTGGGTAACCTGTGCCAGCATCTGACCACCCTCACAGTGAATTTTCAAGAGTTCTCTTGTGTTTTTGCTGGCTTTCAGGTTGTGCCCACTGCCTCACATTCAAGGGTTCACCATGAAACAGAAGATACATGTAAGCAAATCTTCCTGCTCTCCTGGCATGAGTTCTCCCCTCCAAGGTCCCAGTTTTGGTTATATTTAGTAAAAAGCTGAATGTGAGTGATTAATTTGTGCTATAGTTACCTGTTCAGGAGTGCAGAGGCAGTTTGGTACACACACTTTGTTATTCAAACAGGCAGCACCACACAAACCTTCATCAAAACATGAGGTTATTGTATGGAAAAGGTTCTGGAGATGCCGGCAAGCTGACAGGGCATCCTGACAGTGCTGTAGGAATGAGCAACAAGAACTTAGTGCCATGGTCTGGCTGACTGGATAAAGCTGGGTGCTAGGTTGGACTGGATGACCTTGGAGGTCTCTTCCAACCTGGTTGATTCTCTGATTCTATGAACTCACTGTGAAGAATGTTTTGTAATTTATTTGTAGGTTGTTCTCTGGGCAAGGTCCAGAATAAAACAAGTTTCAAAAACACGCTTAGTGTATTGGGCACTAGTTTGACTACAGAGGCTGTCACAGGAACCTCTGGAAGTACTGATTAGTGAAAGCAGGGACAATGTGCCTGAGCAAGGGTATCAGGCTGTTCCTTCAAAGGGATTTACAGTGTTGTTTAGCCTGGAGAAAAGGAGGCTGAGAGATGACCTTCTGGATCTTTACAACTCCCTGAACAGAGGTTAGAGACAGGTGTGGGTTGGTCCCTTCTCCCAAGGAATAAACAACAGGACAAGAGGAAATGGCCTGAAGTTGCACCATGAGAGGTTTGGGTTGGACATGAGAAAAAATTTCCTCCTCAAAAGAGTTGTCAGGCCCTGAAATAGGCTGCCCTGGGCAACGCTGGAGTCCTCATGCTTGGAGGGGCTTCAAAGCTGTGGAGATGCTGATGGACGTGACTTAAGAGTGACCTGGCAGTGCTGAGTTAATGATTGGACTTGATTATCTTAAAGGTCTCTTCCAACTAAAACAATTCTTTGATTCTCTTTCACATCAGGTTTTTTTCCAACAATACCTATAATCAGATAATCGGTGACAATTAGTTCATACACTAATCCAGTTCACATTCCTTGTACTTCCCATGACTTTACTGTAAGCTGGCAACAAAAGCTGAGCAGGAGATGTGGAGAAGTCTCTCCAACACCCACCGCCCTCCTGCCTTGTGGGGCTCTCCCAGGCATGCAGCATCACAACACAAAGCATTAGCCATGCTCTGAAACCCTTTGCCCAGCTGCTCATTAGTACTGCATTAGTCTGTAAACTCAAGCACAAAACGCCTAGTTCAAGTTGCTCTTTCTTGATGTACTTGAAAGGTCCTGTGAATTTATGGCAGGATAATGCGGAGCACAGCACCTATTTATGAGTTGATCATTTGTACAAAACCCCCCTCAAAGCACCGAAGGTTACCATTCGACCAAGAGCTGCACTTAGCTGCTCAGAGGGCAAGAAAGCCAAGTATATGAAAGTTAAAAGCATTAATAAAAGTGTGACTTATAAATTACTTCATCTTTGTCACCCTTTTTGAAATGGGGTGAGAGAGGCCAGGGTAAATTTATTTTTTAAGTGCTTTCTGAGACCTGCAAGGGTCAGCCCTGAAATGCTGTACTCTATAAATCACTCGGTGCGTATCTGATAGATGCGAGTGCATCATAACATTAACAAATATTGATTTGTTTATCATTTGCAACTCTTCATAGCTAAACAGCAGCCTTTGTAACATTTGTGAGGAGAAGAAACTTTAATCTGCGAGGAGGTGAAAGAGAAGCTACCTCGGCTGCAGGAGAGAGGAGCAACCTACGTTACTCTGCCACCTGCCAGCTGGCTCAGTGGCCACGTTACAGACGTATTATGAGCCCAGCTATTTCACCACATGATTAAAATCTCCTCCTATCACTGCTGAGAACACAGTGAAACCCTGCATTAGGAGCACTTGGCTGAGGCATGACCAGGAGATGGCAAGACCAGAGCCTACAGCGGGTGAAGGCTGCAGGACAAAACTTTGACTGGAGAACCAGGGATGAGTGTTCTTCCCTCTCCCTGTCTGCCATGCCATGTGAAGTCTGGCACTGGGATGGGCACCACTGCCATTCCCGGACTGTCACGGGCATTGCCTGGAGCCATCCCCCTAGACCTGCCCACCATGATGGGCAGGTGTAACCAACACAGCACTGCCCACACCTCTAGTGCCAAGGCAACTACTGGTCTTGTGACATTACTACATGACATCACACCATCTGGAATTAAACATGAGGTATCTGGCAGTGGAATGTATATACCTGCAGCTCTCTCCTAGTCAAGAGTGCCCAACAGCCATCCACAGACACTTCCTGCAATGCTGCCCTGTTGTTTCCAGATTTTCTGAAGTTACCAAAATGAGACATTCACAAAAACTGACTGGAGGCAGAACTCAATCTATGGAGTATTTTATATCAAAGTCCCTGGAGGTGTAACCAGGACACAAGTTTTACAGTACTTCTGGCCTGCTAACACTGTTCAGGATCACCAAAACACCCAACCCCAGGGGTTTGGCCAAAACCAGCGACACAGGAATCAGGATTAGCCCCTGGAGCCCCTGGGACTGTGTGGAGCATCATTACTGTCACCAGTTCAGCACCATTCACCAAAGCCCAGCAACTAATCTTACATCACACCCTGCAAGGTTACAGGCCTCACAAAATAGGGCAATACCTTTTCCTTGGTTCATATGATAGAGCAGGTTGTAAACACAGGGCAGACACCTGGAGCAACAGCAGCATGTTTGCAAAGACAATAATAAAAATCTCATTAACCTAACGAGGGAGACAAACTATCTGGCAGATCTCTTTCCAATGCTTTAAATCATTAAATATTAGGGTAAGGCCCAAAATTTTTCATTAAGCAACTGCAATAAAAATAAGGGTTGTTTCCTCTCCCCACCATTTTTTCAAACAGCACAACTCTCTGCTTTTATTTATTTTTGGAACTCAACAGGCTCGATAACCAATTTCTATGCAGAACCACCCACGACCCACACCTCCCAGAGCTAATGAATTATAATAAACATGCCCCAGGAGAGTGCACACAAACTTCTCTGGAGAATACCAACTGTGATTCCTTCAGGTGGGGAAGTAAAATTATGTAAAGTAAATGAAAACAATCTAATAAACACCACCTGTCAGCAGGTTTGCAAAGGACAGGCACCTTCTGTCCTGTGCAGCTGAGAGTGTCAGCTTCTACCCTGGGCTAAAAAATCCTCACCTTCCCACACAGGGAAAAAGGTGAAGAGTGACAACACCAGGTTAAACAGTTGTGTACCAAAAAGTAACCATCAGCTTGTAACATGAGTGCAAATGCAAATAACTATTCAGCTAACAGGCATAAACGCAGTATCTCTTATCCCATGGTTTCCCAAGTGCTTTCCATGGGATACATTCCCACTGTGATACTGCTTTTGACCTGGCTGAGGATCACACCATGCTCCTTTCCACTGCAAAATGCTGGAGAGCAGGGCTCTCACATAATAGGGCTTGAGAACAATGCTGTACCCTCAGAATAGCAAACTCTCTCAAACTGGAACTCGTGGAGATTATTGGTGTGCACATCCACCTTCAAAGCTTTAGGTAGCTCCCAGATGAAGGATTGGTTATTTCCCTGGGAGAAGGCAATGTTGTATTTGCAGTGGTACCTATTTGCAAATAAACACTGGTAAATTTGCTAAATCCAGGTGGTTTAAGAATCTATTCTTCAAGCTTAGTGGAACTGAGCCCTCAAAACCTAAACCACTCCAACAGTAAACCAGCTAAATCAAGCACTTCTGAAACCTGGAGCAAAATCTGGATGTGCCGTGAGGCAGAAGTTAACATCAATTCCCCTGTCTGGCTGCTGTCTCCAGTGAGAGCATCCACGGGCTTCCAAGGAGCAGAATAAAATCTGGTTTAACCTGAATAGCAAAGGCAAGTCATATTGAGAAGACCCCTCTCAAGCCCTATCTGCACATGAAAAGACTTCATTCTTCTTGGGGAAAATGGCAGCACAAGCACCAAAGTAACAACTGCCATTCCAGAAAACACCAGCTGGCCTTGCAACCAGCTACAGACAGTCTCAGGATTTGCACAGGATGACTTACGGGCAGCACATTCAAAACCAGGCTGCTTCCATGCTACAATTGTCTTAATACCCTGCAATTACAGTGGCACCGCTCAGGCTATGTACCTGCTCCAAGCTCAGCACTTTGTCTTAGACAGCTCCTGCTCATCTTAAAGCAGGTCAGAAGCAGGCATCTGCAGGGTCCAGCCTGCACAGGACCTAGGCTGATGGAGCCGTACTAGGCTAAGCAGGGTTCAGCCCGGCAGACACAGCACCACTGCCATGCACACAGCATCTCTCCAGCACAGGAGAGAAAACTCAGCAAGACCCTCTCTTACCAATTACAGGTCGTCAATATTGACTATCTGAGGGATTTCCATGCTCAGGAAGCAAATTAGAAACTCAATACCTGAACTATTCCTAAATGCAGTTATCAACTTCAGAGTTTTATCTCATAAAACCAATTCAGCTTAGACTTTAATTCTATTAAATTAGGGCTTAGAAATAAGATTTGCTCTGAGAATGAATGCATCATTAGTTTTAAAATGCAATATAGTGAAACCCAAAATGTGCTGCATTACAGTTTGAAGAACAAATGAGTAGAGATGGCACCCAAATGTACCTGCCCCTAAACATATTTACCAGCCTTGGAAAAACCTGCCGGTTCACTAGGACAGCGAGTCTTTCGGTGTGTGGGACGTCCCCCTTCTTTAGGGAATGATAATCCTCTTGTGTCTCTCCTTGGCACAAGTTTTTTCCTTTGTTCTTAAAACCTTCTTATTTCAGCAGCTGACAGAGAAAAAAGAATCAGCATCCTCTTTCTTAATAAAAATGCCACAATGAGATCCTGTCGGGCTTGTGCCAGGCATGTCAAAGGAGCAGGGACTAATACAGGAAACCTCAAGAACTCCCCGTTTTGTGCAAGTTACAGTATATGGAAGAGTCACATAGTGCTGTTTTTTTAGATCAGGCTTCCAATACATGAAAAGCACCCTTCCATGGGGTGCACGTAATCTCTGAATAGGGCCCTTAGTTTCCTGTGGTATTGTATTAAAACCGATGTTTGATACAATAATGCAGGGATAGAATATGCTCAGAAGAGGACAAGGTAGCCCAACGGTGTCTGTCCCCTTGCATTACAAACCGCTGCGCACTCTTTCATGCCGTACTGGCCCAACCAATGCAAGTCCGAGGCACACCTGCAGCACTAGGATTATATGACTGAAAGTTAGGAAAAAGGGAAACGTCACACCAAAGACACCAGAAGTCTTAAATGGGACTAAGGTATTCTGGCAATAAATGTTGCACTGTCGATTTTTATTCCAGATGTGGTATTTCAGAGGGCCCAATGAAAACAGCAACCTCCTCTTCAGCCTGGCCATCCATTTTGCATTTTAAAAAGCTTCTTCCTCAGGAGAAAATAACACTATCTGCAAACAGAACTGCAGAGTCAGTCAGCAAACTGTGTGGTGCATCATAAAATAATTGGGAGTCCATTGTCTCTCACACCAAAAGATACAGTCAAAGCTTCTAAAGCTGTATTATAGCATGTGTTAATTTGCTATTTTTACTCAAGTAGACTAGAACAGTTGTGTTCTCATTAGAAGTACAAAAATAAAACCAATTCAAATGAGCTAATTATAATTTTTGGTAGCAGAAGAGTCATATAAACAACACAGTTGACTCCACAAAGCCTAAAATACTTAGCAGTGAGCATTCTAATGTTAACAATTTGTTTGAAAATGCAGGCAAAGGTGTGAAAGTGAAGGGAAAAGCACAAAATTCTGTGTGGCCTCTGCAGCAGCTCCACGGGGTGCAGCCCACGCCACCACTGCCCTTTCACTAGGGCCTGACTTTACTATATTAAGCAGATTTTCATCATCAAAAATCAGTCAGAGAAGCACAAAGTGATCAGATGTTTCTGCTTTGCCATATGATTTACTTCTTAATTTTTAAATTATGTTTAGATCACAACAGTCCTTGTATCCTACATGAATACGTCCCAACCTTTCCCTTTTGTACTCCATCTTCAAAGGCAGAGAGCAGTCGTCCTGTGCGCCAGGCAGTGCACTACAAAATAGTTCATAGTTTTCCTCCAATTCATGCTCGTTTTTCCTTGGTTTTCATTCAGCAAAATGACTTTATCTGTTTCAAACAGTGAAACAGAGTGGCTCAGCTGAGATGCTACAGGGCTGCTGACATTTGGAATACTATTTTCAGTCCTATTTTACATACGCTTTCAAAATTTATCTTATGAAAAACAAAAATCAAGTTCGAAGATGGGTTACGGGTGGCTCTGGCAATGCAGCTGACCTACTTTCAGCCATAAAAAACAGGAAAACTGAACAGTTGTTGGCAGCTAAGATAAAAGAAGAGAAGAGTCAACACCAATACCTGGGCAGATGCCCAGGGAAGAAAAATCCAACTTGGAATAGTGCACTGGGGAGAGAGGTTGCATCAGCCCAGCACCTCTGCAGCACTGGATCATTGGCTGAGCTAGGGTAACAGATGCTACATAGCACAGAATAGACTGGATTGGTCTGAGCTGGGTTGAGTTGGGCTGGAAGGGACCTTGGACAAGCTGTGTGGGGTCCCACCTTGCTGGTAGACTCTCAGGAAATCTCCTGACATCACTCTTTTTCCTGATTACTCCTACCACATCTGGGAACCAAAACTGTTTAATAAACACAGGCTAAGAGTGGACATTACCTTACATACCTTTTAATGGTGCACTTCACAAACATCCACCATCACAGAACAGAAGGGGTTGGAAGAGACCTCTGAAGATCACCTACCCTAACCCTCCCTGCGTAAAATGAGGAGAAAAGGGAAGCGAGGGCAAAAATGACCCTAAAATTTACCAAAACAAGAGCTGATGTTTTGAAAACTGCTTAGAATGAATTAAGGCACTATGCCACGAAGAGAGATTAAAGGAAGACCACGTTAAAAAGCTGTTAAGGTTATGAAAAATGACCATATTTGTGGATAAAGCAACAATTACAAACTTCTCATTGGTACTTTCCATTTTGTGTGGCTCTTTCTGCCTATAAACAAATTGTAAAAGATGGCAACAGCTAATTTAAAAAATAAAAAGCAAAGTGTTGTGGCAGAGCCTAAATTGAGTCTGACAGTCAAGGTCACATAACTTTTCACTTTTATTTAAAGACATTGCCTTGATTACTGAAAAATGTCGCAAGATACACACACACACAGACCCTGAGTCAGGAGAGCCAGCCTCTGAGGACTCTGGCAACAGCTTCGAGTCCATTGCTTTAAAAGGAACAACAGCAATAATCTTTTAAATTGCCAAACGTTGTGCAATTACTGAATCATACAAAATTGTCAGAAATCATCGACACAATTTTTTGACTCACGCCTTCAGTGTAAGCAATATGTCCTGAGCAGCCCTCTTATGCCTAAATTAATGTAAATTAGTTCTGGAAATCTAAAAAAACAAAGCTTGCTGCTTTAGCTCCCAGAAATGTGAAAGCTTGCATTGTACCTTCGATTCAGTTTAATTGTATTTGTATTGTTCAAGTCCCTTTACTGCAAACTTTGAAAAAAAAATGTCTTAAGTTGAATTCTAAAATTCAGTCTCTGTAAAGAAAATGAGTGGAGGCTGCAATACGTGTTCCTAGCACTGAAGGATCAGACGAAGCATACAAGATCTCACGTCTAACGCGACGGTTCTCATGGGCCTATTAGAGTCTTTATAGGTGGATCTCACTTATAGCTTTATTTAAAAGAAAGTACAGATTCTGAGGAGAACTGGAGCCTATTTGATGTTCAGCCTCTATTGTCTCCCAGGCAGATCTGAATGAAAGCTTGGAATTAAACAGCCTTTCAGTATAGTTTTCATGGTGATCACTGCAAGTGATATAAAATAAAACAACCTGGTTCGCACTGCCAGGCTTTCAGAGACAGCTGCCACATTTCCCCTCATTCACACACTTCCAAAGTTTATGGAACTAAGAGATAATTTGGTCACAGAATCATTATAAATTAAAAACAATAATCAGCCATTTTCTTTTCCTTTGCAACAATTCCTGCCCAGGACCTGCAGCTTTCCTGGTTTCTCCCTTCCTGCAGTGCACAAGCACGTTCCAATACTCCCATCCACCCTGAGAAATTACTTCTGGAATCACTACAATGTACTTTGGAGTCACTAATACATACTTCAATTAGGAAATAAATACAAGCATGCCAGTATTTTATCATACACAAACCATTTTTTCAAGCACACAAGAAACCTGAAGTGGATTTTGACCAGTTGGTTAATAACTGAAGAACATTAATTCAGCCTCCTCCATCAACACAACCTCTGGGTCCTCACCATACCTCCTAACCATTAGCTTAATTCGAGGCCATAATCATCCCTGTCCCCTGAGTCCCCATCACAGATGACTTTGCCTCAGTGTCATCTCCTGAGGCAAAGGGGTGAAACCAGTCTGAATTACACAAGGGTGAAAACAGTCTGAATCCTAAAGGTGTGGGAGGATTAGCCATGGAATGGCAGAGAATGCTGGGATCCTCAGGGGAGAGATGCTAGAGAAGTGCTAAACGTCACTGTCACCAAAATCCTCAATTCATTTCACATCTCCCATACAAACTGTCTTTGAGAACCACATTTTTACCATTTCTTATGATTTTTTTTTCCAATTCCTTACTTACAATTTCATTGAGATAAAATTCATACCTTATATAAATTATGAACATGGTCTCACTTTATAAAATCACACCGATACATTAATCCGTAAAAGAAGTGCTATTGCTACCTACAATAACTGTGATCCTTACTACTAAAAATTAAAGAGGGTTTTGCAGGCACAGGAAGTAAATACCCTGCAAACACTGTAGCTGAACATTTGCCTCTTTCAAACTGCCGCCGCACCATTTTTCTTGTCGTTTGAAGTGGTAGCCTTTGAGGAGGGGCATTGAGCATTATTTGGGCAGTGCTTTTTGGCATTTGAAAAGATTATTTTAAAACAGGATCATGAAAAAGCCACTCAGGTAAAATAACATGTCATGCCAGGCTCATTACACTAAACATATTGTGCAGCCTTAGTCTTTTAACTCTGCTACTCTTTATACTGAGGTACCTCAACTCATTCTTACTCAGTGGCGTTTCCACGTTAAGCTAAAACTAATTGCAACAAGTTTCACAGGATAAATCCATTGTAGATTGAGTAAGTGGCTTTGGATCAGACACAGGTGCAGGAGATGAAAACACTGAAGAATCGAAGAGAAGAGCTCAATGTTCCAGCCTCCCTTATTGTACAGAGGGACCCTAGGAGACAGGAAGGCCCCTGGGATGGAGCCGTGGCTCACTGAGGTGTCCCTATACCTCCAGCCAGGTCCTGCTTTTTCAGGGTTAGGGCAGAAACATGTCCCACATAGCTACCAGGATTGTGTTTGGCACCCCTGGCCAGCATCACAAGCCCCCCACATCCTCTGCCAAGCTCTGCAAGAGCTGCAGAGCACCAACTTGCTGTCACCTTGGACACTTGCCCATCACACCTCAGAGGGAATGGCAACATCTTTCCCAGTTCCTGCAGTTCTCCTCTATTCTCTGTTAGGTCAGAGAATGCCCAAAATCTTGTGGAGATACTGCAAAAAGCAAGGTGAAGCTGCTTCACCTGCTACAGCGAGCGAGGCATTTTTAAACGGCCACCGCTGCACCTGAAACACCAGCCCTGCACATATGCAGGGCACGGTACGTGGCGCAGGAGGTTACATCCCCAAGGAAGGCAGAAAAACAACGTGCAGAGGAAACACAGGAAGCTCCCAAGTGTCCCCCAGGCCAGTGGCACCGAATGAGGGACATGGCAGGGCCTGGGGAGCCGCCACCAACAAAGCACTGCCTGCAGCCAGCCCGCGGAGCCATCAGAGCTGCTGCTCGCCACCGTGTTCGGATGAAGGCAAGAGGCATAAAGAGGAATGAAAGAGGAAAGGAGCCGAGTTATAAAAAGAATAGGAGAAATCATAAATTAAAAGAGAGACAAAAAGCTCTGCTGAAAAATTTTCTTCCGTGCAAAGCAATAGTAGGAAAAGCATTAAGCGTTACTCTGTTTCTTCGTCTAATGACACAGGGAAGGAAAAAAAAAAGTCTTTTCTGCAAATAATTCAAGTAAACAATCTCCAGAAAGCATGAACAACAATACCAAATTTCTTCAAATTAGCCAAGCTCACAGAATCAGCAGGCTATTATTGCTGCTTGGAGGCTGCGTCTCCAAACCCATGGATGAGGCAATTTGTGGGAGGGTGGGGGGAAAGGAGAAAAGGGCAGAAAAAACCAACCCCTTCTTTCTCCATTATCATTTACCTGGAATTTAGCTCACTGTAAATTTCATTTCAAAAGGAAAAAAACTCCTCTGGCAAACTCACCTTAGCTAAATATTGTTTACTGATTTATAACAAAGATCTGATCCACTTTAACTTGCTAAACACTTTGTTGCTGTTCTATATATGCACCAACCTCCAGAGATGGGAAAAATAAAGGAGAGAATTTTAGGTCAAATGATTAAGGAGAAACAGGATTTAAACCAACAATTTTTTTAAAGTTCTAATTGTTTGCTTATTGACACCAATTTACATGGAGCCACTTAGTGAATAAAGGTTTTCACAGTACATGGCACTTCTTTATGTCAGTTTTTAGCCATCATGTCACAGCCTGGCTTGAAAAGAAGAAATGCTGAAAACTCGTAGGCCAGAAATGAACAGCCTATTAAGATCTGAAAAGCTGTCATCCCCACTGAAAAGACTTGCGTCAGCCACTGAGGATATATTTTAAACCGCCTGTCCGCAAGAAAACTTTAATAATGCAGCCTTGCTCTAATGTCTTGTGAGAGGAGAGGCAATTTTACTTCTTCTATTAACCCAACGTGATTACAATGGCTTATTTCATGGAATATTAAGTTCAAATTCTGCTCCCTGGGAGGACAATAAAAAAAAGAGTGTGCTTATGACATTGCCCGAAATAGCCACAAGGACCGCAACTCCTTGGTGCTTTTAATGCATCCAAGCAGTAATCCACCTTAATTTGCTAATGGTTAAGTAAATTAGCAACAAAATAATAAAATACAAAAAGGTATCAATACAGGAGCCAAAATGCTTTCCTCTCAAAATTATTGAAGTAACACAAGGATGTTTTCGCAAGGCTTTGCAGTGGCCTTTCATGCCTCTCCCTTCCCCCCTACCCAGGGCACCCCCCCCCCGCCAGTTGAGGGATAAAATAAACTCCTTGTGTCGGACAGGCTTTCACCATGAGGCAATCATAAGCAAAGCAGTTTGTGCCGAGACCACAGCTGGGGTGGCTTTGTGCAAATGGAACCGTTAATAACTGCCTGGGAGCGACAAACACTTCCCAAACTACCTGAACTATCCCTGTAGGAACACCAGGAAATGGGCGCCCAAAGAGGTGGTCACCCAGCCCGGGGCACGATGCTGCTGGCACCTGGAGCCTTCAGTCAGCCCCTGCGCCCTAAGCCAGATCCAATGGCGTCACTGATGCAAGAACATCTCCCACTTCTGGGCCTGAGTACCGCTGCCCAGGACACTCCAAGCTGAGGCTGTGTTGAAGGTGCTGAGTTTAAACACCTCCTGCAGGTGAATCCAGTGACATAAAGTCAGGTGGGTCACGTCCGCAGGGAGCCCTCTGAGCAGCAGGGGACAAACGCGTGGCCCCGGGCAGCTGCTCTGCCGGGAGCTCCTCTTCTTCAGCCGCCCCAGGGAGGACCTGGGGGGATGCTCGTTCCCAGACCCCATGGGGAGAAGCCTGCCGTCGTCTTTAACACACATATACAAACCTGATCCTGCCCTTAAATCTCGGATCGGGTCTCCGGCGTTAGTCGTTGCACCGCTGACAGTTTAAAATGAAAACCAGGGCTGGAGGCTGCTCAGGCACCTGCTCTGCCCGCCCGGCCTGGGCAGCGACACATCACCCACATCTCACTTGGTGTCCCTGTGCCTGGCACAGCGCACTGCAGCCAAGCCCCCGTCCTGCCGGCCTAAACTCCCAGCAGCCAGCACAGGCAGAAGAGAACCCTCACAAACACAACGTTTGGTTTCTCGGACTGATGGAGGATACAGAGGAAAACCCAATTCCCGACTCCCCCTTCCACCCTTCTGGCACTGCTTTCTACAAGTTGTTTTCTTCCTGTTTTACTCCTCCCAATGTGGAAAAAGGAAACAATTTTTTCGTTTAAAAAAATTAATGTATGCAAATAGCCGGTGAAATTATAAATAGCCACCATTAATTTCTTCTACCTAGTTCAACAATTCCGAGGCAAAAAGGCAAACTTAAATAAATACATTTAACATCACCCGCTGTGTAATAGTAAAGAGGCTCCATAAAACTGGAGCTATATTTATTTCTTCTTTTCCTAACAGCTCCCTGTTTTATTAGGCCCGTGTTCCACAGCGATCTGATAAGAAGGAGCGAGGCTAAATGGCAAATGGCAAACATCCCAAATCGCAACCTGATGTATTTCCACAGCCCTGACCTTCAGATAAAAATCGTGCAGAAATCTGCAAACCCACCAAATATGCAGCTCCACATGCTTCAAGCGTTTTCAGACACAACAGTCGGGGGCAGAAAAAAAAAAATCCACCAGAAATAAGGGCGTTGCTATTTAAAGCCTTCAGCCTTCCCCTCCCTTAGAATTTAAGGATTATGCTTCTATACAGCACATACGAGGGTGCATATAGACAGAGAGCATCGAACCTAAAGGTTCCTCACATCCACAGAGGCTACTGCGGGCTTACAGCTGCCTATCTGCAAATATCAGGGAAACATATTGTATATAAAGAATATATCCCACTGCTATATTATATGTGTGTTTAGGAAAATACTTCAAACAGCGAAAAATTTTGCACTGTGAAATTAGCTAAAATTACGACAACTGTAAGAAAAAAATTATACGGGCAAAATTTGGGTCTGGTGGAAGAATTCTTTGATGTCTGGATTCCAATTTAACCCCGACTGAGTTCTAAGAATCAAATGAACAAAGTATATCATACACCCCAAGTCTGCTTGTCAGTGCTAGTCATCATTTTTATTTTATTCTTTCCAGCCACATGTATTTACAAGACCCTGTTCTGACATTCCCTCCCTCCTCACTGGCTACGGCTAGTTGCCAAACACATTTGCGACACAGTCCAACTCTGTATTTATTTATTCATTAAAACACATGCATTACTATCAATAAATATGTATAACACTATTTTCTCCACCTCGCCGTATAGATTCCTTCCCTGGTCGCGACTCAGGGTTGGGTGCTGGGTGGTGAGCACACAGAAATATGTGCACATCTCAGATTTGAAAATATTTTTAGTCAAAAAAGCCTGTGTCATAAACACTGCCTCTGTACCTATATATAAATACACTCTGACTGGGGACAGCAGTACGCTTGCTGAAGAAGACTATAGATGAATAATAAAATCCTGCTTAAATATACATTAATATTGGCAGTATTGGTGCAGAGCAAGGTGCTGCTGTTGAGGGCAGGGGTTAGGGAACATCACCTTTATTTTATACAGGGGCCTCAGCATTGAGCCCCTCTGAACTGTAGAAATTGCAGCCTGAATAAACACCATCTTCCCTATCACTCCTGTGTTTTGCCTACAGAAATCGCTTTTTCTTCAGGTACTGAACCACTTTATCCTATAAACCTGAACCAAGCTTCAGGATTTTTGAAGCAGTTGTAAAACATTAATAATATATCTGGGTTGTTTAAAGAATATTTCCAAATAACATGAAATATTTAGTCCATTCCCCCCCCTATCTCCATCCACACTCTCAACACTACCACCACCATAAAAAGATAAGATTTATCATGAAATGTTTGAGGGGTAATCAGCCATTTTTGGCCAATATATTTTAATATTTATATACCTGACATAGCTGAATATAAATGATACATCATGATTTTCCATAGTGCATGGAATTTATACAATTAACTGAGTGATCCAATGGCTTTAGGGCACACAAGGTGCAAACAATGTTACAGGGGGCTGCTGATTATTGTTATAAATCTTATAAACCATAAAGATATTAAGGTGCATTTTGTTTACACCATTTATTTTCAAATATTATAGAGAACAATATTATTTATCATTAAAAGAGTTACATTTTCCCAGTGTATTTATTTCACAGGCTACATTTATATAACTATTTAAAAAATACAGCTGGCAAAATTCATGTCTGCAATAGGCAGTAAAATTTGATCATTTTCAAGTTATTTCTAAAGATTATGGGGTTTCATTCTAAATCTGAGAAAACATTTAAACATTGCCTGTTTCTGAAATGCCTGATTTAAAAAGCACTCAGACTAAGATCCCCGTTTCAGACAGACACCCGGCACCCCATAACCACCCGTGTGCTTTGGTGGAGACGTGCTTCCATTCCTGCAGCTCCCCACGGCAGCACAGAGGTGCAGCCTGCTCCCCCCCCACCCCCAGCACGCTGCTTGGACACCACTCCTCAGCCAGGCTCTACAGATCTAAACCACCCAGTCTGAAAAGCTTAATCTACAATTTCACTGAGAAAAACATTCACCAACACACAACCCTGGATGTTACAATATGAATATGTATTTTTTTTCCTGGAAAGAGCTACATCCACTGCCCCTCTATTCCTATCGCAGACAGATGCAGGAGTACTGAGCGTAAATACTTACAAATAAAATTTCCCCCAAATGTTCCCAAACGGTTATCATGTCCTAGAATTGTTTCAATTATTTTCATTGGGGTTTGCACGGGTTTTGAAGGGCCGCAGCCCCGGCGTGTGAAATGTGACCCGCAGCCGGTGTGGAGCGAGCCCTGTCCACCCCTCAGCAAAGGGACCCAAGCGCTGCAGCTGCTTATCAAATCAGGGTTATGTTTCTGAAATGAGTTCCTGCTGCTGAGCCTGAATTCAGGGACAGGCAGGGGGAAAAAAAAGAGATGGATATAGCCCAAAACAAAACCTCGGGAAGCACAGCTCGGGTGCTGCCTCTTTGTACACATACAGAGGCAGATGGGTATATTTGTTTTATACCTATGGAAATGCGACATGCCAATTACACGTACGTACGTGTGTGTGTGTGTGTGCACGGTATAGAAAATCCCTGCAAAACCCCCGTGTTCTAAAGCCACGCGTTCTTGCTGCAGTTTTGTTTGCTTTCCCAGAAGTAAACGAGTACTTTCCCTTTCTGCTGCTCTTTCTGCAGCACTGGCAGTCACGATTCCTTCTGATATTTCCCCTTTCAGGAGGCACACGCGTCGTTTCCTGAACACAATCCCATTTTATCTGAAATTTACATTTTTTTTCTTCAGCTAAACCAACGGGAGAAAATATTTTAATAACTTTTTTTTTTTTTTAATATATTTTGCTGTTTACTGTCCTTTTCCAAGATGAAAGTAACATCAGCCCAGCAAGTTACCCAGAATTTGCTTTTCTCCTCAGTACTTACCGGCCTGCTTAATGCTTTCTTTCTAATGTGCACAAAATAAAGAAGTAGAGAAGAGAAATGTGGAAATGTACAGAATTGTCTGTTGACTTCAGGCATGGGAAGTGTTTTGTTGCAAATTCGAAGGTGCTAAAATCTCATCAATGAGTGGGAAATAGTGCTAAATACAAGCTCTGCTAACTTTATTTTTAATGATGACTTTAAAAAACGGGGATCAGCGAGGTGAATGTAAAAACTGTTAATCTTAAATTTCTACAAACCCAAGTGTCAGGGCAAGCATGTATGGTGCATCAAGCATAACAAGATGAAAACGAGGAGGTGTGGGTGAGGAGGGGGTCCAAGACACTTGCTTTTCTTGAATCCCTCTGAATACATTTCACAATTCATCAGTTTTTGTCTTTCCTGCCACGAGTGAGGACAATCAGACCAGACACCCATTAGATTTTTCATGCAATTTTTTTTTTTCTTGTTCATGACATGTTGGCAGGGAGGATGGCAATTCTGAAATCTTACCAAATGAGAAAAATGTCAGAAACTGAACTGACAGCTAGTGGTTACTATGGTGATAGGTGATATTGAAAAAAAAAAATAAAATAAGACTCTGTTAATTCAAAAGGAATCAAGTTCAGTATTTTTAAGCCAGTTGATATAGATGAAAACTTAATCCCGATACTGGGATGATATCTTGTGTTAGCTAAGAGCCAAAGAAACCATTTGCTTGATTAGATAATTAACTGCATACAACCAAATATAGAATAAAAATTATACTGAAGCCAGAAATTACAAAATATTAATAACATGTTTATTAAAAAAAGAAATGGTCCTAATAGGGAAAAGAAAAAGGGGGGGCCAGGAGGAGGGAGGGGGGAAGAAAAGGCAGATTAGGAAAAATATTCTGCCTGCATGAGTAACCCAGAATTTTCCTCTCCATAATCATGATTACCTACACGGGTCCAGTTTCCTACCATCAGTTTTGAGAGAGAAAGAGTAGTTTCATTCAGTGACAAAGACAAATCAGCTGGAAGGGAAGGAAAGCTGCTGACTGATGTCTTCAATCGAAAGAAGGCTGCGCATGCAACTTCTGCAGGAACCTGAATATCTCCATATTTGTGTTTATGTATTTTATGGGCTTTTTAAAAATTCCCAAAGGAGCTATTTATGGGGCCAAAATAACGCGAGATCTGGTGTTCTCATGGTATTTCCATCAAGGAATTGAAATACTAAAATACCATGAGAACATCAGATCTCATGTTATTTCGGCTGCATTAATGGTTCCCTTAGGTATTAACAAAGCCCATGAAAAACAAACACAAATATTTGAGGCAGAAATACAAATGCTGGAATATCTACACCACCACCATCCCCACCCCCCCCTGCCCGAAACCCAGTGCACCACACACAAAAATCTGTCTCCTTTTTTTTTGTCTTAACAGAGAAATTGTGTAACTATATGCATTTAAAATGAATATTATATCAAGATTATGTGCCAGCCGCCTCTGTCTTGCTAGTGGAAATGGAGTTTGTTTCCGATCAACCCTGGAGGAAAATTATCTTACTATAAACCGCGTGTGTGATTTCAGGGATATTGTCATTAAAAAAACCCAAGAACAACAAAACAAAACAACAACAACAACAACAAAAAACACCAACTTTGGAATGTAAAAATCTCCACAATAATTTGAATTTTGAATGCGCTCCCTAGGTATAAATGTAAGGAGTGATGAATGGAAGCTCACTTAAACGAAACAAAAGGCAGTGCTTCTGTTGGGGCAATTCAGCGGGCCCTGTGCTGAACCGAATCACACTGCGGCTGGAGAGACATATAGTGAGAGGCAAACGCTGAAGGAAATCGGGTCCTTCCAGAATTGCCAATTCGAAGGGAGACGCAGGATTCTTATTTATAACAACCAGTTGGTGTTTAATGAGGAGGAGGACGAAAGGAGTAGAAGAGGAGGAGGCGGCAGCAGAGCGAGGGCCGGGCGCGAGCCCTCGCTGCGCAGCCGACACTGCCCCCTGCCGGCGGAGGGCAGGCAGCGCCGCGCTGCGCCCCGACTGGGCCTCAGGAGGCTGGCAAATTCAGGAGGAAAATGCCCAACCCCGCACTTGGCACACAAGGAAAAGCTGAGGAAAAACTGCCTCTGAGGCACCAGATCTCTTCACCGCTCACCGTGTGAGGCTCCCCAGCCCCCCTGCCCGGGAGCTTGCTTCTCAGTTCCTAATCGAACCCCCACCAGGTGCTGCCAGAGCTGGGGACAGGTCAATGGCCATCAGCTGGGGCAGGTGATGCACCCTGTCACCGGGCCCAGGGCAGAGCAGAGGTCCCACACCCAAAGGAGTCACCCCCTCGGGGCACTTCCTGGCCTCACGGAACCTCCCAGAGCTTTCTGGGACACTCCAAGGAGCTTTGAGTGCTGCAGGAGAGTTTTCCACAGGCCTGTGGAAACCTGCTCCTAAATCCTTCCAGTGCCATGTATCCCATTATCCCATTGTCATTCCTGGTGTCCCGGCCATGTAGGGCAGCATGAGCCTGCCCCAGCCCTGGCCCCGGTGAGCCCCACACACTCGCATCACCCCCTGAGCACACACAGCCACAGCAAACAGGACAAAGAATAACACAAGGGGAAAACCTTCTACCGTTATTTTACAGACATGGAAGCAACCTCTCCCACATCCAGCATCAGTGACTCACCCGGGCTGTGTGTCCCCTTCTTTGCCTGGCCATAAGCTTGTGGCGTCCCCCTCCGTGGGACGAGTTGCTGAGTGCCACTCCCAGACTAAGACCCAACCCAGCCCCGTTTTTCTGCATCAGGAACACCTCCGCCATCATCCATGGCCTCAGCTGACCTCAGCTTTCCCCCCCACTGCTTCCCCATCTCCTCCAGCCAGACGTCTGCCAAGGCTGGGGTCAGGCAGAGCCATTACAGCCAATGCAGAGGAGAGGGGTGCAAGCAAGACAGAGCTCATGAGGACCTCCCCACGGGCTGGACGTGGGCTCCCTGAGCTGCTCTGTCCATGTCTGCAGTACTGATGGTCTCTTGTTACCAGCACAGCAGGTAAAAGCAGGTCAGGCAATGGCAAGAGGCCTTGCTCTGCATGGCAGGGGGAGGTGGAAGGCAGCAAGTCACAGATAGAACACAAATTGGCTTCCATAATCATCCCACGCCATCTTCTGTATGTTATCCGAAGCCAGAATTTGGCCCTGGTCCTACTCAGCACATCCCCTATGCAACTGTTTTGTTTCTTGTGCAGTCAACCTGCTTTCTCCCCCAAAAGACACACAAACACACAGAAAAATGATCACCTATAAATTAAAATTACTTCTGAAATAGTTTCAAGCTAGATCAATTTCTAGTGCTGATGATAAGGACTGCAGACAATTCCTGTTTGTTCCCACCCTGAACACAGAAACAGAACACTGGGGAATATTACTGTCCTGGCTGAAACCTGCAAAACCAGACTGGCAAAAGCCAAAGGTTTCAGGGTCAGGTAATAACTGGGGATGCATTTTTGTCCCTTCATCCCAGCCTAGGTTTTAATGAGAGTCCTGCAGTTTTCATGCAAATAGGACTGCCTTTGTAGACAAAACATCTCCCCTAATATCAGTGGTGGGTCTGATTGCACCACTGCATTGAATTGCCTTGGAGAGAACAAGTCTTTATAGACTTGTATGGAAAAAAAATCGTGTGTAAACAACAGAATTGTACTAAAAGTAACATTTTTTTTTTTTTAATCACTATTTAAAAATAAATGCAATTGCTAAAAAGCCTCTGGGTGACAAGGGAACGAGAAAGCAAATAAACCAAACCCAAAAGATAGAACAAACCTCATTTTGAGATTAAAAAAAAAAAACAAACCACCATATAAATAACTGTTTGGGATTGTTTAAAACTGTAATTATAAATGATGCTTTCATTATACATGAAAAATAGAGACTGTTTAAAATTGAAGCCGATAGGAAAAATGAAGTATTGCACCCCTAGAATTTTACTTGAAAATCTCTCTATGTATAACTTGGAATATGGTAAATTCAGTGAAATCCTGAATGCTAACAAAGAAGTTTGTCTCCCAACCACCACACCAGGAAATCTGTTAAATGGCCATGTGTAAATACACACTGAAATTGAACCTATTTTAATACATATTTCAATAAAAAACAAAGGTGCTTTTTTTTTGTTTGTTTGGGTTTGTTTTGTTTTTTTATGTAGTGTGCTCTACAGTGTCCTTGTTACTCGACATGGCAGCAGAGACCACAGTAGCCAGCTAAGGTTAACTAACAATAAAAGACAATTAAAAATTATACATTTTAGTCTTGTCCTCTTTTTATTTTAAAATTTCTGATAACTAATTAAATTGTGATAAAAGTTTCCACTGGTAAGTGGAATTATTATTTCTTTCTTAATATTTTTAATTGAAAGCCAGGTGTTGCCTTTTTGATGCAGCTTAGGATTCTGGAGACAGCAAAGTCAGTGCAGTCTGTTCTGTTTCTGTACACATATACACACATATGTACATCTGCACCCGTGTGTTATAATGCGAACCACTGGTGACGTCCGTCACTGCTCAAGCAGCCACAAAGCCATCCTGCCCCTAAGAGCTGACACAGTGGCTTAACCCCAGAGAGAACGACAGGTCAGAGGAGAAGTAGGAGATAATAAGGAAAGAATAAACCCGTGATTAGGAACGTGTAATCACATACACTAACCGCACACATAAAATAATGGTTTTGAGTTGTTTTCACATATGCTTGAAGCAAATAAAAATGCAAACCTCAACTGACCTATTACTGTCCTTCCGACTCCTCAGCCCTAGTGCTGCACCACATGTGGAATTCACCTACCTTTATTTCACCATACACCTTAAATACAAGGTTTGGCTGTAGTTGATCTGGACCACACATATTCACTCATTCTGAATAAGTCTGTAAGAACTAGCTCCAGCACTTTTACAGGAAAGCTGCTTGTGGGGTCTGCTGCTATCTCATAGAAACAAGAAACTATTTTCACATCTCATTCCCATAATGGATGAGCTGCAGAGCAGGGAAACACTCTGGAAACTGTTCAGTGTGTCACACAGATGCAGCAATTCTCTGATCCTTCCACATCAGCCCTTCAAAGCTGAGCTGTTTTGCTGCTTTACTTGTATACATGAGGAACCCTGATGGTCACAGAAGGTTCTTTAAATTTTTTTTTTAAATGAAAAAAAAAAATGTAAATAATCTCTAACAATCAGGGCAATGGTCTTAGGGGTAAAGCTTACCAGTGCTTTTTCATAACCCTCTGCTCTGTGATTCTGCAACAGCATTTCCAACACAGAAGCCCAGAGGTTCAGAGAAGCTCAGGATACCCCTGGCACTCAGTATCTAGTGACTGGGGAGGACCTTCCACCAAGATCCATCTGGCTCCTCCTCTGTTATCTACAGGTGTCATTAAACAGTCTCTCCAGAAATGTCACACTCTGGGGTCCAGTTCTTACATTGTTTATCTCATTTCAGTACATCTGAGTCCAATGAAATTAATCCTGACTTAGAGCAGCAAGCAAGCCAACTAACAGTTCTAAGTGGTCAAACCTTTTACCAGCCCCCCATGCCAAAGTCTCCCAGCTGTTAAGTCTATCAGTTTTGCTCTACTCATTTTTTTCAGGCGCATTCTACTTCCCATTTCAATTCTGTGGGATTTCTGCATGAGGAGGAAGGCTTGGCTGCGGTCACAGCAACAGATCTGCCCCACATTTTGGAAGAGGCCAAGATGCAGATGCCCCTCCCAGGGAGAGACACCAGCGCAGAGCGGGTCTTTGTGCCAAGGGCACTGGGTAGGATTAGCACATGAGCAAGGTGGCATTTAGAACGATTTAAGAAATGCAAAGCCCAGTTCTTTATCTGTTCTCGTGCCATTTGGTTCCAATAGTCATGGCAAACTAACGTGAGTTATTAGTGCTGCCAAGGTTGGCAGTGCTCAGAAACCCGCATCAACTCAGCTCCGACAGGCTTCATCACGCAGGGGTAAGTTAGTGCAGGCATCAAGGAAAAGCAGGGTATTATTTTTGCTGTCAGAAATGCTTTGAAAAGTTGTTTAAACAAAGTAAAGTAAAACACCTAACTGTGAAAGTTATACAGAAACACAATCAGTGAACTTTACATTTAGGAAGAATTAAGCTTTTAGAGAGTTTTTTCCACTGGAAAAAAAAAAAAAGGGGGGAGGGGGGAAGCCTTTAATGGTAGTTATCCAGGTGGCCCCTGGATTTATTGTTGGATTTCTCTTTGACTTCTATGGGTTTCCCAAGGGGACTATTACGTCAATAATTTCTAAGGCAACATTTTATTCCAGGTAACTGAAATTCCTTAGAAGATGAGAGCTTCAGCTTGGAGATTCTCAGATCCCATTTGAAATCACTCATGCTGACTACAGAAGAGTTTTTAAAATAAATTGCTGTATAGCTGTCTGCTCTCAGATATATAGATATATATATATTTATAAACATTTTTTATATAACAATTCAGAACTTAATCCCCCCTGAAGCTATTAAAATTATATTTTTAATTACATTCATAAAGAAGTTGCCTCGGATACAGTCAAAATCCCCACTAATTCAATGTGGGTTATATATTAACACACTCTGCAACTCCCAAAAATTAGTAATAGGGGCTGGCTTCAGTCTGCACATGGAACTCCCATCAGAGGCAGTCAACAGCCTTTATTTATAAAGTCTGAGGCTTTATGAAAAAGTCTATAATGACTATTTTGGGGCAAGCTTTAAAGAAAAAAGGAAAGACACAAAGGTCTCCTAGTTTCCAGTGTACAAAACATATATGGCCAGTAGGAGAAGTTGCGTAGGGCTTCTATCTAGACTAAACAAATTTCAGCATAAAATGATAAATGAATCGAGGAACTTACACTCTCAGATCCTAAATTATATTAAGTCACTGATTTTATGAAGCCAGAAAAAGGTCAGTGCACGATACTTACAAACTACAGTAAATAACTAAAATGTATGCGGCGGGATGATTTTATTCGTTAGTATCCTTAAAACCTTGGAAATCGACACAACTTGTAACAAATCTGGAAAGTCAAACTGAAAATGTAATTGTTCCTTTTAATATCTGTTCTGTTTAATATCTGTTGCCACGTTTGTTCCACAGGTCATGTATTAAAATACATTTACTGTATTTCTCGCCTTTGATTAACAGAAAGAGCCTAACGCTACGTGCCCAAATTCCCAGCGCGGCTGTCCCCGCGCCGGTGGCTATATGGGCTTTCTTGCATAAACTGAAAACCATCTGTCATAAATATATAATCACTTCTAAATCCACCACACCCATTCCTCCTGCTCCCCAAAAAGGATGCACGTCAAGTACGGTCGGCTCCTGAAATATTCCTTGCAAGTTGCTAAGTGGATATAAAAGAACACAGACCTAAAATAATCTGCAAATATCTGTAACACAAGCCCTGAAAAATGCTTTTGGATCTGGCAAGAGCAGGGGGAGAAGTGTGTCCCATCGCCCGAGCCAGCGCTGACACTGGGCGAGCCATGCGGGAGGACAGCGTTTGTCACCAGTTTATTTTGTAAATGTGAAAGATTATTACAAATCTTATTTAAATCAAGCCTCCTTTTGAGTATTTTCTCATAATTGAACAAGTGTTGAGCCACACTGGGCTGTCGCAGCTGTTACAATACATGAACCACACTTACAGTAACAGCTTTCGTTCCACATTTTTGTGGAGTAGTTTCCATAGCGCTGTGAACAGGGCTTGCATATTTTTATACCACTTGCACTTTGAAAATAAACTCTGATGTTTAGATTGCTTTCTCCAAGTGCATCTGGGACTTAAATTTCCTGAAAAACAAGACGGCAACTATGATTTAAGCCTAAACAGTCAGGGTGTAACACCTTACTTTGCTTTTTATAAAGTTATTTTTAGCCTCCCTTTCCCCTAAAAGTGTAACTTAATAGTGTATGGGATGACAGAGCTTGGAAATAGGCATTTATCTTAATTGTCATCCCCAAATTAAACATTAGGACAAACTTTTCCATTCACAATAATATACAATATAATCAGGTATTCTGCCTGTAATAATACGTTTTGTGTAATTACCTGTGCCTCAATTAAATGTTTTGACCAGCTCGAAAGCAAAGCACTCCACAGCTTGGCTGCAATGGCAGCTCCAGTGCCAGGCACCTGTTTTCCAGTCATACCAGGGGGGCTGCGGAGGTGCCTAGAGAAGAGACCCCTACTCATTCCATGCTGCATGCTGGGCAGCCTGCATCTTGCAGCCACCAAGGGCAGTGAGGTGAGCACCAGCCAGGAAGGGCACAGGCCCAGTGCAGAAATTATTCTTGATAAAAGAGTGATTTTTTTTCACTAGAAAAATAAACAATTTGATCAATTTCTGATTAAGAAGTCCAAAAGCCACAGCAGAGTGGGACAGAGTGGCTGTGCCTCGCTGCCTTCCTCTCAAGCTGGACCTGACCTCCCTGTGCAGGTTTATCATGCAAAACTCCCCAAAGCAGGCTGCCAAATCCCCTTCCCAACACACTCTCCAAACCCTCTTCCCAACACACATTGCTGAACCCTCTTCCCAACATGCACTCCAAGCCCCCTTCCCCACAGCATCACATTGCCCACCAAACACCTCTCGTATTAGCAGATTGGAAATTAGCAAAATACAGCACTGCTTTTCACTTTAAATTTTAATAGGAAACAGAGACATCTTCTCTCTCTTTCTTCTGCTGTTCCTCCCTCTCCTCTAAGAACAGAGGCTGCTGGTGAAAGGAATGAAAATCTGGAAAGAATTTGGGGTGGACTGGCCAACCCCCTTTCATTTCCTTCAGATGTTTACAATCTAGCACCTTTCTGAAGACAAAGATGGGAAAAAAGCTATTTTTTCTTTTGACTGAAGGGTGAGACAGGGGGGTATTAAAAACTGATCAATGTAATTTTTTTCACAGAAGTATTTGCACATCTGTGAAATAATGTAATTTATGAAAAAAATCTTTTTATATGACATTCATGATTATAGCCTGATCTGGAGAATTATTCAAATATAAAATTAAATACTCAAAAACTAGCTGTGCTGTGGATGACTGAGCTTTTACCAGCTGTGCATCACACTTCTATAATTCTATTAAAAGTATATAAGTGAGGCTTTCCAGGATGTCTGAGTTTCTTGTAAAAGGAAAGTTACTTTTCTAAATGGCTTTAGGATCAGTTGCTTTTTTGTTTTTTCTTGATTATCATCCCAGTTATTGGATATGTTTTATCTGACTGTACAAAAAAAAAAAAAAGGGAAAGGCAAAGAAGAGGAATGCATATCCATGGAGAGCATTCTATAAATTATATTGTGTTTTATTGTCACAGGGCTTAGGGAAAAATTGGCTCTTAGGAAAGGTTAAAAACCTTTAAAGTGAATTCTTCTGTTTGCTTAGAAGTACTTTTGATTTAATATGATCCATCTGCAACCTGTACCTGGCCTCTCCCACCCCCAGGGCAGGCAGAGCTCCGGGGAATGGGGAGATGCTTGAGGAGGAGGGCCTGGGGCAGCTCTTGCTGCCCAAAGAGAACAAGTTTGGGTCGCCTGTCACACTCTGTCTGGGCTAACCTCGCTCCTAGCCAGAGAAACCACGGCTGCTCCCGGCTCTGACAGTACTTCCCAGATTCGTGAGCATTCAGTGGAGTGGAAGCGGAGCGGCCGCAGGCGATGCCGGGCGTTATTTCCCTGCCCGGGGCTGCGTGGCAGGAGCAAGTACGGGGCTCAGCTTTGGGGCGAAAGCAGCCGGCTCGGCTCAGCCGCGGAGAGCAGGGCTCCTTCTGCCAGCCACAGCCTCCAAAGAAAAGTTCAGTCCTATTCTCTAAGCTTAAATCTAACACTTGGGAGGAATCCTCGGCGGCAGTGTTATTATCTACAGGTTATAGATAGTATAATCTTGAAATCACGCGTTCCTGCCCATGCCACAAGCCAATATTTTGACTAAAAGGGAAAACGCAATCCTAACCCCCACCTAAATGTCGTGGTATAAACTAGCCATTAATAGAAGAGCACCAACAAAAGGCCACGGTAGTAAAAGACAGGGGCTGCAGTTGCAGTTTAGCAAGGAGAGAGGCAAAATAAGGGATAAGATATTGTTTCTGCTGCCTAAGACAGACGGACTTTAATAACACTTAACAGAATGATGCACATTAACGATCTCAGAAAGCACTTCTTATGCCTCATCCATCATGCGGAGGAGAAAATGAAGCCTTCGACAGCATTAGGAATTATTCTAGATCTTGTCAGTAATTCGCAGCTTCTCGGTAGTATCGTAACACAAATTTGTGTGTATGAGACACTGACCATTAATCTAAGGGCTTTTTTTCCCTCGCCGCAGCGTGCTGAGAATGTATCAATTGTTTCATGGAGAAATTTCACAGATGAAACCTTACTAAATAAAACAGGGGAGAGGAAAGAGATATAGACAGAAACATAAACAACTGGAACTCAGAGACAAATTATTATCTTTACAACAAAAACCACAATAAAATCTCCATATGTGTGTTTTCTGAATGGGCTACACCAAGCCTGTTTCCCTGAAAACAGTCAGACTGCACCATGATTAGAAAGTTATCCTCACAGCTACAAACACAGTTATATTTAATTTTCTGGGAGGCTTTTTAATTCTTTTTTTTTTTCTTTTTTTTTTTCTTTTTTTTTTTTTTTTTTCCTGGAGTATAGGGAAGAAAAATCCTGATTTCTCCTCCCCAGAGAGTGGTATATTTTTACAAACAGTAGCAAAATAAATTTCAATACAAAATGCCACGCGACTAAATAAACAATAGCTTTTGGCAACCTCTTCCTTAAGTCGCAATCTGCTGTTAATCGCGTGATAGCTCTTTCCACTGGAATCTGTACTACAAAGGAAAAGGTCCATAAATATTTGTACAGCAAACTCCTCAGAAGGAAA
>WAAF01004775.1:455094-716827 GCA_013400475.1 Tricholaema leucomelas | reverse complement strand
GGGGGGAGGGCGAATCCTCTCAGAGTGCGCTCCAAATTCATTTCTATAGATGCAATGTAAAGATGAAAGCTAATGAGTTATATGAAGTTTATGATAAATTAGAAGCGCTGGGCTCCCCGGCCCATTGCCAGCAGACGCATGTTTACACCGATATGATCGACTGCTCCACAACAAAACACTTGTCAGACAGAATGAGGCAAATTCGCCTCTGGATGTGGAGGAGCTGAATTGTCTCAGGGACACACATACAAAAAAAAAAAAAAAAAAGGAAAAAAAAAAGAGAGAGAAGAAGAAGAAGAAAAAAAAACAGAATTTGATCAAATACTAATCAAGCGGCAATAATCAGCCTTGCAGTATCCTGCAGCATACACTATTTTATCTCCATTGAAATAATGACATCTATCCAAAAAGTCCTCAAAGAAACTTGGGTTTGGGTAATATACTGTGATTGCAGCAGATGTGCAGGATTAAAATCAGCCTTGATCTTCAAACAGAATAAGAATGTATAGTTCTGCTTACTGCACAGATATTTGTATATAAAAGATATGACAAATACTGTAGGTTATTTAGAAACCTACATTTCTTTATTTTCATTTTTTAACCAACCCAGTACTGGAGAAGGGATTTGACAGTCTCAGGTAATCGAGGGAAATTGGAGATTAAACTCATTAGAAATTATAAACACTCTTACAGTCTGTGAAACCCCCTGACAAAACCTGAAAATTAGAAATCCAATAGCCAGCATCAATAGGGTCTTTAACGGCTGGACAGATGTTTGAACTGCACCACGCTCACGTCAGGAGTGAGACGGGAGGGATGAAAATCAAGGTTTGCATTAAATAACAAGGCATTGATGTCAGATCAGATCGTTCGTATGAGCTGCTTTAATCCGTCTTTTGCCACTAATTTACCCTCTCCTATTACAGCAGAATTTTGTTGTTCATTCATTTTGCACAGCATTGAAGAAAGGGCAAAGTAAGAAGAGATGCAGATGAGGCAGAGTAGTCTCCAGCAGCCCCCTCGGAGCAGGACTGCTGTCCAGCGGGGGCTGCAAAACCCAGGGCTGCCCTTTCGCATCAAAGATGTAAATAACACCTTCAAATGAAACCCTGTCTGCAAGCTCTAATTTTTTGCTTCTTTAATTACATCACAGAGGGAAATACTGTGAGAATGGTCACCTCACCAACAGCAACTAAATAAATCCCTAAGAACGGGCACTGGGATAGCAAAAGAAAAATTGTTTGCGTTCCTAATATTGGGTCTGACCTGGAAAGGATAACAAAAGAATCTGGCATGAATATGTATTTTTATGAGGAGTGCTGCTGGTAAACATACCGAATAAAAGAGAGGGGATTATTCTAAAATAGTTTCTCCTTAACTCTCAATATGTTTAATATGATGATACGAAAAAAACATATATAAAGCAGAACCAGCTTCAGCCCCTACAAAATTCTTTACAGAGCAGTAAAAAGGCACACGGATCTCAGCAAAAGAAAACAAACAAACAGCAGAAATCCTGTAAAGCTCCAGCATCTCCCCGCGAGCCTGCCTGCTCTCCAGTGCCGAGATAAAGACCCAATCTGCTCATCAAACACCTCCGGGCTCGGCCATCTAATAGGAACAAATTGGCAATGACTGCCCAAGCAAGTAACACAGGCCCACTGATTTGTAGATTGATACTGATGCCTAATGATCCCCTTGGGCAGATCAATAGCAACAATCCTCATCCCTGCCTTTCTTCTTTATTGGCACAGAGGCGCGGGGAAACCGTCCATCCGCACGCACATCGGGCTTCAGGTGTGCAGCAGGCATCCGGCACAGGTGCTTATGAACAATGGCAGGGCCCAGTGCACCCTTGGCACCCAAAACAGTGGCTGAGGTGACCCCACCATGTCATTTTGTCCTAAGTGGCACAACACTGCTTGTGCTTTCCCTTCAGATTAATATTACAGGGGCCCTGGCTGCAGTGTTCTTTCACTTAGGGCCCGCACTGGGGGCAGGTGCTGCTCCTGCTGCACCCATTTCTGGGTGCAGAGGACCAGCATGCACCTCAGGACAGGCGCACAGCCATGGTTTAGGTCAAGGAAATCTCAGGAACATCCATCATGAAATTAAAGCCAACATTTAAAAGTTGGGATTTCTGTGTACTGAAAGCAAGGGTGGCTTTTGGGTGGCAGAGGAAGGAACTGGGGGGTGACACCCCTGGACACTGCTTGGGAACACAGGATACACAGGCAGGTGGGTTTTAACAGGGTCACATATGCTCCTTCTGGTGATGCCCTCACCTTTCCCCTGCTCTGCTCTCAGTTGCCTTGTTGTCTCTTGGAGGACTACGATATGATCAGTCAGGCAGTCACAGCAGAGGGGTTTTATTCAGTTAACCGTAAGTCATCCACTTCCTCCAGCCCCACCCTTCATCAGAATTAGGGATTTTCTGTTTATTTATTCACCTAGAGAACACAACTATCCTATCAATATAGCCTCTTAAAGTCTCTGGTAATACCAAAGAAAAACTAATAGAGTTGCTTTGCATCTCTTTTTTTCCCAGTGAATGACTATCGATGAGGCTCTGTACTGGCAAGTGGTCATTTCCACACCGGGGTGCTGGCAGGTGGCACCAGAAGCACCAAACTTCCCTGGCAATGTTCCCTCTCCCTGGAATAACTACGTATAAACCCGAGACATTATCAGGTGAACTCAGATTATCAGGTAGGCAAACACAGGAGGAAAAAAAAAATCAGAAAGTTTGTGTCTGCTGATGGTGAAATATTAATCTTAGCATTAATTTGTGTATAATGCCAGCAGTGACATCCAGCCCCGTCGCACCCACGCCGAAGGGCTGCCTTAAGCGGGAGCAGGGAACGCAGGGACGAATTTTAAATCCTATTCAACCTCGCAACCCACCACCCGAGCTGGGCTTTGTTCAGCAATCGCCGTGGCACTTTTATTCTTTATAGCTCTTTTATTAAAGCGTGGCTGAAGCAAAAGGCAAAAGGATAAAATTAAATTTCACTGCCTGTAAATTCCTCAAAACATCCCTTCAATAAAAGATTTCCCCCTCATAACAAAAATATTTCTCCCTTTCTTTTCGCCTACCTCCTCGCACTCTCACAATAAAAACTGCCTTCAAAACCTAACTCCCCTGGATTTCATCAATTAATCAATTTTAATTGTTATTCAACACAAAAAAGTTCGCCCGGCGTTGGAGGGTGTGTGTGTGTGTGTTCCACCACTGACCACATTCCCATTTACATTTCGCACTAACGAGGAGCATAATCACCGCGATCACCATCGCCACCACCGCAATGAACAGATGCATCCCGTTAGNCGGCGGCAGCACGTGCGAGGAGGGTGCATCCCCCACCGTTCATTTGCATATTCACATCAGCAGCGTACAGCGAAGGTGTCTTCTCCTCCACCCACCCACCCACTCACCCACCCATCACCTCCCTGCTCCGCCCGGAACCATAAGATTCTGACCCAAAAAAAGGAAGGAGGATGAGGAGAGAGAAAGGGTGGGCGCAGCTTGCCTTACCTCCACGGCCGGCTTGTACGCACCGAGGGGGTTCCCTGTGGTTTCGCCAGAAATTTTTTGTTGAGAACCATCCTTCAGGGTTTTTAGTTCTGTCTTTCTCTCCCTTCCTCCTCCTCCTCCTCCTCTTGCCGTGTTGTGGCTGGGTTTATAAAAAAAAAAAAAAAAAAAAAAGGAAAAAAGACAACTCCATGTTAGGCTCGCAGTCAGGGCATGGCGAAGTCTGGGGCTACGGGGGGAGGGAGGAGAGGAGGGGAGGGTCACAGCTTAATGCCTTACCAAAGGCAACCAAAAGCCTGTAGATATTTTTTTTAACATACATGGAATATGTATTTTTCCATGTACACGGGCCCCGCGCACAGGGCAGTGTGCAAAGCGCTAATTAGATTTTCACCAAAAACCGGCCAGGTTCAGCAGATGACACAAATAAATGCAATGGTGTTCCCAGGTGATGTGTGAACTCCAGCCCCAGCCTGACCCACGGGTCCTGGTGTGCCTGAGGAGAGTTCCTGGAGCGTGCAGCAGCTCCTGGAACTGTGGAGTGTCCAGGTTCAGCTAGACCCACTCTTGGGCTATGTCATCACAACCAAAATCCTGTTTGAGGTGATTTTGTACACAACTTAATTTTACTGTTTCATTGCTGTAGTAACAGCAGGAGTAAGGTGAAAAAAAGAATCAGAGTTGTGCATCCCCTTGCAGAAGTCTCAGAAGTGCTGTCCTGGCATTTTGGGCTCCAGGAGTACAGGCCTATTGTTCTATGCAGACTTGGCTGCTGCAAACCAGTGCAGCTCAGCCAGGCTCCCCCAGCCTTCAGAGGCTTCTTGGAGGGAGAAAGCCCCTGGCACCAAGCACACCCTCGCTGTCTGCATCGCCTCCACTTTTTAACGCCCGCGTGCTCAGTGTTTGCTGAGGATGCGTGGTGCACACATGTGGCACTTCTCTACAAACGTGTCATTACTGGCAATGATTAAGGGCTTCAGCGCTTCCCAGTGCAAGGTCTCAGATCAGATTGCTGACTGATTGCTGAGCCCCACTGTACACCTCACAATGTGACTGGGGGGGGGGGGAACATACTTTATTAAACATTTTTTTGCACATAGAATACTTTGGAAGGGTCAAATTTATTTTTGCAATTGGCAAAAGCAAATTTGCTCCTAAGCCAAACTGTCGCCCATCGTGTTTCATCTCAGAGTACATTTTTATGGAGAAGTTATAAACCCCTGAAATATGCATTGTCTGTCAGTGATGCCGGAATGCTCCATCACACGTGAAAGCAGCACGGACCGCGCGGCGCCGGTGCTGGGGCGATGCGAGCAAGCGCGGAAGCAATGTGTGTGGAGGGTTTGTACAGTAAATCCGTGTGCATTTGGCAGCGGAGGGGCTGCAACAGTGGTGAGGCAGACAATGGGAGCTGGAGGCGAGGAAGGAGGTAGAGGGGGGTCTGCCCGTGCCCCCCCAGCCAGGTTGAGCGAGGGAAAGCAGGTCATTCCTTATCAACTGGTTAAGCAAATGCCAAAACAAAGAGTAGGTCTGTATTTTGACGAGCTCTTGGCAGACATGCTTCCCTATAAAAATTATTTCTCTGCCTTTGTTTCTCCTTCAAAGACAGAGGGAAGAGTGGGCTTTTCTATCACGCCTGCTTCCCAAAGGAAGGAAGGTGATTCTTAAGACTCTGACCACTGAGCACCAGTTTCTTGTCCTCCCCGAAAACAGATTTTTTTAAAAAAGGAAAAAGATCTTTGACAAGACTCAAAGGGTCCCTGAAATAAAGAAGAAAGGAAAAACATCCAAAACATTAGACACAGAAACATTATATTTCAATATTATCATATGAATTAAATGTAATCCTTGAAGCGACTAGTCCCAGGGGTCACATATTAGACCATTTTTTTCTTTTTTTTTTTTTTATTTAATAGAGGTCATCCAGGCTGAAAAGCAGAACCCAAATGAAAAGCATCTTCAATGTGGTTATAACATGAGCTGCACGAGGTCAGGCAGTGTCTTGTATGGCCTCATAAAAAATACATAACCAGACAGCCTAATAGTATTTCTTTGCATTCATTTTTGGATGGGAACTGGCGGCTGGGGGAGGGGGCTGATGGAGCCAGGGACATATAAAACCCCACATGTGCATTTCCATAATGTGCAGCTTTTCATACATTTCAGTTAGGAAAAAAACGAACATTCATTTTCAAAGATACTTCAGGTAGTTTGCTTTAAAGGAGGGACCCTAAATACAATCTCTGTAGCCCCTAAAAGCAGAGAGAGAGGTTGGTGTTGCCCATCTCACACACACACACACACACATTTTATTTTGGACAGTCATGCTTAATTGGGAGTGCAACCATGTTGGGCTTGTTTCCATTAAACATTTCTGATGCACTTTATTATATGTCCACACACAAACATGGCCTGATTAATTTGAATTATTCCTCTTCTGAAGAGAAATAGGGATGAGCCCCCAGTAACATGGTTCCTGCTTTCATTTGTTCTGGCAGGGGAGGGGTTTACCCACCATGCGGGATTTATGCAGGTTGCAAAGATGTGCTGGGTGGGAGCGAGGGCAAGGGGAAGGCAAGGCATAAAAGAGGGACGGGAGGGGTGTAAATAAAAATAAACAGCACTAAAAATGCGGGGCGATATGGGAATCTCTAAATATCACCTCCCTTCCCCCTCTCCCAAATATCGCCTGGAGACGAGTGACCCTGCTGGGGAGCGGAGCCGCAGAGGTGACCCGATGCTAACCAGCCTGTTAGAACTAATAAGGTGTGCTCCTAAGCCAGGGGCTGACACTGGGGCATTGTGGAAATAACTCTCCTTGTTATTGCCCATCCTCAGCTTGAAATTTACTGCTCCTTTGCATTATTAAAGAGACAGCTCGCGTGCACGATGGGGGAGAGGCGCTGGGCAGCAGAAATAACTGCGCACGCTTCTTAATGTAATGTTTGTGCTCTCTCTAGTCTTTACATTCAGATTCGGAGCATTAAAGCCTGCTGGGTTAATAGGTTGTTATTTATTATTTCAACTGTTTTAAAAAATAAAATCCGGGATTGAATTAAAAAAAAAATTATGGCCAATGGTCAAATGTGTGAAATGTCTCAGAGAAGGTCAGGCTGTGGCCATGGAGGTCTTGTGAGACAGAACCCTTCCCCAAACATTCTCCACTGGAGCTGCTTCATTTTTACATCAGATGGTGAGCAGAGCTTTAAAAAAAAACCAATGTGGTGGATAACAAGGATTATGACATAGAAAGAAAAAAGGACCCACTCCAGTGTGGGTCCATCCTCACTAGGGTGGCTCAAAAGAATGTCAAAACACAGAACTGTTTGGCATCTCTGGGTCTCAGCAGATTTTCAAGCAGTCATGGAAAAAGGCAGAACACAAAAGATTGATGTGGGTGGAGAAATCTAGTGTTTGTCTTCATCTTTCCCACTCAGTCCTCCAGCAACCCACTCTCTTCCACGCCAAGATCAGAATAACTGGTGTGGCTCCCCACAAGCTGTGTCTTGCAAGGGGCAGGCTGAGAGGGTGGCAGAGCTGCCACAGGATGAACATTTGGACATGACAGATCACATTTTATAGAAAATGAGCGGAGCTTCCCTTTCTTGCCATCTCTGAATCAGTTTTTACAAGCAGGCATTTTAAACCTGATCCTCGCAGGGGCTGGAGAGCCCATATCAGAGATACTCAGGTTGTGGGGCTGAACCCCACTGCTACTGCTGCCAGGGCAGCACCTGCAATAATTAGGACACAAGTATTGTTAATTTTCTGCAGCAAATCAGCTGACTGCACACTGGAGATGTCCCTGGAAACTTTGATGAATGATAAATGAAATCTTCAAGGTAAATAAAGAACACGGCTTAGCAGTGCATGGAGGACTGGAAGAGCCAAGGGCCTTGGCTTGGCAGTTTTCTTAGTAGTTTATTGTCAGGGATTCCATGATACCAACTACTGGTAGGATTTGAGAGAAAAAGAAGAGTCCCAGCAATACTTCAGCAACTGGGTTTTCCTGCACGGTTAGAAAGAACCCATTCTTCTGAAAGGTTAATGTGGTCAGCTGCTGGAAAGACCCGGGATGACAGCAAGAATCAATGCATTGTAATGTAATGAAATGCATGTAACTGCCATCACATACTGAAAGAGTGGATATATATATATATATCATATTGGTCCTGCACATTTGGGGACCAAAGAGCAGTTCTGAAAGTGGGTGTCATTTGAAAAGAGGCTAAAACACCTGGAGGAAGCAAAGGGCCTGTGTATGCGTTGTGGAGACAGGTCAGATGATGGTAGGGATGCAGCATCATCTTCAGCTCATACTCTGATCAAGTTTCACAGGACATGCCACAGAGCAGCCCATGTATTCCATAGGCCCTCCACTGGCAGCAGGACCTCAGGGTGAGGTATTTGCCTATCAGCCCTGGGATGATGATGCTGGCAGCGTGGGAACCACCGCATCAATCCCTGACAAGAAACCACCCAACCCTGTTGGCTCAATCCCTCAGAAAAAGCCCTTGGCTCTGCCAGTCTGCCATGGACTGCTAATTTTTATTCTGTATTTATCTTGAAGAACAGCTCTGCCACCACCTCCTCCGGCTGGATGGCCTGTCATGGGTTGAAACATTGGGAGACCCATGGGCAGGGATCAGCTGGATTCACTGATGTGATCCAAAACTTTGAAAAGGGTGTGTCAAGGGCTGCTTCTCACAGGACGCAGTCTAGTCACTGAAGATGCTTCATGTGTGCATGGGATGACCATTCTGAAACTATAGTCTAAACAGTGTCTAAACACATGTGTTTAAACCACTCTAATGCCATCATAAAACTGGCAACAGTGAATGCTGGCCATCAGTGTGCAGAGCAGGTTTGAATACCAGATGGGGCTGTACATATATGGTGACACATCAGAGCTCCAGAACAAAGGGATGACTGCCAGTTAAGACAGAGAATGAAATCCAGAGTTTTGATGATGCCAAATATAAACAAGGAATTAAAATAACTATCTGGACAAAGAGGTGAATCAGAAACCTTGTGACCCCTCCCAGTTACTCCTTCCATTCCGATTTTGGGAACCATCGAAAGCAGCCAAACTAGTCCCATTGTCCTCTAACTGTACTCATAACTTCCCTATGCCTAGAGGTCACAAAAGTCACTTTTACCGGAATACTCTGCTGCATGGCTGAACTAGCCTGTGATGTGTTTGACTATTTTTGTTCATACATATTTTAATCATATTACTCCTGTAAGCAATAACAACAGCAACAAATGTGATGCTTCACATTTGGGTTAGAATATTTGAACATTTAGGGTAAAATCAAAGGTGTGGAGACACAGAGAAGTGTTAAGCAGCTCTTGTGCTCAGCCTTCAGGTGGTAAAGCTTAAGGAGCAAGAGTATTAGAACCGTGACAACACTCTACTGGATTTTAAAATACAATTTTCAGAACTGATTGCCAAACTCTGATCTCAATAGCATGCCGATTTTTTTTTCAGCTCTACCAGCTGATCCCATAAAAAGTATTATTCCTCCTTATAAACCCAGGCAAAGTTAGGCATCCAGAGAAGAGCGGCTTGATTTGAGGGTTTCTAATCCCCCGCAGCTCTCACAGTAACACTCAAATGTCCTCTTGAACTGACATCAAAAACACAATTACAAAAACAACAGCCAAAATGATTCCTTACGTAAGCAGATTGTATCAGTTCCACATCTCCCACGCAAAGCACAGTAGTGTTTGCCCTGCTGCTGCGCCTCTTCCTGAGACTCCTTAAAGGATTCTCTTACCCTTTGGGCTTTCCTGGGCATCACATTTTATTAATCTAAAACCTGCTTCTCTGGCCTTTCTGATACCTAACACATCTCAGGGTTGTTGGCTGTGAGGCTGCACTGTCCACATAGCTTTGGTATTAGACAGATGGCAGGTGGAGAAAGTGGAGATGGTGCAGAAGGTGCTGGCTGTCGCCTGCAACTGACTTTTGGGCAGGTTCTCGGCACACTGCAAATCAGCGTGTTCTCATTTCTCAGTGTAGTGTTCCCTGGCTGTGCTTATCTGCAGATCACAACCAAAAGCTGAAGTTACATCCCACCCCAGCCTACACAGGGCATTAGGACTGAATGAGCAAAAGACTGAAAGTGTGACAGGGCTGAGAAGGGTGAAGGCTGAAAGAGAAGCATGAAGTGGCGGTTATGGTAGTAGAGTCTTCCAGTCTCAGCAGGTCTGATTCCCTAATCCAGAACCCTGTATGTGCCTGTCACAAGAACTGAACATGCTTGTAAGCTCTCTGCATCTCTACGGTGTCTCAGCTGTAGCTCTCCTGCACTGCCCTCTTCCTGTTCTCCAGACATAACAACTGACAAACAGCTAAAACTTAAGAAACCCCAAATCCTGTACCTAACGTATCTGTAACAAATACAAGGGTGCAATTTAAGGCATTCTTTTGGGTACCAGAATATTAGATTGCTTTGTAGAGTCCAGGACTTGCCTGATATATTTTCTAAGCAGTATCATTCTCAGTTAGTAAAATGCAGCTCCCAAAGCTTTCAACATCCAAACCCTGACACATAAATATATGAAGTGTCCTTTTGAAAGTTACAATGGGGGTTGGACTGTTGTTAGTTCCCTGTTTTCAGTGTAGAACCGTTGCTGGAGACCAGTGTTTCTACAGTGAAGATGTTGGGCTTGGTCCAACCTCTGGGCATACCAGCGGCTGCCTACAGAGCTGCGGAAGGTTGGTTAACACTTGAGCAGAATGAGGATGGTAATTCACCTCTCCCATGAGTCATCTGTTGTAGCTATTTAAACTAAAACTCTGCAAGATAGGGAGTGAAATTTTAGCTCCTCTCAAGCCAGTGAGTTTTGGCACAGACTTCAGTAAGAAAAAATTGTAGGTTAAACAAGTTCAGGTGAAACCCTGATCTTGCCTTGTGGTCCTCAGTGCTTTTAGAGTGCTAATAATAAGAATGTGGTGGCATAACCAAGACTGCACTGCAGCCACAGAAATGTAAGGGCTTCATTTTCAATCATCTGAGCACTGCCAAAACCATCTATGCAGATAAATATACACCACTAGCAGGCCAGGTCTGGTAACACTATCTCCTCTTCCTCACGTGCAACCAGAGGTACCCTATTGTGGTGGGAAACAGAGGAGGAAGGTAGAGATCACAATCAGGATTTCATCCCCACCAAGGGTTGAATTAGAAGTGAGAGGTATGGAAGAGAAGTTCAAATGCAGCTGTCCCAGGGGAAAATTGCAGCACATAACTCTGGAAGGGGAAAACTGGGAAGCCTCAGGGTATTTAAGCATCTCCACAACCTAGAGAGAATCATCTTGCCTACGCAGGCAACCAGCAGTTCTGTGGAGAAGACCCCATCTTTCAGCCAAAGGACACATGAGGAAGCCTGCAGATCATTAAAGAGCCAGGTCACCAATGGTTACAACTGAGAGTGACACAGTCACAAGTCTCAGTGATGAGATTTGCTCCTTTATAGGCCCTTCCAGGAAAGATTATTTCACTCTAAAAGACTGTCGTGGAACAGGGGGAAATGGGAATGGTATGAATTTTTCTGCTAGGGCTTATCCTATAACCTTGAGCTGCCATAAGCATGAAAATCTGGTTTCTGAACACTAAAAAAATAAAATCTCAAGTCCCTAAATGGTCAGCTGGTTACAGACTGATGGCGTCAATTTTGTTGCCATTGCTTGAAAACTTCATACAGTCAGTGCTGCATTTTGGTAATTAAGAGATGGAGCAAGCGTGCTCATCTTTCAAAATCACTGTAAGATCTAAAATATTCTCCATCAACCAGATACTGGTGTTATTATTCTGCTTTCCTAAAGGATTTCATTGTGGTTCTGCAGTGGAAGTGCTGCAGAGTGATACTAGGTGGATTTTCTTTGCAAGCTGGGGGCTACGCTAGTGGAAATGAAGGCATGAACTTCAAACATAAACAACTGTAACTCCCCAAATGACCTTAATTTGGAATAAGGACATCTTTATTTTATTTAGTTTAGTGGTTCTTAAAGTTAGGGCCAAGAGACTGCTGCCCAGCAGTGGAATTTCTCTGAGTCACCTTGGATAACCACACGGAACTGACTCATTCATAAATTTTACTGCTCAGTGTAATTCTATAGACTACAGTTAAGGAGCCAGTGGTTTCATTTACTGCATTTTGGAGAACTTAAACTAACCCAGAAAAGCCAATTATCCCAGGAGTGATCCATCAGTAGGGCTACACCAGAACAGGAGGTGTAACCTTTCTGCATAAACAAGTGCTGAACAGCTCAAGTCTTCCTGCAGCTGAATGGCACTTGTGTTCAGAAGTCACTTAGGGGCTTCTGAAATCACGTGTCCATTTGATTCTTGAAACTTCTGATGCTGTTGAAAGAGAGAAAGAAAGAACTGTAGACAAACCTGAGTGACTAGCACTGTGTCCTGACTGTGTTTTGAACCACCCAACACCAGGTCCCTGATGGCTCTTTCTCTGCCACTGATCCTTGTGCTGTCACCCAGAAGCATCAGGCAAAGCCCCTGTGAACTGCTTCACAGGAAGTGGCTTAAAAACCCAGAATAAGAAACAACTTTGGCTTGGAAGAGTGTTCTGTGGTGTTATGTCCCAAACCAAATAAAACCACAATAAAAGTCATCCAAAAAATCCATCACTTCCAACTGAGATGCCAACGGAGAGGGTAATTGTGTCTAAAGAAGAGCAAGGAAACTAGCAAAGGGTCTACAGCACAAGTCTTGTGAGGACCAGCTGTGAGAACTGAGGTTGTTTAGCTTGGAGAAAGTAGGACAAGGGAACAAGCAAAAGACAAAGGGAAATGGCTTCAGGTTGTGTCAGGAGAAGTTTAGGTTGGATACGTGGGATCATTTCTTAGCCAAATGGGTTGTCAAGCTCTGGACCAGGCTGCCCAGTGGTGGAGTCCCCATCCCTTGAGGGGATTTCACAGTCATACAGATTTGGTGCTGAGGGACATGGTTTAGTGCTGGGTTAATGACTGGACTTTATCTTAAAGGTCTATTCCAACCAAAATGACTCTATAAATGCCACCACCTGGTCAGTGGTGTGGAGTACGAAACCATGAGGTTAAGCCTACTTCTGCCTACAGCTTGCTCCTCCAGCTCCCTTCATGCATCCAGGGATTTGATATATACATATAAAGCATAAACATCAAACCTCTACAGGGGAACCAAGAAGGGATTTTAAGAACAGATAGTCAATTAAGCATTATCTGCAGCTCTTGTGCTCACATCTCTAAACAACAAAACTCTTCCCATTACACAGCAGCTTATTTGTGTAGGTGCCAGTTGACAAGTCTCATGGACCACCAAATAGATGTTCTTACAAGCTAGATGATTAGTCCTGAAACTGTAAATACAGAGGGGTGTTGGCACCATGTCTTTAAAGGAAAATACAAAACACACAGAGAGCACATACATCCTCTTACATAGTTTACATTTCAGCTGGAAAGCCTTGGCATCTGCTGCAGCTGGGTTTTATACACAGACATAGAAATGTATACAAAGAAGAATGGTCTCAAAAATAATGCAAAGCTAGATACACTAAAAAAACCTCCAAAATGTCCAAAAAGCTTGCTGTACGACTGCACTAAGCAATAATCTTGCAGGCCATTTAAAACTCAGCTACCCTTTCTAGATGAGGGAGGTAATGGCATTGCTTCTGCAGCATCACTTCCATCACAGCTAAATCTCAGTGAGATGCTTCTACCTTCTGAATGGTCAAAAGTAACAAAAGAAAGTTGACCTCATAAAAAAAGAGTTTAAAAATTGTTGTGTAAATAATTAATAAATACATGTAGGTGGCTCTTTAAAGCAGACATAAGGTTGTGCTTGCTCTCCGTATCCTTGATACTCTTCAATGCCCAGGGAGATGAGAAGCACACTGGATAAGAATTCCCTCTCAATGGTGAATGGTTTATGTTCATTAAATGGAAACAGAATTAGCACAGCTCAGCTGCACACTGTTGAGCTGCTGCTCCTGTAAAACTGACCACTGAAGAGAGCTCCAGCAGGGCTCCCAGTGACTTGTGCCCTGACTGCGGACTGCAGGGTCTAAAAATGGCACCATGACTTCCATTTGGAAGTGGTGATCTCAGAGGATGAGCAACTCAACTGGCTCCAGCTAATTATAACCGTAAGCTTAAGAGATGTTTGTCTTCCAGAAGAATTAAAAACTTCAGTTGGTGTCAGCAAAACTAAGAATTCTGAGGTGAGCTCATCTTTCCCTCAGTCAATCACAACCCCCCTTTGTGATGCACCACTGTGCAGTGCCCTGGAGAGGAGTTATCCCAAATGTTACCACTGCTCTACTTGATATCACCAGCTAGAGCACCTCTGCAGGAGTCAAAACCAGCCAGACTCCCAAATAAAACTTTGAATTCAAACATTTTAACTACTTGAATTATAATTGTTCTCCTCACATCTTTCTACTTTTGCAATTGTTATTATTGCAGATTTGAAATCTCCTATCTATAGGACATGATTAATCTGAACTGGTTTGTCAGAGACAACATTTACATTTAAAAATTCTGTATACCTGTTCCTCAAGATTCACACTTCCCCTCCTCTTCACCCAGGCTGATCAAGACACTTCTCATACAAGCATTTCAAGAGCCAGGGAAAAGGAACACTGCAGCTCCCACTGTACTGAATCTCAACAAAGAGTCCCAAGGTGGTGACTTGTTCATTCATACATTGGCATCTGGCACCTCAGCCACAACTTGGCAACCATGAGTGCTAGTGTGAAAGGAACCAAAGGGCAACCTCCATTAGAGATTCTCTCCATTCATAGGTAAATTGTTAGCGTATGCAACCTGAAATGGTAAACCAAACAGGAGTTTGGTTATCTTGGACAAATGTCTTCTCTAGTTACTCTTGTGAAAAGCAGGAATGATTACTGAGCCAAACGTGGCTTTAGAGGTTAAAGAAAGCTTGTCATGACTTCATCAAAAGTAACTGAACATTCCAATTTTTTAATCAGCATTTATTTTTCCTATTTTGACAAGCTACAGAAAAGAAAAGACCTGCTGGGGGTCTATTTTTTTTGTAATGGTGATGACATACTGTAATAGTCATCCATGCTGAGACCTACTGTCTGCCACCTCTTCCTTCTATTAAACAAGCCCCATGATTCAGCAGAAGGCTGTTCCAGCACCCAGAGAGATTCACTCATTAACAGTGTCCTTTGCTAGTTTCATACCCTCCTCTTCTAATCTAAGCTCGGGGTGGGCTGCTCAGTAAAGAGAACAAGTTTCTACCGAAGGCACTGAGACTAAAGGATATGTGATTTTAGCACCAAATAATTACCATCTGGAAATCTGAAGCTGGGGCTTCAGGAACTTTCACCTTCTATTTAACCTGCTTATGCAGATCACAGCTCCAAAGTTCACGTACCTAGTATTTCCTAAAGCTACAAAAAGCACTGAAAACTGATCATAAGAAAGGATTTTGGAGGAAATCAACCAAAACCACAGAAGAAACAGATTAAATGGCCAAAAAGACAATTGGACAATGAAGAAAGGTGACAACTCCAGCTAAAAGGTGTCTCGGTTTATTAGCAATATAAAGTCAGCAATTAAAATAGAAACCCAAGATGACAAGTGGGAACAAGGGCACTAAGTAACAAGTAAAACAAACTGAAGCTGCGGGTGAGGAAAGCTAAAGACTGTGGAAAAATGGTTATGGAGCTGGGGATAGACTGGTTTTAAAGTAACAGAAAACAGAGACTTCTCAGCAATCCTGTAGCGCCACAGCGAAATGAAGATGGTGAAGTGGAAAAGACAAAGTGGAAAACACAGAATTCTTCACAATTCTTATTTCCAAAGAGGGATTTTGACAAATTCACCAAAGAAGAAACATGAAGGCCTGAGCAGTTTGTCAGTGCTGAGCTGAAGTAAAATACCAACTTGGAGCAGGTATGTTCTCCTAAGCTCACAGCCTCCCAGGATACCAGAACTGCTGATGTCCATCATTAACAGATTCAGGAGCTAGACTTCATCTCAATTTCTGCCAGTGCTGCAAAGCAGACGTAAGCAGTGAAATGTTGGCAATCATATTTGGGTTAAACAAGGAAAGCTAACATGAGATTCAGTGTATTGTAGGAGCTGGGAGGGGTATGCATGTACCAGTGGGTAGGTTTGGTGCAAAACAAGACTTTCTAAAACAGCAGCAGTGGTGGGCTGGGGAGTTGGGAGGCTCTGAAGGGCTAACTCAGGAGAAACAAAGCCTGATGGATGGACAGCTGATCCTGGAAGAGCACAGACCCTATGGCTGCAGGACTGGTGCTGGACCCAGTTTTGGGCAACAGCCCTCAAGTTAATTGTAGTAACTGAAAAACCATCACTGATGATAAAGACGAAACAGAAATGTGTCCTTTACCTTGGGAAAGAAAAGATCTGGGGTTAAAGCTGAAGTCAGACAACTTAAATGAGAATCCAAGGGCATGTTTCTTACCATGAGGATGATTGATCCCTAGGAAATGTCAGTGAAGGAGGAGCTGATTCTCCATATGACATTTTTTTTATCCCAAATTCAGTGCCTTTCTTGAGGAGCAGCCTCAGTCGAGCTCTAGCTTTGGACTAGAAAAATACACTATTGAGGAAGAACTCAACAGATAGGATGTACAGCCCAAGACCCCTCTCGACTTACATTCCATGGAGGAAAAAAGAAGAGGAGAAAAGAAAGAACACCCTCAAAAATACCTACAGAGCAGTCTCATCGAGTCTGAAACACAATAGTTACATTGACAACACCCTCTTGCACTCAGGGACCATTTCCCCTGCGCTGGCTTGGCAGTAAAGCAGCATGGATCAAACTAAAGGTTCTGGAGCGTTTACCTGCTTCCTGAAGGACAACAGCAGATTTGCTTGTTTTGAAGCACAATTTGCAGTGAGGATTTGGGCTGAAACTGCATCCATACGCTAAGAGGGGATAAAAGGCCCAGCAGGGAAGAAAGCAATAAAAATATCGTTGTAATATCCTTAACAATGATCAGTTGCCTGTGAGGGAGCAGGCTTCAGAGAAGGGTAACACAGAACACATTTCCCTGGCATGGGGATGGGTTGCACACCAAAGCTCATTAGTAAAAATCAGACACCACAGTACGTGCAGCTACCTCACTGCAGGCTATGACCTGGCCCAGAAGACTCATCTCAGCCTGGGCATTATCCCTGCCCATATGCCACTGCAGCATCTCATGACCATAGCACCCAGCACTGTCCTATGAAACACCACCCAGCACTGTGGTGTCCACACCCATGGTGTAGGATAGGACCCTAGCCTGGCAAGCACCTGCCACCAGGCAGCTTCTCTGTCTGCTGCACCTTGAGACACCATGACTGGAAGCACACAGATCTGAGTTCATTTCCATCCTTATCAGCTATGCAGGGCACAGAAAATAGGGAGTTGCTCAGGAGCTATATGCGCACAGACACCTTCCATAGTGGGTGAGGACATGGACTACTACTGTCTGCTGGAATAGCTCTTTTTAAATGAGAAAAAAATGGTACTGAGCTTTAAAACCAGATTTTAGTGTGCCAGTGAAAACACAATAGCAACAATTTATAATTTTCTGCTGCCCAGTCCCAGTCCCCTCAATGTTTCTCCATCACATCCCTCCTCTCCCTCTCCCCCCACATCCATCCTCCATTTCCTGATAACTTCTCATCACACTGGCTCGAGCTCCTGCGAAATGGTGGTGCACAAGGGGAAGAAAGGGAGGAAGAACAGCACTATGATTGGGAGGGCAGGGGAAAGGGAGAGATTGAGAGAGACAGAGAGAATGTCAAAGCTCAAGTCTGGCATTTGCCTATTTAAATTCAATCATGCAGCCCTCGCCGGGCTGGAAATGGATGGCCTGCGTTATGAATTTCTGATCAGACGGCTGATAGGTTATGAGCAGGGACGTAATCCCATTGAGAAAGCCTTTTTTCCCAAGCAAGGGCAAGCAATAACTGCCCTTCAGAGATGGCTCTTTGCTTTGCCCTTTTTAGACATTTTTCCCTTTAAAAAGGGCAAGCAATAACTGCCCTTCAGAGATGGCTCTTTGCTTTGCCCTTTTTAGACATTTTTCCCTTTAAAAAAAAGAAAAAAAAGTCCAAATAAGCATTTTTATGATGATAAATGTATAATAATGCTTCATTCCGCCCGCGCCTGCGACGGGATATGCCTGTGCAAAGCAGACATGCGCTCAAAATAAACTGCCAGCTTCTTTTTTTTTTCTTTTTTAAATCTAATTAGAATTCTCTCCTTCTCTCAGCTCATTTTGTACCAACACTAGTGATCTAAAAAGAAAGTGAAAGGCCTCAACGCATGGATCCAGAGCAGTATTTTAAATGCCCTGCAGGGTTTTTGAATGTTTTAGACTTTGCCTCTCGTAATATGATGTGTTTACATAAAAGGATAACCCCCCCCCCGAAAAAGTCCCTTCAAATGGCAGCGATGACTGGTGTGCAGGAGGCAGGCAGAAACTGTTTTAAAAGCTGATGTTTCCTTACTTCCACCCATATGACCTCACCCAGTGTGTTGGTGTTACAGTGAGCTCATGACAATAGCTGAGGACACTGGCAGACCTACAGTAGCTAACCTCACTGGTGAGAGAAGCTGACTGCAGCAGTGTGTTGGCAGTGCCAGGGCTTCAAAGAGCACTTGGTAATCCCGCCCCAAAAAAACAGAAAAGGAGTTTTCTATTTAGAGTTGAGGATGTATGTCCTGAAACAACCCCCATCCCAGTATGGGAGGACTGGAAGCAGTCAAAGGGAAAAGGAGATTGTCCCAGAAATACACTAGCAGGGAAGGTACTTGATGCAAATGGAGCTTCTGTGCATAATCCAAAGGTAAAGAAATCACATCTGTAGGTGTGGGGTGAGGGAGGGAAGAGCGGAGACAAATACTGGTGTTGGAGCTAAGCAGGAGCTTCCTCCTGGAGCTGCGTGTCTAACAGCAAGGCCCACTAGTGAGATACTTTGCTTATGTGAGTACTTTGAAAAAGAAAGAACTGGAGACCATGGCTGGCCACACCAGCAGGTATCGTTCATGTAATGGAAACCCAGCACTGGGGAACTCAATGACCAGTGTGTCTATGCCACTCAGCTCCAGCAGAAGCCCAGGAAAGATTTAAAACATAAAGCTAAGCCATTGTCAGACAGTTTCAGCTCAGTACCAGCTATGGGTTGACCTTGGTTTGCCCTGAGGCTCTTTTTGGCTCCAGTCTTCTATTGTTGACACTCAAGCAATGTCTATCCTGGTTCATAAAGAGCTTAAACACTACACTCAGATCCTCCAGGATCTGAGCTAGGGAAGCCTTCGTGTTTCTCACCAGAAAGCCATCAGCTCAATGTACTTGCTCAGCAGCAGTTGGAAACCTCCTAAACCCAGGATCAGTGGGAAAACACCACTGTCCTGTGAGGAAGGCTGAGCTGTGAATTAAGGGAGACAGGACAGCAGCAACCACCTTCTGTGTGCAGTTCATAGCTTATCTCTGCAGCTGCACCTCTTGGTTTTCAGATACACATTTTAGTGACAGCAGTGCTTTCAAAAAAGAAAGCAATAACCTGAGTTACTGTTGTGCCTCTTTTCATAAAAGAGGTTTGCTGCAGTTTGGTGACTCCATGGTGTCCTACATGATTCCCCAAAGGAGAATAAAGTCCAGGTGAGAAGATAGGAAAATCCTAGTCATAAGTTCCCACCTCTACACAGAGCACCATTGTCCATAGGCAAACTGTGGCTGCAGAAACACTGTAGAACCTTCCCACTGCAATCCCTTTTTCGCTCAGATCTTTCCTTACTAATGTGCTCACATATCAACAAATCACCTTAAGTAAGGAATGAGAGTTTTTAATTGCCAAGCTGTTCCCGAGGGAGAGCTTCAAAGCTGAGGGCAGTCAGGCTGCAGCAGCTTCAGGCAGGTCTGGAGAGGCTGATGCATGGCCATCACAAACACAAAATCCGGCACAGGGCAGAAAGAACAACAGACAAGTCACACCTCATGCCACTGCCTCTCCTCTTTGATTTGAGCCAAAGGTGGCTGTTCACACAGCACATGCTGTCTGCTGGTTTGTGTGGTGCCACTAGCACTTGAAGACCGAGATGGAAAGAGAAAGCTCAGATGTAATGTCTGTCTAGCATTTCTACAAGCTCCTCTGGGTTTCTTGGATTCATTCCCAGATGTGGCTCCTGCTTTTTTTTAAGTTGTGATGTGCTGGAGTCCCACAAGAATAGTGAGCACCTTGGGCTGTCTGTTCATAAAGGAGATGGGAGTTTGCAGCTCTGTGGAATTTAAGCGCTCAGTGTGTGGAAAGCACACTAACCGAGACAGTCCCCTGTGAGCTCTAGTTTAGCAACACCTCCCATCAGTCAGGAGCTGAAGCCAACTTCAGGCTTATAAAAGCAACTACTCCAGAATAGCAAGGCTATCAAAAGTAGCAACTTCTCCTGGGCTTCCTCATTTTGCTCAAGTTGTGAATCATCAGCAAAATATTGAGCATTGGAAGGAGCTTCTCAGATGTGCTTGGCCAAAGTAGAACATCCTTCTTATGGTCCAGCCAGACCCCACATAACACTGCGTCACCCCATGTAACACTGTGTTACCCCACATCAGTCCACATTACACAATGTCCCACACTGGGATGTTGGCTGTGGGAGAGGCTACAACATCTGCTTACACAACAGCCTTTTTTTCCCTCTCTTTTAATACTTTGTGCTAAATTTGCATGTGTTGAACTGGCAAAGATAAAAGCACGAAGAAAGAAATCTGCAGAAAGAGCTATTAAGTGGTTTTCTACCCTTCTGACAACATCGTATCTGCAACCACCTCTGAAATTTTACATACGTGAAATGAGGGTTCCAGAAAATCCCTTCACTGCAAATGAGTCCTTATCCTGAGAAGCACAAAGAGCTGGTGACCCAAGTGGATTCCTGCTCTCACATCCTCCAAACAGTTCATTTTGTTCAGTGTACTCACGCTGGAATGGGCAGAAACCTCACCATTAATAGTTGTGAAATCAGGTGGCCATGGAGGAGTTCCCTCCCCAGTACAATTGGTTAGGGACTGTCTTATGTCCTGGAGCAGGAGAATTTGAATTATTTAACTGAAATTATAAGTAATAGCATGGATGTTCTCATTAGCCATAAAAGAAACTCTTTAATACTTTCGATCTTGTCACATCAGCATCTTGTGGCAACAGATGCCAAGGGATACGGGCACACAGTGTGAAAATATCCTAGTGTCAGTGTGCCATTGTGCAGTGCCCCTTCTGAATTCTTGAGGTGGGGAAAGAGAAGACAAAAACAAGGGGCAGGAATGAATAACTGTTTATTTCTGTTTATGTCATATGAGGTAGGAAAGTTTTGTCACTTTTCCAGCAGATTATTTCTGTTCAATTAAAGCTTCTGAACCTCTCCATTTTTCATTACCAGCTCCTAAACCCAAGTGCTGATACTCTCCTTTAGTTCACAGGACCGATCAGCTCCCGGCAACCAAGTAAAACTCCAGAAAGATTTTTTTATTATTATTATCATTACCATCCCTGTTCTAATCAAATATGGAGCCCCTAAGCTGCTGATTACAGCTGCTGCCACTTGTATTTGCAATATTTGCTTTCTGTGTTTATTTGGTAAATCAAAACTGGAGGTAAGCTGAAGAAGCAAACCTACGATAATAAAGCATCTTCTTGCAAAGAGCTTTTAGTGGATTCTTAAACTTATCATTAAATTTAAACTCATCTTTTTCCTGGTTTTTCACTTCTGCAGTTAATAACTTTTATATAGCGAGCCTATAATTACATTAACAAAAAAGTAAATTTCCCCCATCTCTCACAGCATTACCAGCATTACAGCCTTAATGGTGTATTAACCAGGAAAACCGCAAATTAACTCAACTCATCTTCCACTGATGGGGCAGGAATTTGTAATTTAGGCAGGCTGGAAGTTTTTCAGTGGGTTTTTTAACTATTGTCGAGCTTCTGCTTTTCCCAGTGTAACAGTAAAACCCACACAGGAGCCATTTGCACGTTCTAATCACCTCACAGCACTTGATATTTGTTTCCTGAAATACAGCAAACATGGGAAGTTGGCTGCAGGGGAGGGCAAACCAAAGCTATGGACACAAGGATACAGCATCAGGGAGGGGTGGAGACACAATGAGATAGACAATGGCCAGAGCCACAGAACACAGAGGCTTCTCCAGAAAAGATCTCTGATAAGCATTTTTATCTAAAATAGTCTTTCTTAGCCAATGCACAGCCTCAATGTTTCAGTTATCTCCATCATAAGCAGTCCTCAAACTCACCGTGCTACAAAAACCTGTCAGTGGAACCACCAACCCCACCAGCAAGTTCAGACGAGCGCACTGAAGTCAAAGGTGTTACTGCAGAAGAGCTTGTGGGCCAGCTATTTCAGTCCTGCCTATGCAGCCACCACAACACACCCACACCAACCACCTCAGCACACACAACTACAAACCCGAGTCAATAAATCACTAACAGAGGGGCTGAGGAAACATTTGTGAGCATCCACCCTGGCTCTGATGTGCCTGGTCTGTGACATCCAGCCTGGCACCCCTGGATTCAGCACCAAGGTGTGGTGGGATCCTTGCCCAACCTCCAGTGCTGCAGAGCCAAGGAGCAGAGGGACAGCATAAAGTCAGGATAAAAGGAATGGGATTTCAGTAATGACTTTACCATCACAAACACATCTCTGGAATATGAGATTTCTGCAGCAGGAAGGAACCATCAGGACTGTTCCGTTCCAGAATACAAAGGCGTACCGAGCTAGTGAAGCACAGCAGAAACACTCAGTGATAAAGGACATCACAGCCCTTTATAAACTGAACTGGTGATTTCCCAAATTTAATATGCATGAACAGTGCATGTGAGTCCTCTTAAATCCAAGTACCAAACCCTGCCTGTTTAATAAATCTCACCAGTACTCCACTATTAGACAGGGGATTAAAACTAATCTATCAATCCCAAAACCAAGCACAGAGTGGATTAAAATGCAAAACACATGAGAGTATGAAGATGCTTAATGCTAAATAACAAACATTTCAATCACAGAAATCATTTTTATCTTCTTGTTTATGCTAAGTAGATACTATTAGGCTTAATATCTGTATTAACACAAGTGGGGGAAGAAACAGTTTTAAGGAGACCTAAATACTTGAATGCTACTGTACTGCTGGTAAGCAGCTGATCTCTCCTCCAAGTGACTACACCACAGCAGTTAAAACAATTGTTTACTCTCTGAGGCCAGCTCAATGGTGCTTGACCTTTTTCTGTTTTTCTAACCCAAAGCAATGCACCCATAGGGTCCTGAGACAGACAGGACTTAAACCTGTTATTTGCATCCTAATATGAGAATATAACATTACCCCCAACTCTGGGGCTGTCACAGCCATTAGTCCCACACCCTGATGGTCAGTGCAGCTTGTCAATGAGCTGTGGTTTAGGGAGGGGTTTGTTGCTTGCTGTAAAGAGTAAATGGAAAAGAGCTCATTCCTCCAGAGAATAAACAAAGATGTGAAGTGTGTAGCTGTGTGACCAAATGACCAAGTGTGACTCCAGCTAACAGTTCCCAGTTCACCCAATATTTCACTTTATCATTGTCACTCCAAATTCACAGCAGCAGGATGATTCCCCTTTCTGGCACTCTTATGTGAGCAGCACGAAGGTAGACATTTCTGTCTCCATTTGTGCATCTGCTCGCCAGAGAGATAAGGCTTTGGGGAGCCTTGTTCTGAGCTGCGGTAGGAGAAGATGCCCTGTGTGTTCCTGCATGACTCTGAGTGCTGAAAGTGCCCCATATTTACCTGAATTTGCCTGAAAGCATCCCAAACCTGCACTGCTGGGCCTCATTCCAAGCAAAGACTATGCTCTGCATCAGTGAGCAATTTGATATGAAATAATATCCAGCACAGATGGGGTTGGGGTCAGCATCATCCTCATTTCACTTGTAGGCACATGGGGCTGTGACCCGGCGCCCGCAGATGCGAAGGCTGCTGCATTAACCCGGTGCTGTTGTCACCAGCAGAATGTCTAATGAGGAGAGCGGGAGTGGCTGGGCTGCGTGTGAGGGTGGATAATGGCACAGGGGTTCAGGCTCACTAGCTGGAGAGGGACAGTTGGTGATGGAGGGGCGGGGGGGGGGAAAGCCAAGTCAACCCCCTCCCTCTCCTCCACAACACTGACTTACCAGGATAGCTCTTTGTCTGTGGGGGTCTTGCTTTTTAGAGGCTGTGGTGCTATTCCAGCTGAAAAACACAGCAAAGTTGCAACTGCTCTTGTTTATCGTTGCCTTGGTGGAGAAGCATGTTTTCTGAGTCCCTGAGTTCTTCCACAACAGCATGCATCCTTAATGGAAATCTTGAAATAAAAAAGAGAAGCATCCTGTGTTTTCTGAAGGTTGAAACAGTTAAATGGCAGATTTATGCTGTTTTAGTCTCTTAATTTTAGCAGAAGGCACAAATTCAGGAAAAGAAGAGGGGAAGGGAGCAGCACTGCATGAATTTGGAACACTGGTATTTTATTTCACCGTCAAGTAACAACCACAAACAGCCAGCACGCCTCTCAGTATGTCTGCTTGACACTTCACATCTGACCACAGCTCAGTGTCTACCTGCTCTTGTTCTCCATACTGCCCCCATGTCACCTGAACGCGAAGCACAAGCATCCCACCTACGTGCATCGATGGTGTAACAGAAGAAAGTGCAAGTGTCTAATTTCACAAAAGAACGAGTGTACATAAGCAGCTCTTAGCCATCTCCAGCTCCCCTGAGGAAACTGCTGCACCTCTCACTTGGGCTCAGGAGTCAACTTTAAGGACAGGGCTCTTTGTTCTCCGTGTCCCCCCACCAGATACACCCCAAGCCTTTGCTTTTCCCCATTTGCGGTCAGCACTGCTCCTCAGTGACTGCCATTCCCCAAACACCCAGAGTGGTTCAGTTCTGTTATTTAAAAGCATTTTCATTTTCCACACTTAATCTAACACTCAACAGCAGAGATGCTGAGGAGGAGGTGAGAAGTCAGGATCATTACAAGTAAACAGCTCAGGGTTGTTAGCAAAAGCTGTGCAAAATAAATTAATGACATTATCACCAGTAATTGTGGAAGCACTCATTAAAATGCCATTTGGAGAGAGGAAATACCTCTGACAATGGTGAAATACCTGGGAAAAATCAGTCCATGGCAGCACAGGGCTCAGAGAAGAACCCGTGGGCAGAAAGAGGAAGGAAGAATAGGAGAAATGCTTCAGAGTGCAGAAACGCTTTGAACCTACACAGCAGCTCTGTGTCAGCCAGTTACCCATAGCTCCTTTCTGCTTCTCTCAGTCAGGTCCCAGTGGTGAACTGTCAGCTGTTGTTGGTTGCACCTTTCCTCAGAAGAAAAGCCTTGCAGTAGGAAAGGGGAATGGAATGGTATGACATGGCACAGAAAGAAATTAAATGGCAATCAAATAGAATCACAGGCTGGTTTGGGCTAGAAGGCACCTTACGAGGTCATCTAATCCAACCCTCCTGTAGTTGGCAGAGACATCAGCAACTACTACTCAGAGTCCAAATCAACCTGACCTGGAATGATTCTGGAGATGGGGCATCTCTCATCTCTCTGGGAAACCTGGGCCAGTATTTCAACATCCTCAGTGTAAAACATTTCTTCCTTATATCTAGTCTGTTGAGTATTTCAGTTAGGAGGGGATCTATGGTGATCATCTAGTCCAAGCTACCAGACACAACCATGGGCAGAGAAGCCCACGTGTAAGTCAGGTCCAGCACTGCAGCTTTAACTTAGTCTGAGAGAGAGAACTAAGTCTGTCCTGTAAGTACTTGTGTCTGTTAAACAGTCCTACACCTCTGTCAGTTTCCAGTTTTCCTCTTGATAATTCTGAAGTCCTCGTGAAATGCTGTACAAGGCCAAGGAGACATCATACAGCCTTTGTCCTGCATTGTTTGGAACTGTCTGCACCATCTCTGTGTTTTGTTGACCATCATCAATAAACCACAACAGAAACCATCTGTAGCCTTCACACGACCCAACTTAAACTGCTGTCACTGTCCCCAGAAGACAGCAGGGCTGAGGGGACCCCACACCATTGTTCAGGGGATCAGCACGGGTGGAAGTGTGCAGAGCTTTATAAGATTAATTCTTATCTCTCCGGGCAGTGGGTCAAGTCAGAACCGCCATTCAGTGAACTCTATGGATAATCTCCCTTTATTACTTTCAATCAAACTAAGTGTCTGCAAGCTGCAGCACGGCCACTAATTTATTGAAAGAAATTACTTGTAGAGCTCAGTTATGTAATAGATGAAATAGCAAACAGGCTGCATAAGCATCCATTGCAGGCTTCCACACCTCATCGCATGGCAAAGCTGCTCCAGTCTCACTGACTTAGCACCCAGCAGCTGCTCCGAGGGGCAAGATTCACAAAAAGAAGTGGGCATGATGTCAACTTCCTAATTAAAATGAGAGAAAAAGAAATGAGATGGGGGCTGTATTTGGTATCAGACCTGTGAATTTGCTGTTTGTGAATATTTAGCAAATACATTTTGTGCGAAATCAGATTTCGAGCGTGTTCTGGTTAATGGAATTCTGCTGCAGCCCCTGGACAAAACAATGTAAAGCTGCCTGGATTGTGGAAATCATTCTCCTCCAGTGATGGATAATATAGCACGAGGTTTGGCTTGGTTTGATTAATTTCAGAATATTGCAGAGACGCTGCATAATCCCTAAGATAGCAGAGAAAAGGAGGAAGACATGATGAAGTGGGATAAAAGCGCGTAGTAATGAAGTGTGGGCTGCCTCCTATCTTACAGCAAAGCCCCCCAGTTCAGTGTCTTTGGGCAAGCAGCAGCCCCAATGAGGGGCAATGCTGGAATGCACTTTCAGGCAATTGCAGGATACAATCTGAGCAGGGGGACTCTGAAAGCAAAAACCTGCTGAACATTCCCACGGCGATGACAGGAGAGGGAAGAGGCACAGAAAATGCAGGCTTCCTTTTTCTGCTCGCAACGGCCATCATTTCTACAGCCTCTGAATATGGAAAAGGCTCTGACAAATTTACAGTGGTGTTTGGATGGATGAGGATGACGAATGATGGATGAGGGAGGCAGAGGATTCCCTTATTAAAGCATCAAATCTTTCCCTAAACATCAAACAGACATCCTCGCCCCGATTGCTCCACTCACAGCAAAAAATGCACAAACCAATGAAGTCCAATTTTGCTGCTTGATGAAAACTGGAAATTTATCTGCCATTATACACACTTAATTTTCATGATGTAAATCAGTATTGTTTTTATTCTCTGCTTTAAATAAATGACTATTTCGAATAGGTGTAAAATCTAAGAGAAATGTGGTAACACACAAAAAATAAATTCAGTACAAATTAGGCAATTGCCATAATTACAAACTGGCAATCTTGGGAAAGATTTCCAGCACCACACTCCCCAGTACTTTTCCCTGGTGATCCCCCAGCAAAGCTGCAACTGCAGGAGCATCCTTCCTCATCCCGGGCAGGGCAGACACTGGGTGGGGAAGCAGTGTCGCACCCCAGCCCTGCAGCACCCCCAGCACAGCCACCACAGGGGGCACAGCCATGCTCCTGCTGGCTCTGAGCTCTCAGGCAAGCAGTGACTGCTCCAACCTCCCTGCCATGTTACTGGTACACACACAGGAATTTTGGCCATCTGAGCACTGATTGTCCACAGAAGAGTGAGGAGACTGGGTGACCATTCTTGGTGCCAGGCATGGAGCTGTGATCCAAGGCTGGGCAAACTGGAGCATGTGATGGATACACCAGGAGGTACCCGCCTGGCACCAGGAATGATGATTCTCAAGTTGGGCTGACATGTCCTCCCTCCCCACCCGACACTGACCAAGGGCCAGACTGGGTGGTTTTCTTCCTAAAAATCCAAGAATCCCAGCATGGTCAGAGTTGGAAGGGATCTCTGGAAATCAGAAAGAACCTCTGGAGATCATCCAGTCTAACAAACACATCAAGGAGTTATTTTGCACCAATATCCTCACAGAAATTATTTCAGAGCCTTTTTTCCAGGGGACAGATAAGCAACTGCACCACAGTTCCACCACCAACCCCCATATGCCAACTATGCCATTTCTGCTTTCCTTTCTCCCCAAAGCCCAGCAGCTCTCCACTGTTTCACACATGCACCAGTTTTACCTTCACACCACTAAGCTGTTTGCAGATTTTACTCATCAAAGCACTCCCATATTTTCCTCTTTGCTATGGAGCTTCAGAAGCAAACCCTCCAGAGGAAGAGGCTGCAGACAGCACAGGCTCTGCACTCGCAGGCTCAGCATCCCAGGAAATGGAATCCACATGAGAAAACATCCCCTTAACCACCTTTTTATTAAAGCATTCTCTCCCTTTTTTGTGTGGAAAAAAAAAACAAACTCTCCTGCTCCATTTACAAAAATAATTGTTTGGCTCAGTTCAATCAAAAATGACCCAAAAAAAAATCCACTTTCAAAACTTAGTTGTTGTTTTTCATGTTAAAGGTCAAAGATTTTCAATCAAGACAGATATTTAGGTGGAAAATTCCATTTCCTCACAACACCATTTTTAGCTGGGAAAATAAGTACGAGTGAAGCTTTTTTCCCCAACATCTCTTGCTCCTCAGCTTAATGAGCTTTATGTGCACTCTTTACATCATCAGTGTGTGGTGAAGGATGTCAGCAATCTCTCCCATGAATCTACAGGCAATGCCACCATCGCTGCCTAGTCACTGCAGGATGCCACCAATGCTTCCAGTGAACCTACAGGAAATCTCTCTATTACTTCCCAGTCACTGCCTAACACCAGCAGACTGGGAAGAGGAATAATGGGCATTAACCCTAACAGGAAACTTCTAGAAGTATCTTTGCTTCATAGCTTCACCCTTGGGAAATACAGACCTTCTCCAGGGCTCAGCATGGGAGACAACTCTATTTTCAAGTTGTCACTGATGCTCCTCAATACCTGCCCACAGTTTGTAAGCTCCTGCGTCCCCCACTGCGTGCCTGCAAAGATCAAGCAGTGCAAGCGAATCTGTGCAGCGGCAGGAGATGGATAGCATGAGACTGAACCAAAAATGATGGACCTTGTTCAAACAACAGTGTGGAGGGGCCAGGAGGTCACCTGTGGGCAGACTGGGATTTGTTTGGATTTGCTTTTCTTGTGAGTGCTTTCAGCACACAAACTGAACCTCTGTGAAAATATATCAGAGAATCATGGAATTGTTTTGTTTAGAAAAGACCTTTAAGATCACCAAGTCTAACCACTAACCCAGCACTGCCAGGTCACCACTAAACCAAGTCCCTCAGCACCACATCCACATGGTTTCGAAACCTCTCCAGGATGGGCACTCCACCAACACCGTGGGCAGCCTGGTCCAGGGCTTGACAACCCTTAAAGGTAAGAAATTATTCCTCATGTCTAACCTGAACCTCTCCTAATGCATCTTGAGGCCATTTCCTCTTCCTATTGCTTGTTCCTTGGCTTCAACCTCATTTGAGCAAATACATCAGGAAAGCTGGAGAAGATAGAAAAAGTCCTCTCATCGGTTTCCTGACAGGCTGCAGTTTCATTTGTGCACAGAAGTCAGAACAATTCCATGCAGGGCAGAAGCTTTTCTAGTAGAAGATTTTTTTTTTGGGGGGTGGGGGGAAGTGATAAATAAATGATTAGTTGGGTAAAGCTGCATTTGTTCTTAAAGGAGAAGAGGATCAAAGTCAGGCAGTGTGAGGGAGATGGAAACATCTACAACGAGATTAGGCTGCAAACTCCTTTAACTCTTCTTTTATTACTGCATCTGATAGATTAATTTAAAATTATTTTTAACCTTATAATTTCATATTTTAAGTCTCTAATAAATCACATTTATCTCCCTTGGGTGATGTGTTTTGATATCTATTTATTTATTCACTTTAGTACCTGAATGATTGTGGTAGAAACATCTTTCCATAATGTTTTTACCATGGCAGAGTCTGAAAGGAAAGCTGCACTTCTCACTGTATGTCTGAAAACAAAACATCACCTCTTGCTTTTCCCTCCAGAGAAAGCTGGGGCTGTTTGGCTCCTGTTGTGCACCTCACAACCCACCCAGGTAAGACCAGAGCTGACATCACCACACTCACATCTGAACGACCCACTGCCATGGGTGGAAAGCAGCACAGCTTGAGACATCCCCAAGCCAGCTGTGCTGGAGACCGAGGTGGAGGTGCAGAAGTCCTGTGTGATACATACAGACCATGTTACCTAGGAGTTCAACATCCCTGTGACCACCTTTCAACAGCCACATTAAAACTTATAGCAGCCACTGGACTAACAATAGGATGAAGATGACAAGAATAAACAAGAAAAGTGTCAGGACAAGAGGAAATAGCATCATGCCAAGAGAGGTTTAGGTTGGACATGAGGAACAATTTCTCCCTCAAAAGGGTTGTCAAGCCCTGGACCACGCTGCCAAGGCCAGTGGTGGAGTTCCCATCCCTGGAGCAGTTTCGAAATCACGTAGATGTGGTGCTGAGGGACATGGTTTAGTGGTGACCTGGCAGTGCTGGGTTAATAGCTGGACTTGATGGTCTTAAAGGTCTTTTCCAACCTAAATGATCCTGTGACTCTATAAACCATAACAGCAGGAACAAACTGTTGTAACATTAATGACTGGGAAGTGTCTACCTCGCTGCAGTGCCCCATCTGTTTGCACTTTCAGCCATGGAGGGCACAGCAGCTGCCAACTGGCTCCATTTCATCCACCCCTAGTTCTTGCTTTGTCACTACAATGCATGGTGACTAGGGAAAAGTTGGCTGGGAGTTGCAAGGACCCAGTCCTACTGCCACCTTATCAAGCACCTCTTCTTCACTCCTTGAGCTCTTGCCAGTCCTCACAGCCTCCACCCAAGGACCTGCCTGGCTCATCCCTGTCTTGTAAATTCAAGTTAGGCAAGGTAACATTGATAAAAATAGTTCAACAAAGGCGTTTTTTCACCAGCCATTTTCTACTTAAAAGGCAATGTGCCTCACAATTGCCTGCATACCAATAAAAGCCTTGAGAGATACCATCCTCACAGTAGACTCCAGCTCTTTGGCCATTCCAGAGCTCATGGGTTCCCAGCAGAGCAGCAGCCTCCTCCTTCCCCCACATCGCTGGACCAGCGCCATCTCCCACATACACTCCAACCCACCTTTGGTTTCACCTCCTCCTTGTGTTACAGGCTGAGGGAAAACAGATGTCTCAGCATTGCTCACAGAAAGGGCTGTTGTGCTGCAGCAGCCCTGAGCTGCACTCCCATGTCCACCGGGATGGTCTCCCAGGAAAAATATGTTCCCCTTTCATTCATGGGGTAGCCTCTCCAAAGATGCCATTTCCTTGGGCAAGCTTAGGTACACAGAATAGAATCACAGAAACACTTTGGTTGGAAAAGATCTTTAAGATCATTGAATCCAATCACTCTATAACTCTTCCAAGTCTTTGGCTAAACCACGTCATAGAATCAGTCAGGGTTGGAAGGAACCACAAGGATCATCTAGTTCCAACCCCCCTGCCATGGGCAGGGACACCCTACCCTAGATCAGGCTGGCCAGAGCCTCATCCAGCCTGGCCTTAAATACCTCCAGGGACAGGGCCGCAACCACCTCCCTGGGCAACCCATTCCAGGGTCTCACCACTCTCATGGTGAAGAACTTCCTCCTAGCATCGAGACTGAACCTACCCATCTCCAGCTTCACTCCATTCCCCCTAGCCCTGTAATCCCCTGATATCCTGAAAAGTCCTTACCCAGCTTTTTTATAGGCCCCCTTCAGATACTGAAGGCCACAATAAGGTCACCTCAGAGCCTCCTATTCTCCAGACTGAACAGCCCCAACTCTTTCAGTCTGTCCTCACAGGAGAGGTGCTTCAGCCCTCTGATCATCCCAGTGGCCCTTCTCTGGACATGCTCCAGTACGTCCACATCCTTCTTGTAATGGGGGCTCCAGAATTGGACACAGAACTGACGTCCCTCAGCATCACTTCTCTGTTTCTTTTAAACACCTCCAATGATGGGTATTCAGCCACCTCCCTGGGAAGCCTGTTCCAGTGTTTAAGAACCCTCTCAGTGAGCAGAAGGGAGCAGCTGGAGTTCTGGTTTTAGAATGTACAGTCATTTCCTTCACAGACTCCCAGAATCCCTGTATGGTTGGGTTAGAAGAGACTTCTGGGGATCATCTAGTCCAACACTTTGCTAAAGCAGATTTACCCAGAGCAGGTTGCCCAGGATCACAATGTACAGGTGGGTTTGGAATCTCTCCAGAGGAGGAGACGCCACAGCCTCTCAGGGCAGCCTGCCCCAGGACTCCAGTAACCTCACAACAAAGTGTCTCCTGTTCAAATGGAGCCTCCTGGGTTAGCGTGTGCCCGCTGCCCCTTGTCCCATTGTTAGGCACCACTGAAAAGAGTGATCCATCCTCTTAACCCCCACCCTTTAGCTATTGATCAGCATTGATAAAATGTCTGATAACATCACACATGAAGGACACAGCCACAAGAAAATCGTAATTTCAGGCTTGTGTGGGAGATCCCTGAGTGTCTGAAGGAAGGCAGAGCAGATCAAGCACTGGATGTCTTACTAAGGAAATGCAGGTGGAAGAAGTTTGGATGGAACAGCCAAAGATCGAGACATCTGACCGATGATGAGAGCAGCACAGCGTGCCCAGACCGTCAGCAGCTGGATGAGGGAGAAGCTGGCTGGAGGCACCAGCACCGACACAGTAGCAGCTGGCACAAGATAACAGACTGCCTCTAGACTGCTGGCCACTGAATTTCACTTTTTTTCCTTTTCAGAAGTGGTGAGAGATCAGTTGATGCCTCCTAGTCCCTTCCAATCACGTTGTCTGTGATTTCCGTGATCTCCTAAAGCTAAGGAGTTTAGTCCTCATTCAAACAGAAAGTCTACAAGACCACAGAGGGAAAACCACTGGCTGATGTCATGTGTAAAGTCTGGGAAAAAAGCCTCACAGGCTTATGGGGCTGCCCTAAAACACGGAGCACACTTCAGTGGGAGCTCTTCAAGGCAGCAGAGTTCTCAACTGCTGTTTTGTCCTGGACACACTCTGACAACACAGAGCAGCAACCCAGCTTAAGTATTCCCACTTTTCCACAGACAACACCTCCAAAAAGGTTTCCAACTGTAAGAAAGCAAGCCTATCATTAGGTAATTAAGCAGATGCACTGACATTTTTCTTTTATGTTACTCTTTATATTTTTAAAAGGCACCAGGACAGGGCTGTGCTAAAAAGCAATAAAGCACGGGTAATTTAATACTAAATTACATCCATATTGAAAAGTTTACATGAAGTCAAGAGCAGACAGAGGTCAGGTTTTCAACAGGACTGTCTTTAATTGTGGCCATCAGTTTTAGCAACCCAGATCTCTGGATCAAAGACAAATCTAATGTGTTTCCTCAAGGCGGAGCAGTGAAAGCAGACAGCGAGCACGGCGCTATCTTGCACCAAAAGGTCATAAAAATTATTATCAGAGGGGGAATTGGTCCTGTGGTTCTGCACACACCTTCCCATCACATCCTGGAGATTGGACAGTTACATTTTTCTGCCAGATTTTTCAGCAATTGGGAATGTACATTACAAGCACGACTAGGAGTTTTCAGATGCAAAGGGGTTTCCTTGTCCCCTAATAAACGTGCCACCTTTGTGTAGGGCTCTTTGAGTTCTTTCACTTAGTTTCAAGCACACTCGCAGCCCACTGAAACAATTCCTCCCTCCTCAGAGATGTGAGCTGAGACACTGTTTTCTTTCTAAGGGGGTGAGAAAAAAGAAAAGGGAGGAAAAAAAATAAAACGAGGAGTAAATTATCAGCAAATCAGATAGAAACAAGTTTCCTCGATCTGCAGATCCATTGTACAAATGAAGCAATTTCATCTCTGCTTGCTCTGGGGGGTGGGATTTTAAGTGGCCAAGGGGGACTGGAACGGGATGCGAGCAGACGAAGCATCACAACATTTGCATGCACAGACCACTCAAATCCGCACCAGGAGACTACTTGTGAGAATCCATCTTTTTTCACTTAACAAGATACAAAATATAAAACACATTTGCTTCTTATTAAGCCTCTCTTGTAAGTGGTTCCAGGTCCACCATTTTTAAAGAGAGGGAGAGGGGAGCCTGGATGCTCCCTTGGGGATTTCACGGGAGTGACTGGAGATGAGGTACAGGCTGGGAGCCTTTATTACTTTCTTTTTTTTGCTTTCCTTTTTTTTTTAAAAAAACTTTTTTTTTCCCCTTCTCTCTAAAAGCACAGAAGGAATAACATTTTAAATCATTAGCATTTACTTTAAGTAGCACTTTCTTCCCCTAAGCTTCCCTTCCTGGCCCTCACCCCATTCGCCCCATGCCTGAGCTCCTGTGGAGGAGCTGCCCTGATGGAGTCACATTCTGCTGTTTAAAGGCAGAAGGTGCATTTTTGCAGTTCTGGCTTCCCAACTGAGGCAGCTGGAGAAGAAACTGTACTCTTGTTTTTCTCTAAAGGATACCAAGAACAGGGTTCTTGTGTTTATTAGCACCTAGACCTACAAAGCATGGAGTCCCTTCAGCGTGGCTGGAGTGGTTTCTAGTTTGGTTTGAAAAACAACATAACCCAACCCCACCATCCTTCAAACCACAGGATTACAGCAGCCTCAGCTCAACCCACAGCCCCATGTCACACATTCTGCAGCTTTTTCAGCATTTCTGTGCTTGTTAAATATTAGATGCAATATTAAAATATTGAAGAGGAAAAAAAAAAAAAGAGGCTGGTAACAACTGCTTGAATTTACAGCACAAAGAGATGGGTGGAGGTGAGGTGTGAAAGAAGTCATAGACTCAGCAGGTTCCAGCACATTACAGGAAATAGTTATGAAAAGCTCCTCAAAAAAAGAGGGCATTCCATAACTATTCCTGTTCACAAAGGAAGGAAAACCCAGTTGCTCCTTTTACTGGAAATCAGGTGTTAATGAGACCTCTTCAGAAATAAAAACCATGTCATTTTCACTGCAAAACAGAAGGGTTGTTCTGCCTTTCAACTGCCCTAAGGGAAGCGTGGGGCACAGGTGCTTTGTCCTGAACATCTCATGTTTCTAAGAAAATGGACCCTGTTTCTGGAAAGGAGCAGGGGCTGTTTTTCCTTTCCAGGGAAAGAAAGAAGAGGAAGAAATTCTTTTTTAAAAGCAATCAAAGGGATGGAAGACAGAGCATTGGAGGAGGAGGAGATAAAAAATAACAATCAATTTAAAATAATAAAACATCATCTCTGCTACATTTAGCACCAAAACCACTGGGATGTTTCCAGTACATCTCCCACAAGTTAGGCAGTTGCCACATCTCCCCTAAATCTCCTAGAGACCCCGGTTGGGAACTAAAGCATCTGTCGAACAACCTTTTGCGGCATAATAAGTTCAACAAGGAAGTTCACTTCCTCGGAGCAGCTGTGCCGGAGGTTAAATGCTGGACCCAGAGGTAGTTTGTCAGAGCTCAGGAGGTGAGAGGTGCCTCTAATCAGATGCACACAGCTCAGAGCAGGAGGTGCCTCATCACCAAAGGTCTCCTTTGGGGTGAGGGACCTGGCAGGGCTCTCTGGTCACAGACAAGTCCCCTCTGCAGGGTGGTGGCACCACCCCAGCTCCAGCCACAGAGCAGCTGCTGCTGAGTCACAACATCTATTTGTCAGCAGTTACAGCAGAAGAAGATCAGGCCCTGCAGGGATCTTGTCTCTCACTCCAACTTAGAAAATACATTCACTACCTCACCACCCAACTCTTGGTCATCCCAACCACCTCAGAACCAGAGGGACATGCACTTTTGGAGTCCTCACCACTCAAACACACTCTCCGCCATCTCCTGCCACTGTCTTGTTCCAGCAGTTTTGTCTGCGCTGATACTCTGAAGTAGGATGTGAAGAAAACACAACTCTCGCCTTCCCAACAGTAAGCAATTGTTCATTCACAAGCCACAGCTGAAGAAGTCACTGTTGCTAGGTGGCCTGGGCCTTCTGCCCAGTTAAGTGGAGCACTCAGGTGCTTCTATAGAAGTGCTGATTTTCTGCCAGGGTTACACCAGGTGACAGCAATGAAGGAAGGTGAAGAACATTTCACACTGGATTTTGAAGGTTTTGTTAAGTCCTGCCAGCACAGTGACTTGTTCTGGCTAATCAGCAGCACATAGGCTGAGCTGGGCATGGAGTCATCTCTTAGAAGAGAGGTTTGTGGACATCTCACATCTCGAGCTTTAGAGCTTGCTCTCCACACGCAGTGATTGCAGAAAGCAGCAGTGATGGAATTGTTGTTGACTCTTAACCAAGTGTGCAGTTTCATGAGTATTTTCTGGAGAAGTGCACTCTTTGGGGCTGCTCAATGGGAGCAGCATTGCAGCAAAAGGTCCCAAACACTACATGCACCTCCAGCTTTATCCTGTCAGTATCACAGTAGTATCACTGTCCTTTCAAATATGCCTTCAAAGGCAGGACTGGCTACAACTGTCCTGAGAAATGCAGTGGAAAGAGGTGAAGATATTAAGTACAAGATCAAAGAGCAGACCCTAACAGCCAGGCTTCCCTATGGCTCTCCTCCATGCATCATCCTAAAGAGCACTTCAGAACCTGCTCTTGTGACTCACATGGTGGCACTTAACATCAGCATGAAAGGGTTTGGGGCTGGAGGAGGGATGACCTGGGTGGAAGGTGTAGGGTTCAGATTATAATCCCTTTGTCCCTCAGCCACCTAATCCATAAAACAGAGATAATAATCATCAGTAATCTTAGAAGGCTATAATTGATTATTTGTCATCAAGAACCTAGCAGGAAGGCTTTAAAGACCTGCAAGTCTATTAATTATTTTATCATTATTATTGCTGACAAACACTATGACTTTCCTCCTTTTCCTTTGTGCTGTTTAGACTGGGAAGGTTTTGGGGTGATCCTTCTTCCTGCTTGATCACCTAGCCCATGTCACCCCAAGCCACATCCCAGCTGAAGTCCTGGGATGTTGTTACAATAAATAAGCAGAATTTTAATAGTAAGTTCTTGAAACCAAGGTTTATGTCCCTCTGGTATTGACCAGGAGATCAGACAACTTGAGGAACACATCTTAACCAGTACCTGCAGTTGGTGTGTAGGTCCACACTATGCTTGGACCAGGACGGGTGGTGGAAGATCTCATTTTATTATGGCCTCAGGACACTGAGCTGGAATGGGTCTAACAGGAAGGGAAAAGTTATTGAGCCACAAGCTTTCTCTCAGATGGTTTTCTCTTCAGAAGTTTACTTTACCTCCCAAATTAAATTTTTTGGTAATATTCAATAGCTTTATTTAAAAAAAAAAAAAAAGGCATGAAGTTGTAGCAGTGTGTCCAGAGTTATTTATTACCTGCCTCATGGTCTGAACAAATATGATTTTGTTACTCTGTGTTGTCAATAGAAGCAGCACATATGGTTCTGGTTGACAAAATTATGATAAAATTCACTGTATCCTAAAAAATGATTGAAAAGTTTGCAGATGGTTTCTGGGCATACAAGGAGGGGGAAGGATTGAATTTCAACAAAAGACTTGCCAAGTTTTTTTCTCTTCTTACTGTTCACCCTGTTTCCACATCCCAGTTTTTCTCTTATTAGATACTAGGGTAAAGCAGGTATCCAGCCCACAGGTCATATGTTTCTCTTTAGCTCTTGGCATTCCATCACACTTTGTCATGTTCACGTTATGTTAGAGCCAGGTTCACTCACAGATAAAGATGAGGTGACATCATAACCAAGAGTCACAAACAGCAAACTACGATGAACAGGAATCTAAGGAGTGTCAAATTTGCACCCCCAAAATGTCATGTTTGAGGGACTTTGGGTCTTATATTTTGAAGATATTGCTCAATCCTCAATCTAAATTTTGTCTTTGTTGTTTGGTTGGGGTTTTTTTTCCTTTAAATTTCAGTTCTGGTCTCAGTTCTTTTATTTCCCAAGAGACAAAAAGTGGGGAGTGGGCCAGGAACTGCCAGCTCATATCAGATGCTATCTCATGTCTTGTTGGAGCTGATAGCCCCCTTTTCTTGAGCACTGTTCACATGGTGAAGATAACCCCATCTGTGAGCTCCACTGTAGCTGCTCCCTGTGGTTTCAGAAATCATGGAAAAGTCCATCCATGCCCTGCTTCTTGTGTTTCATCTTCCAATGAAATTTCACCCATCATTTAGCAGAACATTTTTTTTCAACTTCGTCTTTCTGGGGAAAATATTTACTTCTCTTTCTGTCTTTACCCAAACACAGCAGTAACTCATGTCCCAGGAAGTCAAAGCATAGGTGGGCTGGCAGATGGGGCAGCCCTTTGGACATTGGTGTCACCTGGGACTGGAAGCTGCAAGCTGCAGCCTCTCAGCCTTCTGAGACTGCAGGGATTTTGAATTAACCACTGCATGCTGGGACCAGAGCACCAGAGCACACAGGGAGCTCCTCTCGCCTCCTCATGCTTTCCAGGAATTTGGTAATGGACTTCAATCACCTCTAACAGTTGTTCAAACCCTGCTGTACACATGTGTGTGCAGTTCCACACTCCACATGGTGATCATCATGGGCTGGAAGAACAGAAACCTGGGCAGGAGGTTCTTCTTCTTCAGGAGAGGGTGGAGGGATGACATCCTCTCCATGTCTGAACAAGAGGCAAGCTCTGAACTCTGTCCCTACTTTCATTTTATCCATGTTAATGATGGATAACACTAAATACTCAGAATTTATTCAACCTGCCAGAATATTCCCACCTCTGCCCAACCTGTCAGTGGCTCTCAGCAGCTGTCATCCTGCCTGCCCAGGGATGTCCATGGAACAACAAGCCAGCCTGGAGAATGTGGGTAATTGTTGAGGAGAACATCTGGAAGGTGTCACTGGAGTGTTAGTAGCTCTCCCTGTCTATGAGCTGTGCCCAAACATGTCACTAAGTTTCCCAACATGGAATTCATTTTTTATAACAGAATACATGTGTAAGTTCATGTTTCAGTGGTGGCCAGAAGTGGCTCTTTTCTTCTTCAGAAAGATCTGTGACCTCTTCTCCAGGCTACTGTAATGTGATTTATTTGAGTCTCCCTTCACAGTGCTCAAAGGCCATGCTATTACCAAACACATGAGCATGAGCTTTCAGTCATGACATCTTGAGAGTTCTGCTCCATGACCTGCACCATTTGCCCACTGGCCAGCAAGCACAGCAGAATGCCAGCTGCGGCACCAAGCTGAGGGTCTGCCTGTCCTGTACTGCCAAGACAAGGAACACTGCACATGCACAGCACAAGGGACAGAGTGTGATATGCAACAGAGGGACATTTCCCTTCCCACCTCTGGAGCCACCAGCAACAGCCATCTCTGGGCTTTTTCTGTGCTCTGTACACAACCTAATGTGAAGGAAACCTAATGTGCCAGGTACAGATGATCAACCAGAGAAAGACGAGGGCCGGACACACTGTACCTTCTTACTAGAGCTGCTTTCCTCCTAGTGGAGACAAGAGTGGTTGGTTCAAGAAAGGTTCAAGGTTCAACCAGCCATATCTGGTCACTCAAAAGGATACCTGTCCTCCAGCAGAATGAAATACCTCCTGTGGGCAAGTAGCTGGTTGCAAAAAGGATGTCTTTTGCAAAGTCTTTGCTGTGCGAAACCCTGACCTGATACTGTCCATAGCCAACCAATCTCCAGCCTCTGAGTTTCATCTAAAACCATGTTCTTATTCAAGGAGTCTCCAAGCGCTTATTAAAATGATCAGTTTGGCTATCACAATGACCCCAAACAAAAGCAGCAGCTCAAAGATCTTAGCAACAACTCAGAGAACACCCTTACAGAACACCACACATCACATATATCCCAAAATACCACACCTGTGAAGAGGTCCCTGTTACTGAGGCTTTGAGAGGTACAAAGGGATCACAGGAATGCTACCTCCATCTTGGACAGAGAGCAGCGAGCTTTTACGCCTTGTCTGAACTGCCACCTTCTGCCTGAGGCACTGAGAGGCAGGATCAGCACTCTGCCTTAGCACAGCCCCTTGACGTGATGCTAAACCTCTAACCCACCAGTTCAGAGGGAAGAATTCCACTCAATAAACCTTTCTGACATGCAATAAAATAATACATTTATTTACTTGCTTGAACCCACCAATGTGCTGCTCATTTCAGTGATTGATAGAATTGGGTTATAATAAGCATACTTTATTATTGAAAAATTTAATTTAAGGTTTAAACATAAAACAAATGGTATTTTCAAATCTATTTTAATGAAGACTATCAAAACCATTCCATTGCCATAAGGGAAAAATTCTGTCTCCATATCTGTAATGTATATATGCATAAAATCTTCAGCCTACAAGTCTAAGTCGCCTGTCCTTCTATCAATCCATCATTCTGAAAATAGAATACAGAAAGCCTTATTTTTTCACTTAATTTTCATTAGATTCTTGAGGGAATTAAAATAACACAATAATGGGCAAATTCTGCCACTACAAATCCAAATGACAGCAATGAATCTACTTACGGGTGGAATTTGGCCCAAACTCCATCGAGAAGTGCCAAATACAGAGCAGACACCCATAAAAGTGTACTTAGAGCTCAGGCATGTCAGGTGGGTAAATAATGTCCTTTAAATTCATACAGCAATATGAATGCCTTCCATGTGCCATAGGATAATGGACTGGCTGGAGGGACAGTGGGGTTGCTCCTGGTGTGCTCTGTGGTCGTGCGCAAAACACTCTCAGGTCAGTGCAGAGCAGCAACAAGATCTCTGCTCTTGGGATAAAGACCATGTCACCAGAGCTGCACTCCCACCCACGCTTCTAAAGAGGATTTTCCTTGTACAGGGATATGGAGGGTTTCTAGTGTGCTTCCAATGAGGCTGCTGGACATCCCAACACAAGGGCTAGGGAATTCTGGCAATGGGATGCCTGGTACTCACAGTAATGGACTCAACACATCCACCTTCATCTAGGGCTTTCCTGCACTGACATCAGCCAGGCAATCTTTGCAAGCACCACGCTAGAAAGCACAATCCAACAACCACCAGGATATCCCTGGTCTTTCAGCAGGACCAGAAAGGGTCACCAGGTTGTGTGCATTGGTTCCCTTGCTTTCCATGCATGTTGTGCCATTCATCCCCACATACACACTGGGAAAGAAGATTTTGGAAGATTTACTAAGAACTCCACAACACTTCTCTCTGGTGCTGTCCAGGGACCTCCTCATAGCCATCAGGCACATCACCTGTGTCATCTTCAAAATAAGAAAGATCCCTATCATGCCAGAAGAAAATTCTGTTTCTGAGCCTCTTCCCTTTACTCCTCTTTCTCCATACCTGGGAAAAGTGAGAGGCTTTGGGTGGCTGCTGTGGAACAGAGGTTTTTGAGAAGAGACTCCCAGCCCCACCCTCTCAGTTAAGCATCTGGAAGATGCCTCTACCTTAATCTCCACCCACCCTGAAAGGCTCATCTGCAGACCTTACATCTATAGTGAAGTTCTTGCTGAGGGAACCCAGGCAGAGAGCTGTCTGCTCCCAAAGCATGGCAGCTAGACCTGGCTTAGGTGAATATGTCTGCCCACTGCTGGCCCCACTCTCCTCAAAACTCCTCTCAATTCCTGTCCCAATATTTGTGCACACAGGCAAAATTTTGTTTTCATTTGAATGCATTTAAATAAATAATTGGTGGCTGCTGCTTGTTCTGGGTGTGCCAAGCCTTAACCAGGCACTGAAGTTTAGGGGTAAGGATAACAGAACCACGTTAGGGATGCTGGGAATGTGCTCATTCATGTTTCCCTGACTTTAAAGTCACCTCAAACCACAGCTGCATGTTAAAAGTGCAAGGTGTGGACTGGATTCTTATTTGGGAATTTTTAAGTGTTCATCTCTATTCCAGTTTGGTTTGCTCACTGCCCCAGTAAATCAAGAGATGCATTTCGTCAGCAGCTCAGACCCTTTGTACATTTTGCCTTTTTGCAGAAATTTCTCTTTGGAAATGACTTACTCTTCCCCTGGATGCTCCTTTGATGCAGATCTATTGTTTCAGTGTAAAGGAAACATATTCCTTCAGCAGGTTTATGCCTTCAGTGGAATTTGTGTAAGCAGGTTCCACTGCACAAACACAAAAAGCCCTAATACATGCAGGCTGGGTCTACATCGCCGTCAGATGTCAAGTTTGATGACTGATGGTACTTACACAGATTTACACAACAAAAAGTACATTAAAAGGACGTTAAGATTGTGAGTCAATGTCACAAAAGCATGGAAATTCACATTTCAGGATTTAAACATCCAATATTGACATGGAATGCTGAATATTAAACGGTATCCCATTAGAGTTCAGGCACTGAATAATTTTTAATCTGGACTATTAATTTCCTGAATTTTGTTGTTCTCTCTGCCTCTAACAGCTTTCACATTTTTAATTAAGTTTTTGTTGTGTTTGTGTCCTTGCCTTGTAATTTCTAAGTTGCTCCTTCTGTGTCTAGTGTAATTACATAATGTATGCAGCCTGTATGGGAGCTTAATTAGAAATGTTAACCAGGATATGTATGGAAATCATAAAGAGCATCCTCAGAATTGGAGAGTCAACGTTTCTGCACATCAGCCAAGGTTTACAAATGGTTGTTTCCAGTATTATTCCCTAATATAAACAATTACACCTAATGCCAGCCCAACTTGGAGTCAAATTATGAATAATAAGAGGAATAATTAGTACTTACAGAACCCTTAGCACCACAGGGTTATTGGTTTCAGAGGGAAAAACAGATTCAGGGGTTAAGTGACTTGCCAAAGGGCGGACTTCGAGTCAGTGTAAAGGGAAAAAAAAAACAACCCAAAGGCCACGCTTCGAAACCCTGCGCCTGGAACCAGGCACAGGCAGCAAAATTAAACTACCTCTTTGATGGCTTGACTCCCTCCCCCACATCTCTGGCATTATCCTTACAACCGCCTTTTGGATCCAAACCTTTAAGATGCTGAATTGCTCTTAGGAGATGGTGAGCACTAAAAGAAATGGGGACTGAAGCCGCTTAGAAACGTGCACAACCAGAGAGATGTCAAGTTAAAAATAGCAAATTGTATTTGGAAATCTATTTTTGTGACCTTACAAAAAATTATTCCTGAGTTCACACCTCTTTGGCCAGGCCTCATCCTGCTGGATTTCTCCCCAGCTATTTTACAAGGCTTCCCAGTAGAAGCATATAGCAAACCCAATGGCATGCTGTAACTTTAACTAGCAGCCTTACAGCCTCACTGCAAGAGGAGCAGGAATATGCAAGTTAAACCAGTGGATGAAAAAAAAATCTCCCCTGTGATGACTATTTGCTATGCTCTGGAAAGGGGCTGGGACAGCTTGGGAGGAAAGGAGAGGAGTGCTTGCGGGGGAGGCAAAGTGTGGTGAGATAAACCAGGAACCGCTATTCTGAATACAGTTTACGTTTGCTAATTCCATTTCTATCTCTACAGAAGCAAGACCCCATCTTACAGCATGGTGCAGCCATTTTGAGCTCCCCACAAACCAACCAAACAGAAAACAGTGTCCTTCTTCAGACTGTGGCACTGGCTCAAATACTGATGGGAGCTAAGCAGTGGCTAATGCATGATTAAGGCAAATATCAATTAAAAATGAGATTTTCTTAATTATCTTGACTACTCTGTAATTCCAGGACCAAAGGAATCACCTCTCCCCAGATGTGCTCCCCGGTTACCATTTTGGTGTTAAATCATTATTAAAGGATGCTGGTTATGTGAAGGTGCATTCTTTGCAAAATACCATCATTTCTCAATTCCCCTTTTTGCTGATTTTATTTTCCTGCCTGCACTGGTTTCACTCTGCATGAACAAGTGCAGCCTCTCCCCTTCCCCACTGTAAGCCAGTGGCCATCAGGACACCAACATGGGCTCTGGCATCCAAATGGGAATGGGACATGAACAATAGAGGAAGCATCCTGGTAGTCAACAATGAAGCAAAGACAGAGACGATGTGCAGAAGTACTAAAAACATCTTGGTGAGAAATGTCTATTGGATATAGTAGATGCCAAAGGCTCATGATCTAACATGCAGACAGAGGGAACCCACTATCAAAGGACTAGAGGCATGGGACAAAGAGCATCACTGGCATGGGGCCCCTCTAGACATCAGGTCATGGTTTGCCAAGGAGTTTTTCCAGAGTCTGAGGAAAAGTGTATGTCAGTATTCACCTGCTCCTTGGGTGGATAATGAATGGATATGGGTTTGATGTGCTCTGGAACAAGTGTCAGGTTCTGAAAGTGGCAGGGAGTGCACCAGAGGTAATGTCTGTTCATAAAATATTGGGGTTTTGCGGTGACATTTCATGTCCCTAGAACAAAGTCCACAATCCCTCTTCAGTCATTCCTAAAACAGGGATTTGAGAATCAAGAGAAAGCCAGCTTCCATGGAGGGAAGTAGTCTAAGGGGTATCACCTTTTTTCCATCAGAAAGCAAAAGGAAAGTGAATTACTAAAAGAGGGGTTTTCTGACTATAGCCAAGATCCCACATTTGAAATTTGGACACAAGATTATCCCAAATATGAAAGAGTGGAAGAGGCTGTGCTCCATCCAGACTGTCCCAGGCAGGGTTTCTGGGAATCTCCTACGTCAGCTGGCGCTTGCAGCTGAGCTCCTCAGGGGGTCGAGGGGGTTGACATTTGGGTTGATACTGATAAAGCAGTTCCAGCCTCTGTTCTGACTAAAGACAGTGCTATGGGAGCAGGGGCAAGTGCTCCTCGTTCTGAACTTCAGCAAAAGACCGTAACCAAATCATGAAAAAGATGTATTTCAGCAGATAAATTGTTATCAAAGGAAACAATTGCAAGCATCTCCTTGCCGATTCAGCCCTGAGCCCAGGCTCCTTTTCCCACACCAGCAGGCAGTCACCAATTCCTCCTCCCCTGCAAGGCTGAGAAGGGTACTTTATTCCTTCCAGGTGTCCTGCACCGCTTTATTTACGGTCTCACTTTCTTTCTTCATGCGAGAAATCCTAGCTTTTAGCCAGCTGTAAAGGCTTGGCAGGACACATTTGTAAGGGGAAAAAAATTAGCGATGCTTTTTTCTTACCAACCTTTGCCCACTTTATTAGGTGAGGCATGTTCCAGTGTTCTTAAAGCAGCCCTGCAGCAGCTTCGGTGTCTGACCTGCCAGCAGCAATGGTCAAGGGCACTCAGTGCATTAGTCCAGAAAGCAGCTGAAGAATGGTACTCTCTGATAAACCTGGGGTCTTGCCTAAGAATTTCAGGAGCAAACACTTCTCTCCCAGCCACCTCTTCCTACTCCAGAGTGTCACGGTGGCAGGGATGGAGAGGTGAGGTCCCCACCAGTGCCCACCCAAGCAGTACCTGATTAACCCAAAATGACATTCAATAGCTACTGCTGCTGCACCAGAGCCCATAAACCCTCTAGCTGGATGCATCTCCCTTTAAAAGCACAAATGGCATATTCAGAGAGAACCAGCTGCACATCACCAGTCGGTCCTCTAGCTGTGAATTCACAACAACAGAGTGTCATGGGTTGTTTTTCTCTGGAAAAGCAAGCTCAGGGCACAGGGAATGTGTTGCAGCAGTTTCATGATGCTCAGGATCCCTGTGGGACCAAAACCAGGCAAAGTTCAGCAGCATCAGATGAGCCCATAGAGTCTGTCCTCACCACAGAGCTCCTACCAGAAGCATGTCCTGCAGCAGACCAGGCTCTCGGTCATCAGAAAGGTGGAAATGGAAATGTGCCAAGGGCTTGGTTTTGCAACAGAGACACCTGAAGGACTCGGCAAAGTTGTTGCTCAAAAGAAAATTAATCTTGGGTTTATCAAAATGAAGTGTCAGATACCTTTATGCATATGCTAGAGAGACCCTACCCTGCTCAGTTAATGGCAGGTTATTCCTTTTCTTATGCTGTCAACTATTGTTACTGATTGTTAATAGCATTAATATTTCCATCACTTAATTTATTTTATTAATCCCATTCAGGTTTACCATTACCAGCATATGAACTGTAAATAGCAATAATAATGCCATCAAGGTTAATATCAGTGATGCTGAAGGGTATTATGTAAAACACAGCCTGTGAGCGGCAGCGAGACAGGCGCCTATAAAACCTCGCCCGCGATAGCGGGGGGTGGGTTAAACAAAGGTCTCGCACAGATTTACAGAATTGCGTTATCTTCTGGAAGAGGTGAAGATTTAAGACCAAAAGCCTCCTTTAAATTTCCTGTAATGTTCCCTCCTATCCCCCCCGACCGTTAAAAATATAGCCAGAGAATATTCTTAAGGAGCGGCGTTTTTATCTTCAATTATTAAAAGTCTCTTTGTGGGGTTGGTTTTCTCCTAAAAGCTGAGGCAGTGGGAACAGACAATCTGTCAACTCTCCAATAGCCACGAGTGGGTGTTGGGACGAGCACAGACAGCGTGAGGGAAGGGACTGTGTAAGAGCACAGGACGTACAAGACTAAGGATGTACCCCTTAAAACCCAGTGCCAAATGCCAGAGATGGATGCCCAGGGGTTCACACCCCCAGCTCTGCAAGGACCAGACTCGCTTCACGCCAGGTGTTGGAAATATTTCATCTGTCGGGGGCACAGCTGCTGTCCAGTGCCCCCATGGGGCTGTGCTGCTGATGAGCCAGCAATGGGAGGATGGGAGATGAACCACCCGTGCTGCGTGTGGGACATGCTGGCACAGGGTTGAGCATTCAAATATCAGCCATGCCTCTGAGGGACGTGTGAGGCAGTGTCACCTGAGGCACCCAAAAACATCCTGCAGGGCACATGTGGCATGAGCAGCACTTGGAGTAGATCCCATGGTGGGACCCCAATACTCCCAGCACTGGCCATGTTGGATGGTAAACCCACCAGCCAGGCAAACCACTGCTAGCAGGAAGCACAAGGGCATTTCACAGAATCATAGAATTGTCAGGGCTGGAAGAGACCTCAAGGATCATCTAGTTCCAACCATTCTGCCATGGCCGGGAACACCTCACACTAGATCAAGTGTCCCTGGGCACTGTTCTCCAACAGATCCACCATGCTGCAGACTCATGGTGCAGGCAGGTGTTTGTGCCATGGCTGTCCCAGGACAGCAGGGATCCCACCAGCAAAAACACATCTGATAGCTAAAGGTTTATCAGCAGTTAAAAGGCCAAATTATCTTTATGCAGACTACTGTTCTCACAACTGGAAGTCCGATGGCAGACTGAGGGGATACAGGTTCTGTGTGGTTATCACCATGACCTACAGGTAGGCTAGTGCAGGGTACCACAGGGACAATGTTGTCCGTTCTCCTGTGGGTGAACCCGTAGACCATGGCAGTGCCAACCAGAGGGGAAATTCCTGGGGACATCCCTCTTACAGACCTGGCAACCTAATGAAATGTTTGCAAGTGCTGCTTTGGAAAGAAGGGGGTAAAAATATTCAAGAATGAGAACTTAAATCCTACAGGAAGTCCAAGAAGCTGCCAGTGAGGAGGCCACTGAATACAGTAGTTGATGGCAATCTGGAGACAGGCTCTGTTTGCCCCTCTGAGATGGATTTCTGAAGGTAAAGAACATGCTGGCTTCCTCTGCCCGGACAGGGTGATTTAGTATTCACACCACTTTATTTGAGGGGAATCTGTAAAAGAGATGGAGCTATAAAATACCTTTCTGCTCATTTTTCATGGGTGCTGCTGCAGAGGCTGCAGGAGGCTGCCAGGGCAGAGGATGGAAAAGGCCGTTTGCCATGGAGGAAGGCTTCATCTTGCAGTAGGAAGTGGCCCGTCGACACAGACCCTCCTTTCTTTGTTACATCTGCCTTGCCTTCCTCAAAGAATTAAATTAGATATACAAGGGGGGAAGAGAGAGGGAGAGGGGGAGAGAAGGAGAGAGGGAGGGCAAGAGAGGGAGGGAGAGAGAGAGACGAGAAAAAAGGCTCAGGCAGGAATATATTTCCTATGTCTGGATAAGGGGAAGGATTCGAGGTAATTGCTTGCTTTTCTCATTGTTCTCAGCTGCCAAGCAGAGATTCATAGAGTGTCTGCAAAGATCCCTCTCTTTTTTCTTTTCCTTCTAATTCTTCACCCCCCGCTCCACACCCCCATCTACCCCGATCCCTATCCCTCCCCTTCCTCCTGCTTATTCCACCCTAGGAAAAAAAAAAAAAAAATTTAAAAAAAAAAAAGTAATTTGTCTGGTTTATTTATGATGCAGTGAAGGTATGCTGAACGCATCGGGATAACCTGACACTGGTCAAACTATCTGTCAGCAAAGAAGAACTGCCTTCATACTCCAACGAGTGCATAATTTAACCATTTCTCTGCCGGAGGGCAAGGCACAACCACCCATTCCAAACGCCAGGGTTTGTCACTGCTCCCCTCGCACTAAAACCCACGTTTGTTGCACCCTGGCAAAACCCAGCATTTGACATGTTTTCAATCAACCCTTTATCTCCTCATTTTCACTAGTCATACACAGATTGTCTGCATGTAATAAAACTTCTACTTGGGAAAATATAAAATGATTTGAGATATTCATATGAAAGCCGGGTCCCAAAACAAGATGGAACATACAAATCTGCCAGCTATGAAACCAATTCAGGATGGATTTAGGACCTGGATAGAGCTAGACAATTGGATGCTGAGTATGGGGAAGAAATAGTAATGTCTCAGTCTGAAAGAAGTACATCTAATCCCATCCTTCTGATGCACAGGCTTCAGCTCGGGGAGAAAACACAACCCAAACAGCAAGCAGGGTAACAGGGAATGTGAGGTGCAGGAGGAGAGGGAAAAAATAATTAGCAAATAATATTCAAAAATATTCGAAATGTGAGCCCTGAATTCAAAAAAAAAAAAAAAAAAAAAAAAGGGGGGGGGGGCTTTTTTAAAAAATAATTGATAAAAACAAACCAAACAAAACGGGTCAATGCAAGCCCTGCTGAAATAGGATGGAGGAAAGAGGAGGAAGGAATTATGAGTTGCATTCCCCCATTTTAAATGAGTCACAGTATGTCTCCTGTCTCCCACCCCAACACAGCAAGAAGCATGCCTGACACCATTCTGGTGAAGCACCATGCCCAAGGAGCCATTTTCCCACCTGGACTTTGCCAGCAGCCCCCACCACGCCATGCCCCATGGCATCCCTGCCTGGCCAAGGACAGCATGCTGCCCAGTGATCCTGTGGGCTACACATGTTCCCCACAGCAGGGCCGTTAGCAGGGTGACCCCTAGTACGAGACAGAAAGCAGCATGCTGAGTTTGGGCAGATCTGTGAGAACAGCATGAAAAACAACACAGGATTCGGCCCAGAGCAGCGAGTTCCTGCAGTGGGAAGCCCTGCCGGGCAAGTCTGCCTGAGTATGTGGGATCTGAGCAGGCTGGGAATATTCTGATGTTTAATAAACGGCAGAAGAAAGTATAAAAAATCAAAAGGGGTTTTGTGATATAATGCAATGTGTGCAACAGGGATCAGGGAAGGGACTCGGGAATAAGGGGTTTGATGAATAGCTTCTGCTCATGATATTTATTCTGAGGCACACCAGCACTCGCCTTACTTTGTAAGCAAGGGCAAAAAGATTTTATGAATGGGAATATCTAGAGCAAAAGGGAATGTAAAATGGAAGGGAGATAATAGAAAGGGTCGGGTCAAAGCCAAGAGGCGTTCCCCGGGACAGGCGAGTGACAGCCACCACTGCAGGCCACCCTTGCCGGCCAGTCACCCTAGGACCGGGATGCTAGCAGGCATCCTCCCCAGGCTCTGCTCCAGCTGCCAGGCTGCTCCTATCCATCCTTTTGGGAAGAAGGGATGGCAAAATGAAAATCAGTTTTTATTCTGCATTACTGAGAATCCAGCATTTGGGTCTGACAGCTATTTTCCTTTGTGAGATTATTTAGGAGTCAATTGTTACAGCTATTCCTGTGCTCACCTAGAACTACACATGTATAAAACACACATTAAGATAAAAGCAAATGCATTTGGCAAAACATAAAAATAAAGACATATTTGGGATATGGGGAATCAATTGATAAAAGGAGAGATTCTATGGTAGATAGATCAGAAAAAGACCCGAGATGCTGTTTGTCCTGTCACTGGGGAAATCCCAGAGACATACAGAAATGATGAACATGCAGCTGGTTTTCAGACAAAAATTGCTCCAGAACAATTTGTGTACCTGGGACCCGACCATTTTACTTCCCTCTTCACTTTTATTTTTTCACTAGCAAATGAAGAAATAAGATGAGATGACAAAATACAGCCAAGCTTCTTTTAATTTGTAATAATTTTAAAATATGAAAGTACCAATCTAGGCAAATCCAGCAAGCTTGGACTGTATTCTCAAATCACAACTAAAATTAAAATTAGTTAAAACAATTCAAATTTGTCAAGAAAAAGCTACAAAGAAATTGAAATATTCTTTGCCTGTTTTTAACCTGAACCAATTTGTTAAGGCTGTTACAAAGCCGAAAGCAGGACCTTAATACCTGAAACAGTTGCGTTAATTTAAAGCTAGGAGCCCAAATAACGTCATTGTAATTCTGAACAGGTTGTTTTATCTCCTCAAATCCAGAGTTAAAACCTACTAAAATAAAATGGCAAGAGCCTTCTCAGCAGACAAGCCCCTCCAGAAGAAACTGTACAGTTTTGAAACCCGATTTCTGTTGGGGATTTTCAAGTGCCCATACTTTGTGTGTGCGGAACAAGTGGGATAATTGCAGTGGGGGGATCAGATCACTTCACTGTCTGCCCCAACTCCTGGAGGCCACCCGACAGCCCCCTCCACGAGCCCTTCTTTCAGCAATTCCTCTGCCATTTTGGTGATTTCTTTTTTACCTGACTGTGCCCCAGAGAGTCCAATCCACACATTTCAAAATAGAGTGGACTGGCACAAAACAAAATTTGCTATTACCAACATGTGAGGGAATTTGCTCCAAATCAGTAAGATTTTAGTTTAATTGGGTACTTGGAGCAAAGGAATACCACACTTTGGAAGATAAAATAATTCCCATTCTGTTTCAAAATGCTAGAGTTTTAGAAGAAGAGAATATTTGCAAAGAAAAAAAAATAACAACAATAAAACCCAAATTTAAAACAAAACCAAAAAAAGAGAACAATTTACATTTTTTTTTAAACCACATACACACACGAATTTAAAAGGAAAGAAAGAATTAAACAGGCAGGCAAAAGAAGCTTGACAAATAAATTCACAGTTCTTAGCAGGGTGACAGTCTCTCAGATTACAGCTTGCTGCAATGTCCAGGGCTGACTTTACAGTCACTGGCTATTTTTGTTTACATACTCCTTTGCTGCAATAAAACCAAATAATAAAAGCAAGTCATATTAAAACTAGAACACATCTGCATGGGTTTTTTCCCACCTTTGATGAGTTCTGGGCACTGGGAAGTGCACAACCATTTCCACAGTGTTTGAAAATAACTATCAACAACCTCTGTAATGTATTTTCAATGGGAGCTTGTTAGCAACACCAGAGATTTTTTTTTTTCCACCAACTCCAGAATACTTAATACCTAAACTGTTTTATCATTTGGCTGCTGAGTACTTATTTATCACAGCCATGTGCTTTAGAGCCTCACACCAAGAGATCTCGATATTTCTCTGGGCTCTTTGTAAGTCTGTTCCTTTCTCATATATAAGCATGAAAGAAATGGAGATGGAATAAATACTGCTTTTCATGTGCTGTGTAGGTGATACTCCAATGGCTACAGACTGGCCACAATTCAGTGCTTGCCCCACTCACTTGCAGGCTTTTCCCTTTTTTGGATGGTGGTTTAATTAAGGCATTTGCCTCTCTTGTCCCAAATATGATTAAATTTTAAAGTGTCCATGCAGCCTTGCCTTTTTCCCCCCTTTTTGATGATCCTCTCCCATCCCTGCAGCACGCCAGATCCCCGTACCCCCTTGTCTCTCTAGCCTGGCCCCCTTGCTTCCCCATGTGTTGTTTTTTTTTTCTCCTTCTCCTCAAATCTCAGCTGCTCTTTCAGCTGGCCTCACGCACTACAAGAGAATAATTTGCTTTCATAATTTAAATTTTTTTCTATGCCCACGTCTGGCGGTTCGTGGGGGATGCTCTGGGATGCAGGCAAAGCGACTGCGGTGCAGCATGGATGGCGAGTGCCCTCTGCAGGAAAACCACCCCAGCCCAGCCTGGAAACACCCTCAAAGGAGGAGAAAAAAAGAAGCAAACCAACTCCTGCTTTATTATTTTTTTCTTACTCATTTAATTATGACATAGTACATCAGTGCTGACAGCTGCAGGGAGTGCTACTGGAGCCCTGGGCTGAATTCCCCTACGAAGTCCCAAAGCCGCTCCATCCAACCCCACCCCGCGGGCCATCCTGCTCTGGCTGGGTCCAACCACGTTAAATACAGGAGCAGATCTAAGAGGAATGTTCATTTGCAAGGTCATGTTTTATGGCAGGCTCTGAAATCCCTGCCACGTATCTCAGAGCAGACAGGCAGGACTCCTGCTTCTCCTGCGGATGGAACTTTTATTGATTTTTCCCCCAAAATAAGCTTTTTAGGAAATTCCAGATGGAGCCGTGCTCAGACACCTGCCCAGAGTGGCGGTGCTGACGATGTGCAGCAGACACTGCTCACCCTCCATTTCAAACACCACGTTCTGGTCCAGCCCGGGTGTGTATATTGATGAAGCCCACAGAAACCAACGGCCAGGGGAAAGCTGCAATGGCAGATGTAAATAAAAGCACCCCAAAACAAAGAGCATGCTTTTGAGCCCGGTCTCTAACAGGCACCCTGGCAAGCCAGGACGATACCAGGTGTCCTGGATGCCTGGATGCCAAGGCCGGCTCGGCGCGGGGACCCAGCTGCCGACTGTATCACCAGCCACGGTTCCGTTCCCCCAACACAGGCGTGGGCATTGCGGAAGAGGGTGGGATTAGGGGAAAAAACATGCTCTGAAGGGAAAGCATTTCAGAAGACGTCATGAAATGAGAATTTACTAGTCTTTTCCAAGAGCTAATAATGCCGGGACAGCACAATAGGCATCGCTCAGCGCACACGGGCAGGACTTCAGGCTCTTTATGTGTGCCCCCCCCCCCCCCCCCCCTTTTAAGATTATCGCTTATGCGAACCTCACCGCGGACTTTTCCTTCAGACTGTGTATCAGAGCAGCAGGGGGGCTGATGAGTGCTCATTTTTTTACATCAGTCTTATAAATTGCTCTCCCCATTAATTGTTTCTATGGAAACAATGCATTTGGCTTGTATGGGGATCCTGAAAAATTTTTAATGGGATTCTTAAAACTGAGCAGGAGGTGGGTGGGGGGTAGGGGAGGTGCTCTCAAACACCCTCAGAAAAGATCCAGCACAAGTTCTAAGGAAACGTGCAGTTAATTGCTTGTTTCCAAATGTTGCTGGAGTGAGCCTAGATTAAATCCAGGATATGAAAACATTATTCAAATGACCAGGGAAAGGAAAAAAAAAAAAAAAAAAAAAGAAAAGAAAAAGAAAAAAGAAAAAAGAAACAAAAGGGCAAGTACAGATTACGTGACAGCACAGACAAGAATTTTCAAACACCTCCTAGCAAAACACAGCCATGAGACCATGACCAAATAACAATTCTTTAATGTCACAGCCTTAACTAATAATTTAAGCATGAGCAGTCCTTGATAACCCATCAGATCCTCCAGCAAACGCTGTGCTCCTTGCAGAATCCCCATGCCTGGCTCTGACAGGGACAGCAGCAGCTACACACAGGCTGTTCTGGCAGTACAGACAGGCACACACCAGCCTCCCCTTCTCTGCTCTTCCTACGCCTGAGAAGATTTTGCTTTCATTTTTTTTCCCCAGCAGGGAAAGTATTTGTATTACAGGGTATGAAACTAGTCCAACATGAAGCATATTTAATTTGGAAAATGTGTGGCTAAATGCCACTTGTTATGGGATTAGTTAACAGCTGCAAGTCTGCTACTGTGGAAAGAAATTTTTTTCAAACCAAAAAAAAAAAAAAGAAAAAAAAAAAAAGAAAGGGAAAAAAAACGCACCAAAGAAAAGGATCTAACAGGGAATTGATATGTGCCATCTCCCAATCTGCTCTGTGTATTTTCAAGTTACCTCCAGTTTCTCAGCTTGCTATGGGGTTGTCCACACTTCACTGTCAGCTGAAGCTATCTACACATGGAAATGAACTCCTCTCCAGTTTGCTCCAAGCCAGGGCCATCAGTCCTGCACACCAGCCCCAGAGCTGCCGGCTCAGCCCCACAGTGTGATTAGCACCAGCAGCAGCTCCAGCCTCACATCAGCATGGCCAAGGCAGCCCCCAGTAAAAGCACCCTGTGCCTCTGGCTAGAGACACGCACAAGCATCGGGTTACTGGCAGCTCTCACGTTCCACCTCAAGATGATCACACAGTGAAGACAGGCTCTAAATTACTTGTTAAAAATACTGTCTTCGTCCTGAGTGTCCTATAGTGTCCTCCAACACTAAGTGCCTTTAATTAAGGAGAATATAATCTTGAACACATCAGTCACACGAGGCAAACCCACCAGTCACTTCATTTTTCCCGTCCACATGATCATGACCTCCCTGTGTGACCGCTAACAGAGGCTTTCTTAACAATGCCAAGGAGCAGGTTTCCAGATCATAATTTCCCCCCCATCCCAAAGTGTCTTTCATTAGTATCATGTTGCTGTCCCCTCTCCTGCTCAGGAGCAGCTTATCTTCTCTTGAGCCTGAGCCTTTCCTTGGCCTCAGTGGTTGTGTACTAACTGCAAACCAGGCTCTTGGTGCCAGGCTCACAGAAAGACATAGCTCTGAAATGAGCTGCCATGGAGCAGGTCTGGGAGGTGGGAGGAACAGTCACTTCCCAGGGAAGAAGCCTTGCAAAAAAAAAAAAGGTACAAGGATGAGGATGGCTGGAAGGGGACGAAATGTACTTCCAGCACAGCAGGAGCTTTAGAGACTGTGGCTTTCCATTCTGGCTTCTGTATCTCGATGCTGCTCAACCAACAGCAAACCAACCTCAAATGTTTTCATTGCAAAAGCCACAATGAAAGAGATAAACCTCTCCATTTGTTACCTCATGCAAGTGGTGCTTCCCAAATTATCTTTGTGGAGGATGTATCTTACTGTATCTACTTGTCTTGGGGGGCAGGGGGACCTTGGTCTGGCTCCAGGCACAAGGAACCCCACTGACTCCGCACAGTGAGATGGATGAGAGGGTTGGCATCAAACCCCTGAGCTTGAAGAAATAAAGGGCAACAGAAGGGATTAAAGAAGGCAATCCCACTGCACCGTGCAGCTCCTGTTGGACAGCTTTGGTGGAACCCTGCCCCAGGAGTGCAGAGTGACTCCCAAAATCCATCTGTAATCACAGCTGTCTCAGAGCAGGCGTCTCAAGGCAATGCTTGTCTGCCTCACGTAAGGCTTTAGAGGGCTCTTCCCATCCCTAGGACCTCTGGAAGTTCATCTCTCCACCTTAGAGCCTTTAAGATAAATGACGCAAAGAAAAGCTGCTTTGCAGTCTGCCCTTGAACATGGAGGGGAGCCTGCACAGCACCTGAGACAACAAACCTGACACACTGTGTGCTTCTGATGGGCAGAAAAACATCTCTTCATGAGCTGGCAGATGGGCTGGTTTCATGTGGTCACAGGGCTCAGCTTGTCCCCTCTTGCCACTGCTCTTCTCCCATAACCAGGCCATCTACAGACACCTCCAGATGACAGTTTGGCTTCTGCACCATCATACCACAAATGGCACAGGGAGGAGCTCTGGAAGCTCCATTTACTTTGCAGATATGAAGTACTGTGGTTTATAATTTATCCTGAAAATATGATTACATGGTGGTGGTGGGGGATATTTTGATATGGCTAGTAAGCATGAAAGTGGCAATGCAGAGGTGTGTTTGCTCCAGCCAGTCCCTCCAGAGACGGTGCTAACTACAGACTACCTGATACTTGTCTTAATCCTGCATTTATTCTCATAGAACAGAAATGGCACAGAGACGGCCACATAATACAGCAGGAAAATCTCTCTCTGGCCGTTTCCTTTGGATACCATAAACTGATTGCTTTTATGTCATGCACACATATGATCACACTCTGCTGACACACACACTGCAATTATGTGGACAAAGATGGATGCTACACAACATTTTTCTGCTGGAAATGATACCCTGAAAGGGGGAGGAGGAGGGTAATAGGGAGCCACTTTCTTAAAATCGTATTTCTGTTTTACCACTGCCAATTCCTTGACCCCAGCCTAAGGCAATGTGCATCTGCATCCATACAACTGAGACCTGCCTCTGTGCAGAAGTTTTGTTTCCCGAAGATCAACCAAGCTGGCATCAGCCAAGTCCTTCTTTGGCTGCACCTGGGTTTTGTGCTGGCCACAGGGGACACCCATGGAAAGGGAATGAGAATAGAACAATGCCATGGCCTCCAGTACAGCCTCCCTGTCAGCACATCCACCTCAGCCTCCATAGCCAGAAGCTGCATCTGCATCTTTACACTTAATGGTCACTGATGGACTTGTCATATTGTTGACATACTTGTTGTGTGGGTCATGCTGAGCCAAATACCCACAGAGTGGCTGGGAAAGACCCCTAAAGGATCTTTAAACAGTGCAGGGGATAAGAAATATGTTTGTAGCTCGTGAAGTGTATCAATACCTAACTTGCAGTGATGAGCAGTAAGCCAGCCTGGGAACTTTTGCTAACTTACAGGGCTGGGCAAGCCAAAATTTGCTGGTATGTTCAGTGAACAAACATAATTCCCCCAAATACAAAACCTCATAGGGCATTATAACTCCTTTGGGCAAGCAAGAACCCAAAAGCTACATGTGAGTTTACTCCAGATGCTCCCATCCCTGGGCACCTGTGCATGGCTGCACATGAGACAGAGACAGGGAGAAGAATGGTCCCCAGCCTACAATGAACACATCTCAGCTTCAAGCACATCAGCAGCTCTTTGGGACCTGCACAGCACAGAGGCCTCAAGTGCAAAGCAGCATGCAGAAGGAAACTGCAATTTCCTTAATTTTATCTCAAAAGGGTCCAGCCTGGGTGAATTCTGGTTTTACAGCAGAAGTCTCCTTTTCTCATATTCCTTTTTAAACCTGACAGAACAAAAATCACTGTTTCCAAAATTGGAGGTTTGCAACCTCACACCCCCGGGGAGCCTGGTGAAGCTTTTTTCCATTTGTCCACATGTAAAACTGGGTCCACTTTAAGAGAAACAAGTGGGAAGCGGTTTTACCATTCCAGAAATGAAAGGCATTTACCCTCAAGACAGTAAAACAGATCTTTTAAACCTTTCTGATGCAAGAAAGGAAATGGGGAGTTTACAAAAGTAAAGCTCCAGTCTTGCACATACAGACCTGATCTTCCTCATGTGTGCACTCTGCTGAAATCAATACAATTTCTCACGAGTGAAGCCGCAGACACACATAAACGTTTCCATATTTGACTCTTATATCAACACCAAAGTTGTGTTACTTAAAAAAATTCTTCAGAGTCAATTCAAAAGTTTGCCCCATTTAAAAATTATTTATGAATTATGTATGCACTCATGTTTTTCATCAAGTCATGTCATTTATGCATTTATTTAAAGACAGTATCCAGCTTGCATATTCTCAGAAGTAGCTCAGAAGTGGCTTCCCTGCCTGCAGCTGGGATTTCCAGAGCCTGCAGTGCTGGGAGCTGTCAGACATGGCTGGACACAGCAGCAGGTCCCAGCACAACCTGCACCCAGCCCATCACAGTGTGCTTCAAGCCCATCGTACCTTTGCTCAGTGCACAGCCGAGCTGGAGAGCTGGGCGGGATACATGGAGAGGGTAACCCTGTGCCAGGGAAGCTTTTGTGTCCCCTGAAGCTGCCAGCACCCCTGGGTTTGTGGTGAAGACAGTTCTTTTTAACCAGCTCACAAATCTGAGCCTACAATGGAAAGACATTTCTTTATAGTGCTGCAAAAGGCCCTGGATATGGAAAAGCAACAAGTTCTACAAGGGGAAGGACAGCAGGCAGCAGAGATCAGCAGGAATTACTAATGCATGACAGAGGGATCACTTCCCCAAGGCCTTCACAGCATCATCTTTTCTCCCACTTTATGAAGCCACACAAAGCAAATCCCCGCTGCTAACCATAAAAAATGAGAACTATTTGCTAGAGACCTGATAATGTTTAAAAATATATAGTCAAACATCTTGCTAAGTGAAGGCATGATAAAGTGAAGTCCATATCTTACACTAACCTTCAAGGTAAAATTAATAATTAATTAGTAAAGCCAGGACATGGAATGATTGCTATCAATATTTTAATACTTTACTGCTAATTTCATTCTCGCTCCATAATCTGCTTTCTGAAAAAGCAGGAGAGCTACGTGTGCATTTTCAGCACAGCACCCTGCCTCAGCCCTGGAGAGGAAACATTGCTCAGAAATGTGCTACAAATGTCACTTCTGTAGGGAACAAAACGCCATGTCCATCGCTTAGGTTTTGTTACGTGTTCAGCAAGAGCATGCCACTGTCACATGTTGCATCTGCTCCAACCCAGGGGCTGCTCCCATGAAGCCAGTAAGAAAAAACAGGGCAGCTTTTCATGAAGATAAGCAAAATACAACCAAACACTTCCTCAAGCATTAGAAATATTTATTTCCCTGTCAGGCAGCTGAGCAAGAAAAGCTTTGGCCTACAGGCTAACCTGCTGGCCAGATGAGGGCAAAGGCTGGCAGAGAACGGCAGGGGTACAAGCAGAAGCAGAGGCAGGGGCACAGGCAAAAGCTGGCAGGGGCATATGCAGAGGCCACTATTGCAGAACAAGGAGCAAGTGGGTGGGTGAAGGGAAGGACGCTAACTGCCGCCCTGGACTATTGGAAAGAAAAGTGTGTCCTCGCCTGCTTTATTTACTCTTTATTAGTCTAATGAGGCTGTTTCCTGGGAGCTTAATTACCATAATAGAGACAATTCCTTTCTTAAACCTCTTTACAGCCTGGGAGAGAAAGAGCCTCTGAAAGGGTGCAGCAGAAAACAGGAGCCGCCAGCAGAAAGCTGGTGTTTCGAATGGCTCTGAGCAGAGGCATGACACCTCCGGCACGTGGCCATGAATCTCATCCCATGGGGTGTCCCCCATGTCGCTCTGGCATGGGTGCTGCCATGGGAGCGTCCCAGCTGAGCTTCGCCACCCTCCTCATCCTGTGAACCACAGAGCAGCGCTGCAGAGCTCTGCTGCAGGAAAATTAAAAGCACATGATTAATGCTACATAAAATGTGTGGGTTACCAGCCCTTTGAAATCTTACCTCTTCATCATTTTCCAGTTACAGTTTACTAATGAAATTAGATATGGTAAAGGGTTTCTTTCTTGCTGGCTTTCCCCCCCCCCCCCCCCCCACCTCTTAAATTGACTCTGCATTTTTTTAGAGTTAAATCAACATATTTTCCATTCCATATTCAGCAAGAAATCAGAAAATTAAATGTTGGGTTTCTTTCTGGTGCTGCTAAGGAATATTTCCACAGTGTTGCCATAACACATAGGGCAATTTACTATATTAGAGGCACACGTCTGAAACTCTGCATAACAGGTAAACCAGACTGAAACAATTCTTGTTAGCTGCGCTACTCTGTACTGACCTAGAGCTGAAATGAGCAGATGCTACATCAGCTTTCTCTCCTCCCAGGAAGGTGTACATGTTTTAAAGGCAGACAGTAACATCATTATGCTCGTTCCTAGGTATATGTTGTTAAAAAAAAAAAACAATCCTGTCTTCCAGACCTTAGTCAGTGGCTGGCTTATAAAGAAAGCCCTGATCAGCCATCCCATGATGGCTGGGAGCTCCAGCTGGGCTCCAGGGGGCTGTGGAGGGTAAGGCTGGACCTGGCAATCTGCTTCCACAGCACTTTGCAGCAATAGACATTTTCCAAAGGTAAAGGCAGAGAAGCAGTGAGGATGAAAAGAACCAGATCTAAGAGGAGAAAATATACAGCCTATGAAAAAAACAACACAGCCAGCAGTCTGTCCTAGCCCACTCCACTCGTTCCTACACGATACAGACAACTGTAAAAGCACTTGCCAAAAAGGGGATCTGCAGCAGTATAAACTTGTGCCAGAGTCCAAATTCCAAAACAACACAAAATCCTCTACTAATTTTTTTTTTTTTAATGAAGCCTCAGCACCACCTCAATGAAGAGGTTCCCCACAGCTTGTGCATGAACAACCACAGCTTTTGCCTAGGTGCTCCCTCTGTCCCACATCTCCATTGTCCTTGGTGCTCCTCAGGCATGGAGCAATTTGCCCAGCACCAAGTAAATGGCCTCAAGCAAAGCCACACTGGGATTGAGGGGTTGAGATGGGATTGAGCACTGGGAAAAGGGATATTTTATGTTTTGGTCCTCTGCCTCTGCCCTCCTCTCATGCCCAGGCCAGTGCTGCTCCTTTTTATCACTTCTGCAAGGCAGAAGGAAATGATGGTAGATGGCACTGCCCCAAGAGCAACCAGGCCAAACATACACAGTGCAATCAACCACCACACTTTCTTACTTCATTTAAAATTGTGACACTGATGGTTTTCCTGACCTTCTCCCTCCTGGCACCCTGGAGTGGGTCTGGCACGTGTCCCCTGGCAGGGCCAGCCTACATGTGGTGCTTGGGCTGCTCATTTCAGGGGCTGCTGGCACATGTCATCACCATGAAATGGCGATGGCCATGTCTTCGTTGTCAGCACAGTGCAAATAAAATGAGGTAGGACACAAAGTTACCCAGAAACCTTGTTCTCAGGGTAGCACGGCTTTGATATAATAGAGCAGTTAAAGCAGCACTGCCAAGTCGACAGCTCAAATGAGGCCAGGAGACAACATTCACACCAGTGCCACATGTACACCATGTCCAGGTGTGTTAGACATATACCATGCCCAGGTGATTTACACACACACTGCCCATTTATGTTAACACATGCACTGTGACCACCACAGCCATAGTTTGCTCCCTTCCAGCACAGCTCTCCAATGCTGTACCTGGGACCACTGGCTGAGCAGTGTCCAGGGATGCTGGAAGGGAATTCTTCAGTTCCCTTTGAATTGTACTCTTAACAAACAGGATTTTTTGCAGTTACATAGCTATTACCATACCCTTAAACTACCACTGTGAAAATGAAGGTGAAATGAAATAATTAAAGGCATTTCCCCCAAGGTTCTGCTCACCAAGTGGCCACAAGAGTGAAGAGATTTGTGTGTCTCATGTTTCTGAATTCAACGCCTCATGTTTGGATTAATGCTCTCTCTTTCTCTGTTGCAGTGTGGAGGTGGGGACTCAGCAGCCAGAAATTGCACTCTCACTAGAATTCCTATATGGATATCCCCTTTGAACGCCTCCTGCGTGGTTGTTTTAACTAACATTGTGTTTATGAGCAGAACAGAGGCAGGGCTGTAAGGCAGGAGAAGCGAAGGGTTTGATTTCCAGGCAGTGATGAATGGCAGGGGAGGCCAGGTCAGCCGGCTGCCACATCAAAGGGGCGGCTGAACCAGCCAGCACACTTGAAGTTAGTTAAAATGCCATCACAATTTTCTGAGTTTTTCTTTTTTTCTTACATTTAAAGAAATTATATTTCATAGCTCTGGCTTCAGCTATTATTTCCTGGTCTCTGATGATAGCAGGACTATAAAAAGGCACTGTCTGCTGGTGTGCCAGGGAGTATTTGCACACATTTTAACTGTGGTATGATGGGCTCCTACCCTCGGCAAGAACGAGATCTTCTAAAGAGTCCAAACAAAGCACCTACCCCAAACAACACACTGTTGTGTGTCCCCACAACTGCCTGTGCTGCTTCTAGCCCATCAGGATTTAACCACCAAGTAATTTTATGGGCCTGGTTCCTTTTGGGATAAAGCTTTGTAGGGCCAGCCTCATCTTGCCCCTCTTCTCTGTTCACAGAGAGTATGGAATCAGGCGATTTTTGGGGTATCACTTGGCAAGTGGGGTGAGTGCTAAAGCTTTGCTGTAAAGCTGGACCAGATACAGGCTGAAGAAATAAAGTTGTATACTAATCACAGCATGGTTTGTGTTGGAGTATATCATCTGTCATGGGCAGGAGCACTTCCCAATAGACCATGTTGCTCCAAGCCCCATCCAACCTGACCTTGAACATTGCCAGGAATGAGAGGAAAGATCGTGATCTTTCCCGGGAAAGATCTCCTGGGAAGTATAACTGAATGGTGGCAGTTTCTTTCATGGTCAGGCTTCACTCTGTCTGCTCTCCACATTATCTTCTCCCTTGTGCATTGCCCACTTATTTTATTTTTACTAGGTGTACTAAGTAATTTACTAAGTCTAAACTTTCAGTTAGCAAAGGTAAACATAGCCTTAAACTGAGTCACAAGAGCAAGATTCATGTACTGGATAAACACTGAATCACAAAACATCATCCCTTCAAGCAAGCCTCCGCAAACAGAACTCAGCAAAGCCCTGGTAGCACAGACCCTCCTGCACACATGCCTCTGGCTGTTCTACCCTCATCCAGTAACTGCTCAGAGCATTTTTCCAATACGGAATTTTTTTCCTTCCTGGAGGAAAAGGACTGCAGCCAGCGTGTCCATGGCTCGCTGATTTGTTTTTAAACCACCGCGTTAGTTTAGCGCATCTCCCGGCTCGCCGCAGCCGCACTCCGACCCACCTCAAGCGCCGGGATTTGGGCAGATGAACCCGGTACTTGTCTGTGCTCCAGCGTGCCCAGCGTTACACCGGTGTTATGTTCATGGCAGGAGAGCAGCAGGGGGCAACCTCGGCCCGGGAACGGCCGGTAGACGGCGCCGGGCTGGCAGCTGAGCTCCGGGGCCGGACTCCGGCCTAGGCCGCGCTTCACCGGGGCTGAGATCGCTCCGGGACCTGGCTGCGGCGGGGTCGTTGCACGGAATGACACAACACTCCACCGGTGCCAGGCCTTGCTACACCGGGCCCGAGTGCCCTCCACCGCGGCCAGGCTGCGCTACACCGGAGCCCAGCCACGTTCTACAGGGGTCAGGTTCCCTGCAGCGAGGCTGAGTGCGCGCCAGGTGCAGGTGCCCTCCACCGGGGCCAGGCATGGCGCTTCGAGGAGCCACGCCACAGTCCTGGTACCGCGGCGGTGGCAGGTCCACTCTGGGATATAAACTTAGATTGAACAAAGCCAAGTAAGCAAAAGAAAAGGCACAGTGCAGCCCCCTGCCCCAAACCGGCCAGGAGGGGGAGGCAGTGAGGGCAGGCGGACTTGCTGGGCTTGGGGTTTTAGTTTGCCTGCAGGCACATTTCAGCCCAAGTAAGTGCGGGCCTGGGAATAACAGGTGTTTATTGATTTCCCTGTGGTTGGTGGGGGTTTGCAGCCGCAAAGCTGCAGCAGAGACATATGTAATCCATATGTAACACTTCAGAAAATGAAAGGCAGCAGAAACACCAAGCAGGTGGGCAGAGTGGGGGGAAGGTTTGCCTCTCCCCCCAATAAATTTTACCTACTTTTCCCACATCATCAATATTAGAGAATAAATGAAAAATAAAGAAGACTTTTCTGTAAACCTGATCTCCCCTAAACTGGTCTTTGGTGAGGATGCAACATCCACCAAAACCAGCTCAGCCCAGGGATCCTTCATGCCCCATCCAGGCAGTGCTGAGTTTCAAAGGATGGCACCTACAGACACCACTGCTAATTCTGCTGGGCTAAAGATCTTAAATCGAAGCAGAGACACTGTGTTGCTGCAAAGAGAATGCAGCTGTGGATCACAAGGATAAAGCAGAAAGTCCGGGAAACACAACTGAGCCACGGCGTAAAGCTGAGCAGAAGGACATTCCTGCGTGTCAGGCTTTCCTAAATTATCTCCTAGGTAAACAACCTAAAACTGGCCTCTGCATGTTGACCTCCATCAACTTGTTTCCATGGGCATTTTGTCTGGGCAAAGAACCCAGGCCTGTGTCCCGTTTTTTTATCCTCTGAATTACAGATAGTTGTTAAGGCTGGTCCAGCCTCTGGGAGCACAGTGACTGCAGTCGGGGCTGCCAGCACACAGCCTTGCTGCCCGTGGCTGTAGCAGAGTGCTTTCACCCCTTCTCCTTCCTCTCCACGGTGGCCACAAATCCATCTCCACTGCATTAGTCATTAGTCCAACACTATCTTATCAAACAGAGAAGGGGGAGATAATATTGATCATTTACCCTGATTTTAAAAAGAGGGTGAGAGGGAAGAAAAAGAAAAAGCCCAAGATGGGAAAACAGACAAAAAGAGGCTAAATACCACTGAGCAACAAAGGAGGAAAAACAGGTGGAAGATGCAGTTCTTTTCTGAACCCCAGCTAAGTGAAGAATTGAAACGAAGGAGGCACCGTGAGACAACCAGGGGATGAAAGAGAGAGGTGGTAAGAAACAGAAGGGCTATATAAGTCTGAAAATGGCTAGAAAGAACAAGGGAGAGAGGAGACAAGAATAGAAACCTCTGATGTTGGCAGGAAATGTTGTGATTCTAAAGATGAAACAAGTTGTGGGGGAAAAAAATTGGGAAAAAATACCCCTGTGTATTTCCTAGGGTGAACTCGAGCAGCAAATGAAGCGCAGAGGAGACAGCTGCCGGACAGCACTGGGCAGAATGAAACGGTGCAGCGTCCTCTGAAGGAGGATTCATTGTTAGGAAATGACATCCTTTCATAATACCCATACTTTTCAAAGTCTGCTCCAGCTGCAGCTGCAGATGTGGCTTAAAAACCCGTGCAGGAGGCCCATTCCCCTATGGCAAGACCATATATTCTGTGACCCTAGTATTATTGCCATAAAGGGAATAGGAGAGATGGGGCAGGAGAGATACTCAAAACTTCCAAATTCATTTGAGATGAGAAATAAGGGACATACAAGGAGTTTAGGGAAAGCAACATGACTGCTTTCATAGTTATCTGTGGAATTACTATGGAAATGTTTATCGTGTGTATTTTCCCTATCCCCTAGTATGTTGGGGGCTTTAATTCCTTTGGACGGACGCCAGTGCGTTAGGAAAGAAATGCTGGGGAGAGGGCAGGAATACATTTAGTAGAAAAAAACCCTGCATTCCTTCCAACCTTTCTGCAGCTTCTTAAAAAAATACAAAAAGCCTCCTTCAAACCGCTCAGTGCCATACCAATTTCCTGTGTAGACCTGAATATTAGTATATGTTTTTCTGTGTCTCCTAAGTTTCCCAAGTTACCTAATGCACGCTCAGCATGAAGCATTTTTAAATGAGTTAGTCTTTATTGAATTATGATTTCCAGCAGTCACTAATAACAAAATTCAAATTGCTCCAGCAGATGAGGATTTTAAGAATGCTGAGAAGAAACTGAGTTTTTAAGAGACTCTAGAAGAGCCACCCACTGCTTGTGTATAGTAACCGTGAGGCTCTTGACGAAATACTTCAAATAGTTAATTAGATTTGCTAAAAGAAAAATAAAAAATCCGTCATTAGGAGTCACCGCTCTGGGAGCCCCTGGATCAAGGCTGTTACTGGCGCACCTATGGCTTCTGCAAAAGTGAAGCTACAGACATTTTTTTTTATTAAGTGAAGTTTCAGGTTTTCCTCACACTGTCCCTGCGGTCGGTACGATGCAATTAGCAACACATCTAAAGGGGAAAGAGGAACTTTTATTCCATTAGGCCTTCGTTTTTACCTCGGGAATTTCTTCAGGCTGCTAAAAAGGCGTTTTTCAAGCAAGGAATAATGGGGACGCTCAGAGCCTTCCCATAGCCCACGAGGCTGAGGACTGCAGATCACCTGCAAACTGAATTTGTTCTATTTTGTTAACCATTTATTTTGTCTTTACTGGCTGTTCAAAGGGAAGTGTGATAATCCCACTGTTCCTCACTTGCTCAGCAGGGAGTTTAATCTAATAAAGCTATTACAGCAGAATGGATTAAAGCAACGTGAAGCATTAGTAATTTGAGGAGCAGTTAAAGAATGTTAACGCTGAGGCTCTGTGCGTATTCTCCTAAAAACACGATCAGAGAGATGAAAGCAGAGCTCCTACTCAATATGGCAGTTTTCAGACACAAAATTTAATTCTTTCAGCGTCCTCATCCAGATGTTTATAGCGAGGAGTGAGAGGCTGGCCATTATTTTACAACTGCTGAAACTGGAGGCTGACCAGAATGGGCATGCTTTAGCTTAGCCCAATTTTGATTAATCTCTCTGTTGTAATAATATCGTTTTTAGAAAGAGAGATCTGTGACCAAAGTCATCTGATATGGCATATTAGGATGAGATGCAGGATGAGAAGCTGCAGGATTAATAATGTTCCCTGTCCTTCCCCCCTCAGTGCAGCAGATGTGGAGCATCGTTGCCAAGAGGACTAAGACCCACAGCGGTGTGGCCGGGCAGGTATAAGATGGATGGAAGCTCCATGTGGAGCAGGAAGGGTCTGGCTCCCACACTATGCCTTCGTCCCAGATGCAAACAAACCACAGTGGTCTTGGCAAATGGCCGGCCTGAGGGCTCTCCATGCTTGTGCCTGTGCCAAACCTGCCTGTTATGGCCCCAAAGTGAAGACATTAATTAATAACTGACAACTGCAAACAGTACTCGAGCTGCATCTCATGAGGATGCAGGAAGCTTCACAGCTGCTGTGTCCCCATTCCCAAGCCAGGACTGCTGACAGCCACTGTCACAGGCAGGGACTGTGGCAGCAGGGCCAGTTGAGCCAGGGTAAAGTAAGTAATGAAACAGTAACATGCCACATGCAGATTTTAACTACGTTAGACAAATATTTTACTGCACAGCCCTTATGTGCAATATATAGAATTGTCCTACAGAAAATGAAGAGCTGAAGTAAGGAAGATACTATTCTAAAAGCTGGGAAGCAAGAGAGTAACTAAACTGGCAAGCATCGCATCCAGCACAGCTGAGTGATGTCAGGTTGGGTAGATGCTGCCCAGAAACATCCACAGTGACCTGCCAGAGGACAGAATCACACAAACAAACCTGCACAAGCCACTGGAACTGTCCTGAGGTGCAATCCAATGATCAGTAGATTTGGAAATGCAATTACGCATTCAGAATTCCTCTTGTGATCTTCTCATGGAAAAAAGAAAAAAGCTACATGCTGATTAACTCATCATCACATGGCAGCAGGATTATATCTATAAAATGTGGGGGGAAACTCGGGAGCTGGACTTGAAGCACCAAAGTAGCTGGCAGCTTAACTACGAAAAAATCTATTGCCTTTCCATGATGCAAGTTCCTCCACTTAATTCAGTCACTGGCTAATTTGTTTCTTTTTTTAATATGATAGAAACCTCAGGGACCAAATCATTCCTAATAAAATTATATTAGTACTTTATTTTTGTCATTTCTGATTGCTCTGAGCAACCGTTATTGGATAGTTTGATCGTGGGATAAAGAAAGTTACCATTTAATTAATATGAAAGGTGCCTAAATTTTGAATAATACTGAAGAAAAAAGCCTTAGGATGTGGCAAGAGACTCAGATCTATTATTAAGTCAAATTGCTTTCTGCTCTCATTGACTGTCAGCTTTTGGGTGCACTCTGATACGTGAGATGTGGTCTATAAAGCCTGCAGTTGCTGAGAACGTGATGGTCAGAAACACCCATTTTTCACCAGTTACATTGATACGGTGGAGAAGAAGCTGACGTGGTTGCAAAGAGAATGCCATACGTGCACCAGCTGCTGCCCCTCTTGATTCTTGGTTTTATAGACCAGTCATCAGTGACAACCATCAGATTAGCTCAGGAAACATGAAGTTATTAGTGACAGTTTGAGAAGAACTACCAGCCCTGTAGCCACAAAAAGAAAAAGGCAACTCTTGTACATCTTGGGGATAAGGGGTTTTTTTGAGTGAAAGCAGCAAAGTCCAGCTTGACTCTGCAAAACTGTCCTGGATCTGCTGATTCCACTGAATCCACATTGACAAAGGTATGTGCTTTGGTCATCCTCTTGGCCAGTGTACCCCATCTTAAAGGGACAGTGCCTATATCCTTCATGGCAGCCCAGCCAGCCCCTGTTGTGTGCAGTGATGGCCTACCCAGAGGCACAGCAATACTTTTGTAGCATTGTCAGCTCATCCTGAAGATGGGAAGTTCATTCAGGAAGCCCAGTCCAGCTCTAGTGAGCACTGTGTTAAGGAAGCCTCCCAAACACCCACTTGTTCCCTGGGTTGTGCCTTGCTCCTGTGAGTTGGGGTTGTTCAGTCTGGAGAAGAGGAGGCTCCAGGTGGACCTTCTGGTGGTCTTTAAATACTGAAAGGGGATGATAAAAAAGGTGTGGAAAGACTTTTTATCAGGGCCTTTTGTGACAGTACATGGGGCGATGGTTTGAAACTGAAAGAGGAAGATTGAGACTAGATAGAAGGAAGAAATGTTTTACACTGAGGATGGTTAAGACACTAGCCCAGATTGCCCAGAGAGGCAGGAGATGCCCCATCCCTGGAATCATTCCAGGGCAGGTTGTCTGGAGCTCTGAGCAATCTGTTTTAGTTGCAGGTGTCCCTGCTGACTGGAAGGCCGGGGCTGGGGGGTGAGGTGGACTAGATGAGCTTTAAAGGCCCTTTCCAACCCAAAACAGGCTGTGATTCTATGATAATGGTACTGAATGCAAACACATCGACCACTAGCTCTTCTCATAATTCACATGTTGGTAGAGTCTATGTTAAACACTTTCTAAGATAAATGTGAAGATATAAGGCTGAAGATGTAACTATGATAGTCTGTGATTTAGTTGCGGCTTGAAAACGTCATTGCTGCTAAGCAGACCCTGTATCTCCCAAGGAGTAACCTGAAGGCAACCCTGCCTTCCACCTACAGCCCATTGACCTTCCAGATGGCAGACAGAATCGGAACCATCTCCCAACCTGTGAGCCAGGCTTACCTCCTGTCTCATCTGCAACAGCAATAAATAACAATAATCACCATGAACTACCACAGGGCAAAACCAGGAGTTATACAGAAATTATCCTGAAGATATTAAAGGGTTTCATTTTGTGTAATTTAATTTCACAGCAAAATGAGGTCTTCAATCCAAGATTATTCTTTAAAGGTTTTTAAAAGGCTAAAAAATCAAAACTCAACAGGTAAGGTGTCTGATCTATAACAGGTTCTACACTGCCTGACCAGTACAAAGCTCAGCCATGTATTACCAAAGGTAACAACAGCAAGCCAAAAGTCAGATTTAAGAATATTACATTGGAACGTTCCTCAGTGCTGGTGAGAACTTTGACTTTATTAAGGAAAGTCTCTTGGAAAGCCATCCAGAATCAACCCAAACCACACAAATGCTGGGTGACATGGAGAGCAAACAGCAAAAGCTGGGAAGAGGTTAGTAGGAAAGCAAGAAGAAAATGAGGCACAAATGTGCAAAGCCATAGGGGTCAAGAGTTCTATCCTTTCATCACACCAGACATGCTGCTTATCTTCACTTGCCCTCCACTGCCCAGCTATCACTACTGCTCCCCAGTTTCCCACCTCACTGCCATGCTGGGGAGACCAAAGATGGGAGTCTGTCTCATATCATCCCACCCAGGTCAGAGGCACTCTGGGGGAAATTGTTAAAAATCAAAGGGCTTCAAGAGCTCCTGAAACCCCTTAAACAGGAGACTGGAAGACATCACATGTTTTGGTTTAGTGTTAAATAAAGCTTCATGTTCCACTCTGGCCAAGTCAGCCTTGGGGTTTCCTCTAGAAGATGCAGAACAGTTGCAGACAGGGCAGAGTGTGAACCAGCAAGAAAGGTCCCAGCTGGCACAGCATGGCACTCATTTTCTGCAGCATCAACTCTCCAGTGTTCATTTCTGCCCTCACAGACCCATAACTGAGTGCAGTGTAACAAAGACAAAGACATTGTTGACCAGTGGACACAACTACAATGAAGAATGAGAAAAGCCTAATCTAGAAGTGCGTGCATGGACAGTTCAACAGCAGATGAACAAATCCTGTTCCCACCATGTTCCCCTGGAAGTCACATCCTGTTGTTGCACATGTAGGGCAGGTAGAAGCCTCATGAGCATTTGGGCACCACTAGTGAATATGCACCTTCCTTGTGGCAAGGGTGGATGCTCCCAATGAGGTATGCATTTGCTGCTTTTGGCTGAAATCTCTGCTTGAAAACTACAACCAGGATAGCCCTGGCAGAACAGAACAGAACAGAACAGTCTGGTTTACCTCAGCAGAAAGCCACATCATTTTTGAATCCCAGAGTCTCTGATTTAATTTGGGGACTGGAGTGGCGTCCCCAGCAACATGGCTCGTCCATCTCATGCTGTTTGTGCTGCTGAGCCTCTCCATAGCTCCAGCTTTGCAGGAGTAATATTGCTACACAGACTGACTCTTCAAGACTACACCACACATTAGATCAGTTTTGAAAGAAGCCCTCTTTTTCTAGTCAAACATCTTGAAAAATGAGTCTTTATACACATCAGGAGCTCCAGAGCTACATCCCCACAGCAAACTTAATTTTCTCCCCACAGGAATAGGCCTTAGCAAAAAAAAAAAACAAAGTGAGAAAACTAGCAGGGCTAGTGCTCATCCCTGGTCCTCCGGCCCTACTATTCCCCCAGGATCTCTAGTGTCATCCAGAGGAGAGTTGACTCAGCCATGAGCTAATTCTGCATTTAGAGCTTGCTCCTTTAGTCACTCCATTTCCAGCTTCCTAACCTAGAAGAAAGCATTTCTTTCCACTAGGATAAACTTCAGGTTTGGCCAGGGCTCAGCATGAACTCCAGTGAGATTTGCACACTGGTGTCCAGAAGAAATGCATCTTTACAAAGCACTGCACACCAGCTAACCTGCACCATGCCCTGCCAAGCAAGCAGGGAACAAAAGGCAGTCTTGGGAATTGTCCTGCCAGGGTGCCAGGGGCAGCCACAATGTCCCAAAGCAGCAGGCTTTTGGCAAAGAGCAGGAGCTGGGAGAGGCTGGTCATGGCAGTGATTGTCCCTAAGCTGACACACAGCACAGATGGGTTCTCCTGGCATTTTCATTTTGGTATTAGGACTTATGTGACTCTCTTTGGGTCTGGAGTTGACAAAACAGCTCGACCTCACAGCTCCAGCTGCAGTGGGAGATTTGACTTTGGACTGTCATCCCAGGGGCTACTACCCTTCATGCAGTAGCAAGGGAAAGGACTCATTTCATTGAAGAAAAACAGCAAAGAACAGATCTGCAAAGAAATCTTTAGATAACCCAGATCCCTTCTGGGTCTTCATCCCACTCCATCATTACCTTCTGAATCTCCACAAAAAAATACTTTGATGTTATCTAAATACTCCTTTTAGCCACTTTCATCACCTTTTGTAGATTCTAAGTAATACTTAGTTGGCAAGTCCCCTCTGCAGTTTGAACATGTGCAAAAAAAACCCAAAAGCAACCACAAAGCACCTGTTCAGCAAAGAACAGAAATTGTTTCTGTTACTAAAGCATACTTTTCTCTTTTGTTTTATAAGGTAGTCACAAATGGTAATATAATTAGCCTCCTTGTAGGTCCAGTATGAATCATTCTTTTGATTAAAGTTAAAATAATTAATGTTTTTAATGCCTGTCAAAGCTTTGGAAGTACAAAATGCTGTAGGCTACCAAGGACAAAAAATAAGGGTAGACTTAAAAACATATATTACAAACGGTCCCTTAAACCCCATTGTGGTATCCTTTTATCATTCCTTCATTCCGAGGTTAGTAGGTTATTAACCTGTATCCTGAGGGAGAAAAGATGCACATCAATTATATCAATTGAATAGACAAATGAAAATCAAATTAAAAATTTAACACGCACCACCATAATTACAATACAGCACTTCTAAGAGGAGCTGTGTCTGAGCAGTGAAAGGTAGCAATGCTTTCTCAGTTTGAACTGCGATTTACAGTGGCAGCAAAAAGCAGCCAGAGATCAGCAACCTGCTGAAACCACAGTCTGTAGCGGAGGCTCCAGTGAAGTCCTTGCTCCTGGCCCTGAAACACCGTTTTGACAAATGCACTGTAATTCAGTTATCAGTAATTAACACTGTGAGCAGTGCTTCAGAAAGAGAGACAACTTTGTGTGACTTCCAGACCAACTCTAGCACAAGTGTAGCTAAAGCTGAAGACACAAAGCCACCCCCTGCTATTTGCTCAGTCCCACTTTCCAGCTTGGCACTGGCACCACCTGTTTGACCCTCTTTGGCTTTAGCATTCTGTGACAAAATGCAGTCACATACCGTACCCACTCATCACATGCTACTAGTGTCCACAGCTCCCATGAAGAGAGCACTGCACCTATTCTATTTATCTGCTCCACAGCTAGTTTCAAATCACTACCACAACCCAAGGAAACCTGCACGCTTTTAAACCATGCAGTTGTGGTGCTCTGGCTTTTGAGCCCAATGTCACCTCTTCTCCTAATAGTACAGAATAAATGTTCAGAGGCATCCATCAGAGGAAAAAATCTTTTCTAAATCTGCCTCCCACTGAGAAATTTGATTGCAATTTCAGACAAAGATTAAAAATATTTAGCTAATTTAAGTAATTAAATGTGTTTCTACTGTGTAATTATCTATATTAACATTGGCATAAACCATTAAATAAACAATCACAATGCTTCTGCTTTTCACGATGTTTACATATCCCATTGAGCTCCAGCTCCGTGAGTCCTCCAGCTGCCAAAGTCCTGCTGGAAGCACCAGAATGCACAAGGGGTCCCTGGCCATTCTGTACCCACCAAACTGGGCTGTCACCTTCCATTACCACACTTGAAAACAGTAATGGCACAAATAGACCATTTCCACAATCTCCAAGGGATGGCAGAACAGAGAGAGGAGGCAGGGCAAAAGAAAGTTCCTGAAAGAGGAAAGGCAGGGTCTTAGAATAGCTGTAGTGATGCAAAAACCTGCATGGACAAGCGTGTATAAACCAAGGTAAAAACAGGCCTAAGACTAAGAGCAAGCCACTAGATATAGGTTCAACAACTGTGTCAAAATTATAAAAGAGACATTTTATAGAAAAACTCTTCACAAGTTGTACCTATAAACATCCCCAGGCCTCCCATGGAGGATCAGAAGTCCCACACAGCAGTAAAAATCGAGTTATTCCTGCAAACCCCACTCAAGGCTTCACCTGAGAAGCTGGAAAACAAACCACACAACCAACATGTAAACACAGGACCTGGAGGTCCTTGCAGTTATGGCAGCACACTGAGGGGAGCTAGGAGGAAAGCTGAAATGAAAGAGGACTCAGGAAATAGCTGTGATACAGAAACAAAAAGACTTTGAGGAAGGCTTCCCATTCCCATCAGGGAATGAATTCCTTATATTCTGCTTTAACTCAGGAGACAAAGGGTGAGGCCATGAGCTTTTTTAACTTGCTGCCAAACACACACCACCACACAAGTAATCAAACCCAAATGAACATTTAAAAACTACTACTAGCAGTGTGCAGGTGCTGTTGGTGAAGATAGAAACACTAGTACAGTCAATGGGGAATATGGGCATTCCTGGTCTAAGGAAATATGGAAAGACTGGGAATCAGGGCAGCCAAGGCTTTCCCTTTCACCATACAAGCTTGACCAAGCCTCCCCCTGAGCTGCTCCAGCCCAAACCCTCACTGATGTTGCAGGAGATGTCTATTTCTTGCTTCCCTGCAGCCAGAAACAACTTTCTAGCAATGACTCCAAATTATCTTAACACCAAAGTTGGAGAAGAAGCCAGAAGCCCTGCTGCTCTCTGCAGACTTGCTTGTAACTTCCACACTTTATCACTCGTAAGCTGAGGACAATTACTCAGAAGCAAACGGAGCGAAGGCAGCGCCGCGCCAGAGCAGTGCCATTTTAATGCTATTTCTGTCTATATAAAATCTTCCGTAATTTGTTTACGACTACCAGCTTCAACAATAGTGTGCAAATGCAAACCCATTTATGTTAATGTCCCCTCTCTCTCCTTCTCAGATCAGATCTTGAATAAAAATTAGGTAAATACTCTGTTTGAAAATATATAAGATGAGAACTAGTTGGGGAGGGAGAAAGAGAACCTCCAAATGCACGATCCTATCAACCACATTATTTTTTTAACTTAATAACTTAAGTGTACTGTTAGTGAAATTACAACCTGCTTGTGACACAATAAATTTACAACAAAATTCATTCCATAAATTATTCAATTCGCTGACTGCAACTACGGCTGAGAAATATCACCATGAGCAGATGATTAGCATGTGAAAGGAAAGCCATCTCCAGACTGAAACAATCACTGTCACACCTCCATTTGAAGATGCCTGGTGGAGTTTTGTAAAATTACCATTAAGAATACACATTTAGGGCTTTGTAGTTTCTATAAAAGCGTTAAGTATTTGATTTACATTAGATTCATTTGTTCTTTCTTCAACTGTCTCTTTTTCCTGCAAACCATAACTGTTTCAATAAATGCTGGCTCAATCAAGTGTGCATTAAAACAAAGGAATTTAAGTTCAATAAAAGTGATGAATCAGAACTAGAAGCTCACCTTTCTCCCCCCTCCCCTTCCCTTGCCACATGATTGCTGCAGCAGAAGAGGGATGATTTGGTAGCCTAGAGGCACAAAAATATTCCTGTCCCACATGGACATACACTCATGGAGAGATAACCCAGGACTTGGCATCCCCAGTATGGAGCTGTTGAATCAAATGCCAAGTCCTTCTCACCATCAGGGAGGGAAGATTGGTGATGAAAAAAACATTTCTACACAACACTTTCTGTTTTTTCAGGTAAGCAGTGGAGCAACCAATGGTCAAAACTTGTCACAGAATCATGGATTTATAGAATTATAGAATCATAGAGTCATTAAGGCTGGAAAAGACCTTTAAGGTCACTGAGTCCAGCTGTTAAACCAGCACAGCCAGGTTGTCATTAAGCCATGTCCCTCAGCACCACATCTCCATGTTTTTCAAACAGTTCCACTCTAACCTGTACTAGCTGCTTTTGGGTATCTAGCAAATTAAAACTTTAGCAAAAGAATTAAAACTTTAGCAAAAGTTCAGCAATTAGGTCAGCAATGTTCTCAGCCTCAGAGGAATGAGACTAGTAACCATAACTGATGCCCAAACATCACCAGCATCTGCCACAAGCATGAGCAAAATCCATGCATGTCTTTTACCAGGCTGCTGAGATGGTTTCTTCAGCTTCTATAGTTATTTTCTGGCCCAACAGCTATACAGCAGCAGAAGCACTGCCTACAGCTCTACACCCCATTTCTCATGGCAGTGGAATATCAGTAGCTATTCTTTACAGCAGTCCCTGAAAAATATTCCAGCAGATTAAAGCCTCCCCCTGTGCTCTCCTTTTATACTGTTTGAAGAATGTTTTTTATTTTAGGGTGCAGATGTAGCTGCTCTGAAGACACCCATTACCTCCCTGATGAATGACCTGTGTCCAGCTACTGCAGTGCCCCACCCAGAGAAAACAATCTGATGGATGAATATTAAGCACAGTTTTCTCAAGTGACCTAGAAGAGTTTATCAGAATGCCTCCTTCTGATCCAAACCCCTGAAATCTAAACATCTTACCCATTAGAAGCATTTAAATGGTTTTCAGTATCTTTACCTCCTGCTGGATTTCCCAGCCTGAGAAATTTGAGGAGCATATGTAAAGAATTTATTTCCCTGGAGAGGAGGAGGAAGGATTCTTCTTGTTCTGGGAATCAAGATGTAAAAGTTTAACAAAAAACTTCAAAGAAGTAAAGCCCAAGAGCAGTCTCCAAGTGATTCAAGAGGCAGTGCCACAACAAAAATCCACCTTCAGAGACACAAGTGGTTCTAAATGAGAGATACAGTCTTTAAGCCACATCATGATATTAATCTTCTTCCTCAGCAACCTTGCAACTCACATTAAAACAAACAGAACAAGGAAAAAAATGGAAAAAGGAAAAAAAAACAGTGACCACAAGAAAAATAAACTCTTTTTGGCTCTTCTACCCAGAAACTTTATTGGCTCTACTTAAGCCGGCAATTCTCTATCCACTGACAAATGGCCTTATCTCTCTTATCCTGAGTTCATTATCAGCACTCAGACATGTTCCCTAACTCCTTCTTCAAGGCTCTCCCTCTGGAGGCAGTAGCTTACATTATTCATAAGGATAATCACAAATATGCAGAGAGCTGTAGATGTGTAATGGAGAGGCCAACTTGTACCCAGTCCAAATTCCAGGCACTTCATGGAGCTTACAACGTTCCCATAAATTCCTGCCACAGGGACATACCTCCATTCTCAGCCACTCCAACAGTCCCAAAGCACGGACAACAGTAGAAACAGTTCTCATGCTCCCCAGAAAGTTTTATGTCTTTTGAAGAATGGAGATCAAGTAGATAGATTATGCCACCTTCTCATGGGTTCACCCAGTGGATGTGTTTGTTTACACATCATCTCCTGACTGTGTTTATGTGAGACATAAATGCTGTTCAGGCTGTTAAACAGCATTCTTGTTCAAGACCACAGGAACAGCAACATAAAGTTAACTCTTGTATCCAGTGGCTCCAGAAAAAAAACACAAGTCAGTGCCTCAGTTGACACTGACCACTGCAAGTCCATGCCTGAGCATGTCTTGAGGTACCTCAAAATGTCACCGTTAGTGATCTAGAGAGACTTTTCTCATCTACTATGCAGGAATCACCCTGAGTCAGCCACAGTCTTGCAACAATTGCTTTACAATCCAAAAGTGGGAGCAAAAGCCCAGCCAGTCTGGAAGATTAAACCAACCAACAATGTCTGCAACTGCAGGGCTGAAATGATGTTTGTGTGTCCTAGCAAACCAGGACAGTCAGGCATGGTGGGAGATCTTCATGGCAGGGCTCTCCACTCATGTAACTGGAAATGTCCCAGCTCCTTGTGGATAAGATTATTAAATAACAGTAATAAAGTAATAAATTATTAAAGCAGAGGAATGGATTTCTAAATCCCTCGAATGTGAGTCAAAAAAAAAAAAAAAAAAGAGTTTCCATTAAGTTCCAAGGCCACCCTGAGCAGATTCAAGTCATCAGATGCAGTCTAATAAGGAAGAGAGTTGATGCATTCACAGCCACATTACCAGTAATGAGTGTGTAACTTCAGCAGAAGACAGAATCATGGAGACATTAATAAGTGATGAGATCACAAAACATCTGGAGAAATGTGAGCTGATATAAAAAGTAGCCAGCAGAGTCTTATAAAGGGTAAATCTTGTTTGACAAATCTGCTGGATTTTTTTTAAAGAGGTAACACAGACTCCAGACAGGAAGCAAACATGGGACATAATCTGTTTGGATTTAAAAGGTTATTTGACACATCAGAGCACACAGGCTGGGGTGTTCAAGTACAGCAGGTCCAAAAATGCACCAGCATGGAATGGACAAATGAAATTAAGGACGTTAACAGCCTGGAAGTGTTATCAGCAAAAAGAGAGGGATCAAAGTGGAATAGGTTTTGTTCTCTGCACAGGTGGAGAAGAAGACATCATAATACAAGCATCCCAACAGATGGGTCACACTGAACCATTGCGTGGAAAACATAAAGTAACACACTGTGTCATGGCCACAACACCCAATGGTAAAATAAGGAGGTTTAGCATTTGAATCTTTATGTGTAACAATGTCTTTGGAAGACACATAGCAGAAGAATTTGGGAGAGACTGTAGGAATAACTAGAGAAGATTTCATGATGGGCAGAAAGCTTACAAGGCAGATGGGGCTGTATATGACAGGGAAACTGCCTGAGTCCTCCATGAACCATGCGCTGGCCAGAGAAGGAAACCACCTGGGCTGATCTACAACAGGAGCAGCCTACCTTCAGCACTTTGTCTTGAGGACAAACTGATAAAAGGTTGATGGCTAATTCACACTGAAAGGACATACAAAGGGTTCTTTAAATTTTAGCAGACTACAGTTTTACTATTATTTCTTTTCCCAAAGCCCTCTCTGCCCAAAATCAAATTCTCACACAAGTGTGGGCAGCAATTTTAAGTAGGCCCAAGTTTCAAGGGGTTTCCATCCAGGCAAAAAGACTACATAGTGGATCATCCGTGTCATCCTTGAGGCTCTAATCCCTCCTAGTGCCTGGCAGAGGGAATAGCCACCACTCTGACATGGAAAACCCACAAACAGGTGGGCAAGCATCCAAGGGCTGACTCAAGAAATAGTTCAAATTTAGATCTTTCTGAAGCAGATATCTGGAAGGAAGATCTTCTCCAAGCTCTCAAGAAGCTGCAAGTCAATAGTGAGCTAAGCAATGAAGAGCCAGCAGTGAGCAGATGTCTTCTTCATCAACAGGCTCCATGTTTATCCTGAGAAAACTGCTTGGAAATTTCTCACCCTTTAAACAGAACAAACAGTCTACATTAGAGGGATCATAGACAGAGAGCTCCAAAAGATTTGAATTATCACTAGACGGAAGTCCCAGAAAACAAAATGACTGCTCCAGAGCTTCTCTGGCTGTTTGTAGCAAAGATAAAGCCAGCAAATGAAACATAGAAACAGAAACTAAACCTAGAAAATTAAGTAAGGAAAAGTCTAAATCTAAGAGGATGCTGGTGCATCGCTGGCTGGAGTGTATGCGATGGTATGACTGCTACAGAGTAAAGGTGCACCCAGGGTACACCTCCTCAGAGGAAAATGTTCATTGAGACTTTCTGCTTTTCTTCAGAGGTTCTCATTTCACATCAGGACATAGTTTAGTGTTCATGGTGGCATTGGGCTAACAGCTGGGAGTTGATGATCTTAGAGGTCCTCTCCATTTTTTTGATGCTATGATTCATTTGTTCTCCATAACCATTAATGACTGAGATTATTGGCTTAGGTGTATTGCCTCCTCATTCTTCTGTTTGCAGCACAATACTGTTATCCTGTGGAAGTGGAAACACCTTCCCTGGCTACAGTTCTGTGCACATAACCAATCATCATCCCTTCAACCACCACTGGCCTCTGTTCCACTCTGGAAGGCAGCAACAAGTAAACACTAACGCAGGATTCATCCTCTGACATAATACATAAACCTTGATCACATTTTCTGCTTCTCAGCTCACACATATTGATCTGATTACTCCTTGGGATGGAACATGGAAGGAGACAAGTTCCTCATATATAGAAATAAATTTTTTAATGTAGATGTCCAGACTCACTCACAGTTACGTTACACGTGTGGATCAATACAATATTTTTGCAAAGCATGTGGTCATCTTGGGAGATAAAGAACACATATGAAATTAAGCCCTGATTTACCACATCATGGCAGTGTAACATCTCCATTAATCACACTGAACTTAGCGGAGCCAGACTTCCAGGGAACTAGAGGGAAATAAAGATAGCCCAGAGAAGAGAGAAGCATTGGGGAAAAAAGAGGAAAAAAGTGGTGCCAGAGGAGATGTGTCAGTGACAGAAAAGGCATCTGGCTGCTTACAGAATCACAGAATTGTTTTGGTTGGAAAAGACCTCTAAGATCACTGAGTCCAACCATCAGCCTAACACCACGGTGACCATTAAACCATGTCCCAAAGTCCCATGTTCAACTAATTCTGCTCAGTGATGCCAATTTTCAGCTCGGTCTCTGCTCAGTGATGGTACTTTCTGAAGGTCAGGGCAAGTTCATGCAGACAGTGGCTGCTTCTGTCTAGAGTTACTGTCAGGGATTAGGCTGCAGAAAATCTCTTGTTTAGACTTGCTGCCATGCAGACCAAGGGCACTGCTATATCTTGCGCCCCAGCCTGGGGTGCAGGAAATTAGAGGTGGCACCTGCAAGGAGGAGCAGACAAGACAGGTGACCCTAACTGAGCAACAAGGGATTCCATCCCATGGATGGCATCTTCAGGATAAAGTTGAGGGATCACTAGGGTCAAACCTCTTATTCAGTGGCCAGTGTGCAAGGAGGACTCTGGCCCTTCTACCTTTGATCTTGAGTCCAGTTCCAGAATCCAGCCCCTGAATCCAGTTCCTATCTGCTATTGAGTGCAGTCTCACCCAATAGCAGAGTGCCTGCCCCACACATCAGTAGTGACAATGGTGATGTCATTGTCATCATGGTGTTGGGTTCAACATTGATTTGTATCTATTTGTATATATTATTGATATTGTCATTATTATTATTATTATTTTATTAAAACTGGTTTAGTTTCTTTCCCAACCTATCAGTCCCTTCTCCTTACTCTCTTCCTCTTCCCTTTGGGATGTAAAAGTGTTCATAGAGAGCCTCTGCCACTCGCCTACTGGCCACCCCAGCCCAAACCCTTGATAGACACTTCAAGATGATGTCTGGAGGCATGGACATAGGAGGCTGCCAGCTATGGGACACACGTCATGTGTGTGCAGGACCACAGGATGTCAGGGGCTGGAAGGGACCCAAAGAGATCATCAAGTCCAACCCCCACATTGTGCCCATGTTCACAGACAGAACCCTCCCAGCCACCATAGCACAGCAAGAACCCACAGCATGCCACATGTACTCTGGAGACAGGAACAAGTTTTCAGAGAAAACCTAGTTCAGCATTTCCCAACTTTTGGAATTTAAACCTTAAATAATCTCCTTTTCACCTTTTCTTGAAAAAAAAATACGCAGGGAGGGTTGTTCTGAAGCAGTGCAGCAGCTGCTGAGGCAGCAGCATGGCCCTGGATTACCATTTTTATTTATTATTTTGTTGTGCTCTCTTATTTTTCTTACAGAATGGAGAGGGAAAAAAGTCAATTTTCCGAAGTTTATAACTCAACTGTACCATAGTGAAATGTCATTTGGGAGACAAAAGAGACACTGATGGCAAACCTCCACTGCTGGTGCTTTTTCTTGTCTCTTTACAAATGTCTGCAGAAAACACCAAGAGAATTAACACTTACAAGGAAAAAAAAAAAGAAACAAAAAAAAAAAAAAGCCACAGCAGAATATGTGAAGCAATCCCAGTATTGCCTATTCCTCTCTTTTTAGGTGTTCCTGTAGAAATACACTTGTAACAGCATCATTCGCTCTGAGAGCAGGATGGTGCACTCTGATGGGATTGTAACGGGGAGCACTGGAGGGGAGGGGAGGCATTCCCTGCTCATACTGTGCCAGCACAGCCACACACACCACAGCCTGTCTTTGCTAAAACTTTTACTGGAATTTACTTTGGCATTATTCTGGCCAGCACTCACACATGTATTTTGGGAGACTCACTTCATTCTTCCATCTGTAAAACTTTAATGGCTTTGTGTTTAATTAACATAAACCTCATAAGGAAAGAAGAAAAAATAAGTAAAGGCAGTGGGTTTCTCCTCAGCTGCAGGGGCTCTGCAGCGATTCCCTTCAGCTTTGGTAACATTAATCAGCATAAAACCAATTACTAGAATGAATTCAAATACATTTCTTCTCCCCAACTCACCACTTTAAAGGTAATGCCTGTGAGTCTCCCTGAGCAAAAGTGAAGGGCTGAGCTTACAGACACAAGGGACATCTCCCTCTTACTCAGCCAGCAGGGCAGAATATGGTGCCCCGAATGAAGTACTTACGAAATTAAAACAGGTGAAACATCATGATGAGCTGGTGTTGTGAACTAACAGCTGGGATTAAATCTGATCAAATTTCTGTGATGCTGAAACAAACCCTGAGCTGTGAGCAGAGGGCAGGCAAGGAGGGCAGAGATGCTCAAGTCACTGCTTTAAGATACTGTAACAAGTTTGGATGGACAAAGAAGCAATATCTGCAGGCACAGCTCATCACGGGTAACTGCCACCCAGATCTCAAACCTGGCTCAGGAGGACTGAACTCCAGGAACAGAGCAGCTTTACCTAAACACCTTTGAACATTTCAATGGTATTCCCAGAACTAAGCCCAGACTCTGTCTTAATGCTGAGAAGCAATCCCCCAAAAGCCAAGAGCCAAACTCAAGCTTGGCTCATGCACTCACCCAGCATCCCAGCCCCATGCCTAGTAGGGCAGGACAGAGGAAGACGTGGCCAAACCCATCAAATGTTTGCAGGTTCTCACATTAGAAGCCAAGATGGGATAGCCACAAATTAAAGCAGTAGTGAGAAAACTGGCAAGAATACTAGAGGAAGCAAAGAGGCCTGGGATAGAGACTGGGCTCCAAAACTTGAGATTAACTGGCAATAAAACCTTACTGGGGCTTTCTCCCTCCAAGGCTGCAAAAACTTAGGAAGGGGCTGGAAGAGCTGACAACAAATTCAGCATTGTGCAGTGCCATTGCCCAAAGCCATTCCTGTATCACAGATTCTGGAATAAAGTTGATGGTGATCTCACAAAGTGAAGTACTTCAGAAGTATGGACAGAGGCAGCATGAAGCAGGAAGCAAACAGAGGAAGACAAGAACTCGCACACTCGGCACAGGGGGCAGGGAGCTTCACTGGCAGGGATCTCTTTTCTCTAACTGCTATACAGAGCCTTAAAATAATTTCCACATGGGCTCTCTGTGTAAAAAGCACTGTCAGTGAAAAGTTACACCAATTTAAACAAAATTAATAAATAAGTGTTCTGCTTCTTTTTATCATCTTTCTACCTCTCATCATTTATCATGCAAATTAAATTGCAGTAATAGAAAATGTAAAGAAAACAAACTCTGCAGTATATTGAAACCTCCGTACAGCAAGAGATAAGGTTGGATATTAGAAGGAAAAGGTGCAGAAAATTAGCTGTCCATACAATAACTGGGAGGGAAACTGTTTTATTTAGCCTGGAGGGATTTTTTGTTGCAAACTGACTAAATTAAAATCCAGACTATTATCCTCAGTATCACACCAGAAAACGCCTTTTCCTTGCACTTTTAGATAAATTTTCATTGATCTCATTTTATGCATGATTACATTTTTAATGAGATGTACAATATTTTAAAGCTAATTTTAAATGCCTTCTCTCTCCTCTTCCTCCATCTCCCTTCCCTCCTCCCACCACATCCACACTCACTGCTTGTTGGATTAACATTTCTGATAAATTGCTAGAGCAGAGAGGAGCATTACCAAGAGGAAATAAATTACTTCCATCTTTTGCAGCTCCAGCACAGTAAAGTAACCTTAAAAATGCCCACTGTCTAATTGTGCCACCTTGCAGTTCTTTCCAGAAGCAATCATTTTATTCCATGTAATAATTTTATGTGTTGTCACTAACCCTGAAAAACACAGAGACAGTGGTGAGAAGTCACCTTCCTATGCTGGCAGTCCTGGCCAGAAGAATCAGCAAGCCCTTGAAACTCAAAACTCTCTGGAAATAAAAAGTTTTATTCACGAGATCTTTGACTCTCATGAATAAAGTACAAAGCAGGTGAACGTGGGTGAACTGGCCCATTGCCAAGAGCATGGGGAGCTTGCCTTTCAAACATTAGGCAATAATTGATTTTCAGCATGGAAAACTTGGCTCTTTCCCAGAAGTTTTAAACTTTATTTTCTTCCTTTGACTATTTTTGGTAAAATCATACCCTGTAAAACAAAGGGGGAAATTGCAGGGACAAAGCATGAAATAAAAGCTCTGCCTCTAGCCCATCATTAAGTGCCCAATGGTTTATTTCCATCTTTGATTTGAGGGCTGCTTCATTTTGAGCTGGGCCAGGTCTGTCGGTGTGAAGGGCAGAGGTTTGGAGTAGAACTCTGCCATGTGAGCAGTGTCAGCAAGCAGGTGGAGGCCTCTGAGGTGGTGATATGTGGGAGCAACAAAGACTGAGAATGGCAGAAGATGGCTGAAGCGTATAAACTGCAGAAGGCTGATGATGCAACACCAAAATGGATACAAAAGGAGGAGGTGTTGTGCATCATATCACCTTCATACACTGCATATCCTGGTTGCTCTTTCCAAACCCCTTCCTTGCACCATCAGCACCTGCTTTGGAGCTCACACTCCACCCTGAGGACCCTCCAACTCCACACAGCCTGAACCCCCCTGCTCTGCCTCTCCCTCTGCTCTCCTCCTACAATCACTGGATATCTTTTTCAAACTGGGATGCTCCAACCAGACACTGAGATGTAAGCGAGGCCTTGCAAGCCCTGACCAGCACAGGGCAGTAACTATATACCTTAATCCATGAGGTGACACATCCCAGAAGGCTCTGTCACCAAGACACTAATACATGCTCCAGCTCACTGTCAAGTCACCACCAATTTGTGGTTACCTCTGTAAATTTTCTGCAGTTCTGCTACCTAGCTAGTTTCTTTCCGGCATGTGTTTAGGAAGGGCAAACAAACAGATGTTTAAGTATGGAGATTTAGGGGCTTCTTAACTGAATTTCAACTCTCTAATTTCCAACCATTTTTCACACTTTCCAGGATTGTCCTGACTTGCTCTCTTGTCCTCTGAGGAACAGCATCTGCTCTCCTCTTTTCCTCCTCCAACCTCACAAGCATGTCAATGAGTTCATCATCCACAGATCTACAGAGCCAGACAGCTCCTGCTCAAGGTAAACTCTCTCAACTCTTTGCTTGATTTACCTTCTTAAGAACAAAGTTGGTAACTACACTTTGGAAAATGCTGTTCTCTTAGCAAGTGTGCAGCCATCTTACAGGGTGTCAGTACAACCAACCAAAATCAAGGCAGCATGGGACCATGCCAGGGCATCACTGAACTTGTAACACATCACAGCTTCAGTGTCCTGTAGGTCAGTGTCAGGATCTGACCTGGGAATCATGGTGGGTCCTGGGAATTTGGCTGACTGGATGCGATCTGAGGTTACCAAACCCTTAGTGCCCTTTTGCAGTTCTCCTGTGGCTGTTCAGATCAAACAGCAGCTGTGTCAGGAGAGGCCATGAGCACTTTAGGCACTGGATCTACAATGGCAGCAGATCTGGGGATGAGCAAGGATGGGATGAGAGGAGGGGAATTCGGGACTGTGAGACGGGATAGCCTTGTAGTAAGGCAGTAGTGAAGAGTATGTGAAAGCTGGCAAGGATGGTAGGGGAAGGGAAGAGGTTTGAGCTTGAGTCTGGGCTCAGAAAACCACGGAAATGAAGGAGCAGCAGAGGAATATCAACTCAAGCTGAAGTATCTCGAGAGGGGATTACGAGTTTAGACTCGGGACAGTGGAAATGAAGCCGAGTAAAGCATCTCGCAGACAATGGGAGCAGGAAAGAATCTTAAATGCAGATCCACATTTCACAAAGGATTTACCATTATCCAGCACCTCTTTGAGAATTAAGTGTTTCCATCAGAAGTCTTGTCCCAGTGCACTAACATGACAGGCAGCATGAGCCCTTCCAGATGTGGAGTGCGGATGGGCTTATGGACCTGCAAAGAAAACTTTCCTGCTTTCCCCAAATGGATGAATGGGACCTTTACACAGCACGTGAAAAATTAGCACTGCCAAGAAAGCAGCATAACAGCAACAGATAGCAGGATCTTGGGATCAGAAGCAGTGTATGGAAACACAGCAGAAAGTTCTAGAAAGGTAAATGCTTGAAGAGAAGGACTAAAGATTATGCAGTCAAACATGACCCTGAAATGCAACCCCAATTCATGTTAAATTGTGGCTGTTATGGATGAACAATATCAAAGTTGTTCATGAATAAATGGCAGGTCTTTTGGTGGAAGTAACAAACTGTAAACACTAGCAAGGAACCACTTTCAGAGGTCACTTGAGCACAGCTGCTGCCAAACAGAACCACTGTGAGGAAGTGGGGATTCTCACAGATACCAGTGAGATGTCCCACAGATGGTACAGGAGGAGAAAGAAGGAGAGAAAGAAGGGGCTGGGTAGAGGACATACCATCCCATGCAGACAAAATAACTGAATTCACAAAAGGAGCAGCTAGAGATCAGGACATCCACAGCTGTGAGCCTCTAGCAAGAAAGATGCTGCCTTAAATGAAACCCAAACCAATTCCAAAATGGGAAGAGGAGCTCAATACAGCTAACATTTTAAATGCACTTCAACGTGGCTTCCACCTGTATCAAACACATTCATGGTCCTCCACAGGCATGATGAGCAAGCCATAGACTATCTATGTTTGTTTTCTCTGCTGCCAGCATTTCATCTAGGTCTTCTTAAGCAAAATCATTGTAAAACTTAAACACAATTTCCCTGCACTACTTATGGCCTCATAAAGAATTTAAATCACTGACCTACCTCTGAGGAGGGATAATTTGCCATGGACAGTGTATGCATGTTAGCTACCAGAATGAAATACCATTTCCAACTCACTATTTTATAAGAGAGATTTTAGGTGACTATTTGTGTTGAGATGATGCACATAAGAATGGCGCTAAGGGGTTAAACCCTGGATTCATCTCAGACAGAGACCGGCAGCAGGTGCCTCAGGTGAGCACAAACCCTTCTCCGCACACAACAAGCACTTCACATCTCCTCCACCAAGAGTCATTTCTCTGGGCACAGTTACACACTGCAGACAGCTGAGCGCTGTCCCAGTTGTGTGGGTCTCTCTGGCACCGGGGCTGTTTTCAGTAGAGAGCGTTTGCAGAACAATCCCAGACATTTGGCAGGGAAATTGTGAAAGCTGCTTGGAGGCTGTACGTAACTTTTAACACACAAAAGCAATTATTGCCTTCATTTGAAGGGCTCTCCACATGGATCCGCTCATGTGCTGGCAAGTTGTGGAGAGCCTTGAACCGAGTCTGCAGGCAGGAATGTGAACTTCTGGGCAGTGCTGGAGCATGGGCTCTTACCTGAGCTCTCAGTCCCAGCTCTGGTGCAGATCAATAGCCCAGGAGGAACGGAAGGCAGCCCTGGGCTGGGGAAGGCTAAAGGCAAGGAGAGGGGTAAGATACCACAGATAAACTCTCTCATTCTACACAGGCATAACCAACTCCCACACCCTGTTATTGCTGCTACTGCTTTATTAAAATGCATAAAGCAGCCAGGAGCAAAGACACCAATAAATTTTTCTGTAAAAGTAGAAATGTTTTTTTCCAATGGCTCCCCTAACACTAATAATTGCAGCTCTCTTATGTGTACTTGACTCTGGTTAACCTTTTTCTGGCACTTTTTAACTTCTCCAAGTCAGGTACTAATATGGAACTAATGTGGGGTTTATTTTCCCTATAGGAATAGCAGAAAGAGCACTGCACATTATCGTAATCACGCAAGCTCCTTCCAGAAACTGCAGGACTTTAGATCAAAGCATCCGCATTATGGCACAGGAAAAGAATTTAATAACAATTGGGGGACTAAGCATTTTTTTAATGTTAAGGGGGTTTTATTGAATATTAATCCTATAAAATGCTCCTGAAAGTTGGCAGAAGGAAAACTGATGTCTGAAATTGTTAGTGTGGCCTTCCACATCGTGGGGATGCAGTCGCAGTGTAATCAGAATTCATCATGCCATTAGCAGAAGGACAACAGGAAAGGAGACACTTTTGCCTGCATCATGCTGCTTGAAATAATCAGCACTGTGAGAACAGAGCTTGTAATTGTCCACCTTGGCCAGACACTTGAAGTTTGCATGTTTTTTTGGTTCATGCCTTGCAGTTTCTTTCAGCACAACTCATTTGCATGTTCAGTTTTACCTTCTCTTAAAGATCTGCACTATATTTCATCTTGCAAGGGAACGGAGATGCTGGGAATATGTCTGCTGTGAAAATGAACAAGAGGTACTCAGAGTTTCCTCCCCCAACACCACCTCATTCCTAACTGTTGGATACTTTCCTCTTGCCTTTTTTTTTTTTGCTGGGGGAGGTCACCCCAGCAGCATGACACGTCTGCAGTCATGCTTCAGCCACATTAATCCCTGCTGTGTTGAGCTGCTGGAGAGAAGGGAATTCATCTGACATTGGAGGCGAAGGACAGAAGGAAAAATTAAGAGGAGGGGGGAAAAAGAATGAATAAATAATTCAGGCAAAGAGTGAATACTTGAACAAAGCTCATGTCCTGTGCGCAGGAGAGCATCAGACTACTAGAATATAGAAGAGCACCAACCCAGCCAGCAAAGGTGTAGGTGATGAAAGCAAAGCTGGTTTGCCTGTCTGGGGCACAGAAACATGAGCTGTTCCCACACACCACCTGGACACCCACAGGGTTCAGCACCATGGGAGAGACTTGTTGCTGCCCCAACATGGCACAGCTAAACCTCCACAAAGCTGTGAGGTGCTGAGCACCAGGCATGGATCCTCTTGCTGGCACATGCCCAGGGAAAACTCACATACCATCTGGGTTTGGTGCCAGCCAGTTCAGCTGCTACTGAAGAGAGAGATGCTCACCACACCTCCTTTTGCTGTCTCAGTGTCCGGTGGCCCCAGTCACATGCTTTAGAATTTTCTGGCTAACTTATGAAACCCATTCCAAGGTCTGGGTAAAGAATCCACACCTTGAACAAAGCTCTGTGCTTTAACCTCCATTTCAAATAACCCTTTTCTCTCTTCTTCATGAGCTAAACAGCAAACAGGAAGTTTTGTCACACTGCAGGTGCCAAAACAAGGTTAGGAATATAAAAACCCACTCCTGTAGTGCTCAGTGCTGCAGAGCTGCCACACGCACAGACATTTCACATGCTAGTAGAGTGGCTGTTGTAACACACTTGGTGTTAGTCTCTTGTACTGAGATGCCTCTGGCAAAGGAAACTCTTTCATTACATATCACAATTCTGAGTTATTCAGATAACAGCCTGAAAGGAAGCAAGTGCAGAAACTACTTCTACCACCATTTCAGCAGTTCAGAGCTTGCTGGCAGGCACTCAGTGGAGATACTTTACCATCTGTTCATCATACAGATACCCTAAAACAATAAGTGGAAGTGTGACTGACCAAAAAGCAATATGAAATTGGTCCCACTTAGTCCCACACCACACTCTGCACCACGAATATTATCATCATCTCAAGTCACTGCAGCAATGTCTTTGAACAGCCCCATCCCTGCTGTGCTGATGGCTAAAAGCAATTCATCTGCCAATGAGCATGGAGGCTGGGGCTGGGCAAACTCCACAGAATCACAGAATGATAGGGGCTAGAAGGAAGCTCTGGAGATCATCTAGTCTAATATCCCTGCCAAAGCAGGCTCACCTACACGAATACATTTTGATATACTACTCTTTTGTCAATGTAGTTTTGTGAGTTTATGAGCATTTGGCCTTATTTTAGACCAGACCACTCAATGCTGCCCCAAAGCAAGCTGCCAGCTGTGCAGTGCTTCCTTCTGCAGCCTCATGGCTTGTGATGGTCAAACCTCCTGGGAAGCCTGGACTAATCTCTCACCTACCCCCCAGACAGTTCCTCTGGGCACCACTCTGCAGCAAGCTGACCACATTTGTGACCTGGCTGGAAATTATTTCAGGGACAGGTTGGTTGTGCAACCAGTGGGATAGGTTTAAATATCTCAAAAGATCAACAAGGTGGGTGCAGCAGAAGAGATTTAAAGGGTGATCAAGGTACATGATGATCCTGAGAGCTGCACAGGTAGTTTTTGTTGATATCCACACAAATTGTTCAAAATGAGAAGGTTAAGCTTGCACCTAAGTAATACACAAAAAACGTAAGTGCCATCATGTGCCCTCAGAAATCTTTGCATGTTTTGTATTTGGGAATGGTGAGAACCTCAAACAGTTGTGGACATCTCAGCACACACAGCATCTCACTGTACTACATACAATGCCATTGCCTAACCTTGCTGTAAAGCTCCTTACTGAGTTGAGTTTTCCCTCACTTTTGAGAGACTTCTGCTTAAAGTTTTCCTTTTTAGTTGTTTTTTTCCTACTATTGCCTAAAAATGTCCTTCATTAACTCCAGTGCCTCACCTCCAGTTGTAAGATGGGTATCCTGCTGGATAACAGATCTTTCCATGCTTGCTCACAGCTGTGGGCATTTTTATGTGCTGAGATGGCCGCTTAGTCACTGCTTAGCCAAGCTGCAAAAATTTACCTTTCTTAATCTCTTCTCATAAGTCAATTCTTCCAGGTCCCCAGTTTTCTTTGTTGCTTTTCTGTGAACTTGTTCCAGTTTGTTAACAGAAAGTCACTGACATGGTTCCAGAATAGAGCCCAATTTCCCAGCTGCAGCCCTGGGTCAGTATGGGGGTCACTCATTTTCCTGCTCTTTCCCATGCTGGGTTAGTGGAGGCAGCCCAGATCTGTAGTGCTCCTTTTTCCTACACAACACTGGAAGCCTCCAGCTAACTGTTGTTACCCTGAAAGGTGTCTGAATCACTACTGCTCAGGCGCCCCCCTGCTGAATATCCCTGTGATGGATTCATACTTTCATAGGCAGGCAGCTATAGCACCTGTACATTTCAAGGCTGAATTTCATTTTTGCTATTCTGCTTCTAACTCCTATAAATAACCTGGTATCATACCTGTATAAAACTCCCTGCTACTCACCATAATCCAAGTTAGTCTGATGATACTTACTTCATCTCTTGGGTTATTAGAAGTTATTGAAGGAAATGTCTAGAATTAATTCATAGAACCACAGAATTGTTTTGCTTGGAAAAGACCTCTTAGATCATTGAGTTCAACTGTTCTCTAACTCTACTAAGTCTGGTGCTAAACCATGCCACTCAGCATCACATCTCTGCATGTTTTAAACACCCCAGTGATGGGGATTCAACCACCTCTGTGAGGAGCCTGTTCTGGTGTTTGAGAAGCCTTTCAGTGAAGAAGTTTCTTCAACTTAAGCCTCTCTTGTTGCAACTTGGAGCATTTTCCTCTAATTCTAGTCAGGAAATTCAGGACCAGCAATGTGGTTGTAAATAATCCACCACCATGACATGACATATTTTGCCTTTATTGCTCTTCTAAGTCTTCAGTTTCTGCTGAGTTTTCCATTTGGTAGACAGAGCTTCCACCTGTACCATCAGAACTAACTTTTCACTGCTGAGTCTGTGTAGAGATGCGGGCTGTTCTACCCACATCTGCCATCGGAATCTATCACCTTCCTCACACCCGCTCTCTTCCCTGGGTAGAAAGCTGGGAGTGATCTTGGAAAAATCCCATTACTTTCACTGAATCATAGAATCAACCAGGTTGGAATAGACTTCCAAGATCATCCAGTCCAACCTATCACTCAGCCCTGTCCAATCAACTAGACCATGACAGTAAGTGCCTCATCCAGTCTTTTCTTGATCACCTCCAGTGATGGCAACTCCACCACCTCCCTGGGCAGCCCATTCCAATGCCAATCACTCTCTCTATGAAGAACTTCCTCCTAATATCCAGCCTATACCTCCCCCGGCACAACTTGAGGCTGTGTCCCCTTGTTCTGTTGCTGCTTACCTGGCAGAAGAGACCAACCCCCATCTGGCTACAACCTCCCTTCAGGTAGTTGTAGACAGCAATGAAGTCACTCCTGAGCCTCTTCTTCTCCAGGCTAAACACCCCCAGCTCCCTCAGCCTCTCCTCATGGCTGTGTTCCAGGTCCCTCACCAACTTCATCACCCTTCTCTGGACACATTCCAGTATCTCAACATCTCTCTTGAATTGAGGAGCTCAGAACTGGACACAGCACTCAAGGTGTGGCCTGCCCAGTGCTGAGTACAGGGGCAGAATAACCTCCCTTGTCCTACCGACCACACTGTTCCTGATCCAGGCCAGGATGCCATTGGCTCTCCTGCCCACCTGGGCACACTGCTGCCTCATCTTTAGCCTACTATCTACTAGCATCCCCAGGTCCCTTTCCATGTGGCTGCTCTCCAGCCACTCTATCCCCAGCCTGGCAAGGTCCCTCTGCAGGGCTCTCCTGCCCTCCAGCAGATCAACACCTGCTCCTAGCTTGTAGCATCTGCAAACTTACTGATGCTGGACTCAATCCCCTGGTCCAGATCATCAATAAAGATAATGAACAGGACCGAGCCCAGCACTGACCCTTGAGGGACACCACTAGTGATTGGCTACCGAGCCTGCAGCTTTTGGTCTCAAGCAGTTATGATCATCAGATCCTGGGCCACCTTCTGAAGACTGAGTTGGTACTTCTGCTGCTGTTGCGGAATTCTTTGAAGACTTGGAAGGCATGTGCATATATAATGCACATATACTGCCATATATACTGCAATCACTTAACTATTTCTGTATTATTCCCATCAACAATACAAGGGTAAGACTTGAATTAGGTCACAGCCTTTACTATGAACACATTTATGGGGCTACTTTGAACCTGCCTCTCAGTTTTATCATGCATCTTCTTCCCACTAAAGAGCACAGAAGAAACTTCGAGATCACTTAACAGTCCTCCACTTGACTGTAGAAATTTTCAGATGACGACAGTTTGCAGGAGATAGGTGCACCTCTGCCTGAGCTATGCCTGCATTGTTTGTCCAGAGCACAAGGCAGCCAGCATGTTTAACCCCCCAATTTCAGGCCATGGCAGCTCTTTATTATCTTATCCACAAATCATCTGAGCACTTCTCTTTCAAACGTTCAAAGAGAAAACTTCAGAGCAACCTAAAGGCAGGCATTTTATTGTAGTGAAGGGTAAAAAAAGAATCCAAAAGGAGATTGCCATCTTGACAATCTGTTAAAGAAATCAAACCACAAAAGGCAGGGAGAACCCTTGCCTGCATACCTGTTTTAATGTACCACGCAGACCATCTGAGTCACATAAACAACAAAACCTCAAAAGCTGTCGACATCTGAGCATTTTAAAGTTGCTGTAAGGCAATTTTTTGGCAAGTGGTCATATAATTATTTGTTCTGGAGACTCTGCATCAACTGCAGGCATGGTGAACACAAGAAGTTTTGCCTAAGCATGGAGCAGAAGAAAGTGAGTGGTCTCTGTTGGGCAGTCTGTCCCAGCTAGGGCTCAACCATAAGAAATTTCTGGTTTTCAGAAATAAGCTTTGGTCTTGTGACAGATGGCTGAAGGGGAAGACTGTCGACTATTGCCCTTTTCAGAAAAACTTTGGAGGTAATCAATCACAAGCTATTGAACCTCTGGAGGAGAAGATGAGGCTCCTGGACTGGAGAGTCCTGTAAGAAGATCCTGGAGTCGAGCAGGAGCAAGCCTCCATGCTGTCAGTGTTTTGAGGTGTAGATCACTGACAAGACAGCAGACACATTGCTCAGACTAAGGACAACAAGGAAGTGTTAGGCATGTCAAGACCAAAAGGAAGCAGGCAGGGCAGGACTAGCCAATAAACATTTTGTTAGGAAAATACACAGCACACTCAGATCAGATGAAGACAATGAACTAGTCTGTTTCTAGCCATGGGGAGTACTAAAGTCCAAAATTTGATGGCCTCTGGATGCCTTGTGCCACCAAGTCATAAAAGGTTGCCGAGAGAGATCACAGATCTGTCAATATGAACTGAAAAGAGCTACTATACCAAGGAAATTGCAGAAAGCTGGAAGAGTGTGAAGATTCCATCCATACTGGCAGAGCGAGCAGGGCTTGTGAGGATAGGTTACTTAACCTGACATCAGTCTGCAGTAGAAAGTAATGGAAGCTAACACAGAATTCGATCAATAAAATATTAGAGGACGGGAATAACATTAACTCAAGTCACAAATGTTTTGTACAGAGTCTTGTTGAGAAACATTGATTTCTTTTTTAGGTTTCATAGTGTTGTTTGAATTGACTGATCCTGAGTCAGAGCATTTAGGCAAACAGGGCTACATCATGTGGCAATCCCCTTGCAAGGCATTCCCTGTCCCAGCTCCATGGCAGGTGACTGTCCTCAGCGGAGGGGCAGAGACAGAGGCCACTGGGGAGCACACTGCAGTTATCACATCCCAACCAGACACTTGCTAACACAGTAAGCTACTTTACAGTGGTTTGCTCAGCTCCATTCTTCACTTGAGCTGATCTTCTCAAGGAGACCTTAGAGTTCTGCGTCTCGCCGCCAATAGAAACATGACAAAACATGAGATTCCAAGAGTTATCACATAGTGTTGGCACATGAATCCGTCTTATCTCATCAGTTCTTGTAGCCCAAGCAAGATGGTTAAGGGCAGTAGGAAAACCATCCCCACAAAGAGCATGCAATGGCAGAGATAATCTTTACAGCCACCACCATCATGCTTGCTGCCCATTGGACCAGAAACACTTCATGAGCCACCATGTCCAATTCTGTGGAGAAAAGAAGAAAGCCAAACGGAAGTTTGGCCTCAGTCCACTGAAAGCAGGAGATCAAGTGTAAGTGTAACAGGGTGTTCCCATCCTATGTTATGGCTGGACTCCAAATTGGGCAGGAGGTGAAATAATGGCATTTATTAAAGAGGATTGAGGCTGGCCTTTGTCTAGCTTCTGCATAAGCTTCCTGAGGAACAGAGGCTTTACACTCAGTAACAGGAGTGAAACTGATGTATCCAGAGAGTTTCACTTCCAGTTGCTTACAGGTAAACACAACTTCAGGCTAATTTTTATTAGTTAAGTAAGTTCTCCATGCACAGATTTACAACACATGTGACTGACTCCAAATTTTAATTGCAAGCAGAGAATGATTAAGCTGCTTATTTAAAAGGAAAGACAGAGCTAGTCTGGTGGCCTTCTGGTAGCACTCCATAACATGACAGAGACGCCTGGGCTGGCACTCAGCTCTCCAGCAGCCTCACTTATGCGGCCAGCAGATGAAGTATAATCATCTGCTGGAAGGGCTCCAATACTCATCTGGGCCTCCAAAGGCATTATTGCCTGGAAAACAGTGAAAGCTGGGAGGAGGCCAAGGTCCCTGCAAGCACCAAGCACTGGGCACCATGGCTCACCTCGCCCTTCCCATAGGGTAGAGAAGAGTTGGCATGGGCTGAGTTTTGGGGTGGAGTTGGGGTGTTTTTTAAGAGGCAGAGCATTCCCTGACCATAAAGTCATTTAAAACACACCACTTCTGTTGCATCCCCTCAAACATCAGTAGTCTGTTTGTACATTATGTGTGTGGCACAATGTAGGATGTGTTGCAAACTGGCCAAATACTGTTACAGTGATACCACTCACACAGCCACAGAGCACAGTTAATGACTGCTGAAGTACAAGAAGGCACTGGGCATTCATCTTACATGGATCCTAAAGGGGAAGAACTGGGATCCACCTCCTGAAAGCTCCAAAGATGAGGTGGAAACTTGAAACTCCTCCTCACCCCTTGCAAGTCCATTACTCTGTGGACACCTCCACCACTTCACCCATCCCCTCCACCACCAGCCTGATGCAGGACACCTGCCCCCAAACATGCACAAAACCCCTAAGATAACAGGCTCCAGCAATTGTAACACTCAACTTCAAAGACATTAGAAGACATAATATTTTATTTGCCTTCTGCTTTTTAACTTTTGAGATCCACTAAGGTAATGCTTTCAATGTTTTAATTAAAAATAAAAGCAAGCCTGCTTCTGTAGTCCCTCTTCTTTGAAGTTGGACATTTAAGTATAATATCTGTTACCTGAAAACTTTGCTAGAGCTATGAGTTTAGGGAAACTCTGCCCAAAACATATGTCTCAGCAGATCTGGACACTTAGTTTGGTTTGATCTAGTTTTATTTTGCCTAAAACTCTTCCTGTACATTCTTTCAGCAATTTGAAAGTAATTTTGAATCCCATGCAGTTTTTCTTTTTGCATTTTAAATTTAACATTTTTCATACTATCAAGACAAATTGCCTCCTTTTCAGTCCCAGAATAACCACACCTCCTTGCTCAGCACCTTCTCACTGTCATTGCAATAGTTAACAGCACCCAGATACGCCACTCATGGAGGTGGTTTCATCAGCGCCTGGGAGAAGAGCAGGGCCCATCGCTCTGCAGGGTGGCGATTCAGGGCACACAGGGCACACCTTGACACAGCCCCTGCAATTCACATGGAGCCTTCTCCAGGCAAGGCAGGGCTCACAGCTGGCCTTGCAAGCTTGGCAATGCAAGCATGAGCCCTGGGCTTTATGTTTGCTCTTAACCACAAAAGCACACTTACATCCTATGGTACTCGCTGTAATGGGATCCATCATCAAAATACTTCTTCTACTGGAGGACCGTTATGTTTCATTGCTGAAAGAACTAAAACTGTTGAAGCCTTTCCTTAATTTTCAATGAAAAGCATTTGGTTCCAGGGTGACAGACGAGGCTCTTAAGAGCTGTTACCACCTCGGGTAATTATAAAATGACGGAAGGGAAGGGGGGAAAAAAGTGAGGGAGCGGCAGATTAACACTCTGTGTTTGTGCAAGGCTACAAAGGCACTTCCACGGGTGCCTGCACTGAGAGCTTGGCTATAACAGCTTCCAGTGGGAAAGAAAATTGAAGGAGGATGGAAGTGAGGAAAGAAGAGATTGCAATTAAAAACTGAATTGAATTCCAAAATAACATATGAACTGGAATGTTACAAAATACTTTCAGGAGGGAGGAAAAAAAAAAGGAAGAAAGTAAGGAAGGAGGGAAAAGAAAGAAATGCTTTTCTTGCAAAGCAAAGCCAGCCCAGGTTTGAAAGAAGAGTCAAAAAACTCCTGTGCAAGCTTGAGGCTGGCTCACAGCCTAAGAACCAGAGGAGGTTTGTCCTCTCCGTGGGAAGCAGGTAAATCTCAGCAAATTGGAATTTCATTTTGACACTTAATGTACTCTACGTTAAGTATGACTGGAAAAAAATCAAAGCAAGACAAAACAAAGCAAACAGGCTGAGCAAAGCCCTATGAAGTGAAACTATTCCAGCAGTAATAATTAGCTCTTTAATACAGTGAAACTGAGTAATGTAACAAAGGCAGACAGACCATGCAAGACGCATACAGACTAGAAGCACAAAAAAGCATTTTCCCTGGTAAGAGACAAAGTGAAGCAGCTCTTAGTGACAGCAGCTGAGCAGCAAGGTAGGAATCACTAAACGCATGATCAAACAGGGCAAACACAGGAGACTAGGGGCATCACCGAGGTACAGTAGCCTTTAACCCTTGATACTCTAGCCCCTAAATCTAAATTAAACTGAATAACCAGCAAGATTACTAGCCTAAAGGTCCACATAATAAATTTCCAATTCTGCCTACTGCCAGCAAAGTTTTTACAGGGCTGGGGGGGGGAAAGATGGGAAAAACTCTATTTTGAGTGGCGTGCTCAGTACCAGCACCCACGGACAGCAGCTGCACTCACCCTGGTCAGGCCAGGCCAGCAAGGTACAGCGCAGCTCAGGGGGAATCATGGCAAATAAAGGCACTTTAATAAACCAGCAGCATAATCCAGGGCTCTGTCCTCTCGATTTTTTAATAGAAGCATTGACGATATGGAACCAATTATCGCCATCTGCCGTCCCCGGACTTAGATTTCCCCTCTCACAGCTCATTCTTCAAAAACTCAGTAGCTTCCTCCCTTTACATTTGTAAATGCTGTTGACTATGGATAAAATCCATGTTTACTTTGTATTCAGGGCCCATAGGAAAGCTTGTTTTAATCATCAACAGATGTTACACTCTGCTCTGCTGTGCTTGGCACACAACTTCAGAGGGAAATAAAAGAAAAATCTTTATTTTAAATTTAAATTGTAGATTGTTACAGACTAAATAAAATGCCAAATTGTTATTGGAAACAACATGGCCACTGTAATAACTATAACTGACATTTACTTTTTACAATTAGAATTTTTTTTCCTGGGACTGTTTAACACAAGATGTTTTCCATATTTCGCAAAGGATTTTTTTTCTATTCACCCCTTTTTTTCTGAAATGATTTGCAATCAAGCCACAGACATTTGTAATTTATTTTTATTTAATACTTTCCTACGAGTTTATGAAATACTGGGATTATTGTGCTATATACAGTAGATAGTTTTTGAATACGTCCTCTCCCTGTGGACTCATATTTCAATACACATTATCCCCTTGAACTCATTTATAAACACCCATTATTCCCACAGACCCCACTATAAACATGTAATATCTCTGCAGACTGTTCCAGCCTTATGGTCCTCTTTATCTCTGCCTTCTTTCCTATTTATATCCATCTTTGATGTCTGGACATGCATCCCCTCAGGTTGCATGCCCAGAGATGTGGGTGCCCTCCCGTGGCGGTGGCAGTGGTACCCTGCAGGTACTGCCACAGCTTCAGTCTCATTGCTTTTCCAGCTGCCAGAAGAACCCAGCTGGTGACAGAGGCTGGCTTGGGCACCTGCTGCATGTGTGCTGACAGCAACATCCAGCATTCCCTGCTCACGGCATTGACTGTTTCTTTTTAAGCTGCTAGTGTGAGCAGTAAGATGATGGCCAAGCCTCTATCACCAAGGACTCATCCCACACTCCCTTAGCAGCTGCAGCCCCACAGAGAGGTACCTAATTGGTACTTTCTCAGAGCCATGATTTCTCATTTCAATTTCTATGCCACTAAGAACCTGCCTTGTGAAAATAGTTGATGGTTGCATCTCCATCCCTGGAGGTGTTTAAAAGACACAGCTATGTGGTGCTGAGTGATGCGGTTTTAGCACTAGACTTGGTAGAGTTAAATAATGTTTGGACTCAATGATCTTAAAGATCTTTTCCAACTGAAACAATTATGTGATTATTTTAATGCTTACTATTGCTCAGAAGTAAAATGTTTTGAGCACAAAACCTGATAATTCTTCGTTCTACCTAGCTACTGAGAATGACTGAGAGTGCTCTTCTCCTGAGGTATTTTGCCAGTCCTTGCTAGATATTTGAATATTTGAAGAGGCAAAGACTATTTGTCCACTTTACTCCTATGGTCACAAAATACACAAACCCAAAACTCACCATATGAGTCTCCAGAAGACACAACATTCCAGCCTAGACACACCAGAGTGGTATCTTTGAAGCAAGTAGGAGGTCTGTAAAGGACATATAGTGCTGTTTTATAATTCAACCTCATACCTTTTTATGGGACACAACCCAGGTATTTGGAAAGTATGGGGCACCCCACAGAGCCAGAGTGAACATCAAGGGAAATGCTGCCTTAAATTCCTTGTCTTAAGAAGAGAGACATTTCTCAATTACCACAGCATCCTTTTCTCTGTCCTTGACAAATGTACTCTTGTTCTGTTCACAGCCTGTCTGGAGTGTTACTGCACAGATAATTTTCCCATCCATCACCTGGAGTCTATCACACATCTCTGCAGTCCTCCATTAACCACCTCTTCTCTCCTCAAACACAAGCTCCTTCTCTTCACTTTCTTGGCTCTTCACAACCTCTCCCTGTTCTACTGAGCACCACTGGAGCAGCATGACAGGGCCGCCTCCTACCTGTGGCCAGTGCAGGCTGCTTATTTCTGCTTCCTGTGTTGGTGTTTCTTCCTATCCTCTTTCTCAAAACTGAGATTCTGCTACTGGTACCAGCTATTAGGGCGATATGAGTATCTGCCAACTTCAAAATCCCTGCCCAGAACCCAACACACTGCAGGTACCTGTGCACTTCAGCTGTCATACAGCCTGTTCACTGCTTGTGTGCAGGCTAAGGATGTTGAATGACCAGCAATGCAAAAGCAAAGCATGGAGATCACTTTAAAGACATGAGTCATGTTTGTCTAAAATCACTTAACTGTCTAATCTCAGACCAATGAACGTGGAAGGGCCAGCACTCTGATTTATCTCTGGATAGCGCACTCAGCTTTAACTGCACTCCTCACACTGAGGAGCTATCACAAGGGCAGCAGCAACATCCCTCCAGTGAGCTTTGGTTTCTACAATCCTCCAAAGCCCACCATATTGTACTCAAAGTCAACAAGAGATACAAAGCCTTGTTCTTTAAGCAGTCACTCCAATGCCAAACAATTAAAATTCATTGTAACCTCATGGTGCCTCCAACTGGCATGTACACCAGCCAGATTATGAGAGTGCCCAAGTGAAACCAAGGCATACATGCTCCCCACAGCAGCTCCCTTTCCTGGCTGCAATCATGTGTGCCTAGGAGTGCAAATGCCAAACAGTATTGACTGAATGGTATCATTTGAGCTAGTGGCCTAAATCCACACCAAAAGATAGTTTAGACACTAGCTTCCTGCATGTGTGACTTTACACATCAGAGTGTCCATGAGCTTTTCAAGTGAGACAAGATGGGAGCAGAGGGCAGCATTACCTGGCCCAGTAGAGTAAGCTGATGCTGTGGCATTTGATATCTAAGATTATACCGTGCAATAAGGATCACACAGATGTTGCACACATTTGTGCAAATATTAACCACAAATAAGTTTTAAAAAAAATTCTTCTTAGGAAATTTTGAGATCTGAAAGAGAAATCTCAGGAGGAAATAAATCCTTTTCATTTAAAAATTGCAAACGACAGCCCAATGCAAACCAGCTTGGGAAGCAGAAGCCTTCTCTCTTACATCGCTAGTGAATACTGTTATGAATTAACAGCTCATTAAGAAAAAAAACGTTGCAAACCATGAATCTCAAAATAAAGTCAGAGAAACTGTCATCCACAATTTCCAGTGTGTGAATAAATCTAAGGGGATGTCAGTGGACAGAGAGCCAGACAAACAGGTGTCCCCTGGCCTCCCGACCCTGACATCAACAGCGCAATAAAACTCTTCCCGTGCTGGGACAAAACCATTTGGTACCAGTACGTGGAATGATTCCTGCTTCTCAAAATACGGAAATGCCTATAACAAATGCCTCTTAAAGTCCCAGGAGAAACAGGGCCCTGCACCATGAGGTATTCCCCCCAGGAATCCCGTAAATCACACTGAAATTTAGCTTGTCCTGGAACAGGTTTGAAAATCTGTTTGTGGTTTCTTGTGCCTTTTTTTAAAGGTATCTGGTCAGTTCATGAATGAAAGAGTCCTTCACATGTCCATGTAAAGATCTCTCTGTGTATTCTTTCAAATAGTCTTCAACTGCTGAAGACTATTTGCTCTGGAAACTCAGTTATTGCTACGGTTTTAAAACAGTCTTACTCTTTATTTTTATCACATTGAATTGCTCTGTAAATTAAAGTGTCATTTCTTCATCCATCCATTCCCTCCTATCAGCTTGGCTGTGCTGTCTCCACAAAGGCAGCACTCTCACCGTGGCCTTTGGTTATTTTCTGCTCGACAAACTCCAGCACTTCCAGAATGAAATCTTAGGGCAGCTGAAATCACCCCAAGCTGCTCCCCTTTACCTCAGTGAGGCTGCAAAGCAGCTTGAAACAAGGAGACAAAGGGGCAGGGAGAGAGATGTGTTCAGCACAGCACTAGTGAGAGTGATCTTGTGTTGCATTTAACAGACAAACACACATCCTACATCAGCTTTTAATTCAGCTGTTTAAGGTGTTCATGCAGGAGGACTTGTGCAGGTTAAACACAGAAGGCAGTTCAGCAGAACCTGGGGTCTCATCTCCATGGGGGGAACATTCAGGCAGGAAAAAAAAAAACAGAACATGGAAAGAAAAGTATCTCCATAAAATACAAACAGGTCCTCTGTCACAAAAAATACAGAATTACAGGTATTTGCTTGTATGCTTAAACTAAGATCCTGTACAAAAGGAAAAGAGCTGGAAGGGAAACGCAAAAATCTGGGAGAGGAGAGAGGAAAGAGGAGATAAGAGAGAAATGTAAGCAAGGGGAGAGGAAATAGCGACAAGCAAAGACAGTATCTAAATAAACTGGGTTTAAGAAAAAATATCAATGTATATAATAAGAACTACTGCAATATATTTGTAGGCAATAAGAATAATGAGGACATTTGTTTGATTTCAGATTAAATGAGAATCAGCAATCATCCATGGAAATAGAGATACCTTGTTTCACCCAAAATTAACCACTCCATCAACATGTTGGCCAAGATGGCTATTGCCATGTAGATCCCAAATGGAGGTATCTCCTAAAGCAAAGGTATTTTGGTGAGTCCTTCCTGAGGAAAACAAGGGATGTGACTCAGTTCCCCTCACAAATAGTAGAAACTAGGCTGACCAGTGTCACCTCCCCAGTGGAGATATGCATCCTGTTTCCTGCACATCTGTGAAGATGTGTCTAATGAAGCTATTTCTTAACAGGTGGATCTTGTCTACAGCACCAGACCAATGGTGATCTTGTTCGGGAGAGACAAAGCTCCATGGTGTTTATCATCGTTACAGAACTCTGGGCACAATATGTAATCACTTCTGGATAAAAATAAATAGGTCAGGTGTTACCCTGTATAAAAATCTCCGCTCATGCAGATGGTCACCCACGTTTCATTTCCTTGACTACCTCTCCCTCCATCCATCAATTCCTCTGCATTTGAAATGTAAAGTCAATTTGGAAAGCTATTCCAAGATAACCTTCAAAGTCATTTCCAAAAGGCGTGCCTCTGATTGAGGATGACAGTCCAGCCACTCTCTGGTGTTAGACCCTTGTGGCCATAATTCATCGTATTTGCTCTGTATTGCATCATATTTCAGCCAGAGGAGTATTTTTTTTTAGCAGTCCATGTGAGCCCACAGTTTATTAAAATGAAACCCCTTTATCTCCTTTGTCACTTCTCTGCTCTCCTTGCAGTTTATGCCATCATTGCTCTCTATCATTAAACTAATGCCACGCATGCACACTGACACAGTAAATACCAACTGATAAACCAGACAACACGGATGTCATGACAGTCACAAAAGGCAGCAAAATTGAAGCTGGGATTGATGCTCTAGCCTCAAGTGACACGGGGTGCTGTAGTTGCACACAGAATGTGAGGCTTAAGAGCGTAACAGATCGGGATGTACAGAGGCAAGAGCAGCAAGGATGATTTTAAATATCTTTCCCTGGCAGCTTATTGCATTATCATTTACTCTAGATCACCGCTGAAGAAATCCCACGTTCAGACAATTCCCAGTGATGGAATCAAACGTCATCTCAAACCCAGTGGATGGTCAGGCTCCTGAATTATTTAAAGGACAGGAAATTATCAGAGGTTGTGTTTATTCAGAAACAAAAGTGCCTTGTTAATTCACAGGGCTCCAGGTAGTGTGCCGATTTGGTCAGGCACTTTGCATAATACAGGCCACTGGAATTTTCTGTATTACTTTCAGTGTAAAGCTCAATAGTTGCACTTGAACTGCAGCTTGTGGAAAATTGGCCAGTCTTGATGGTAAAATATCCAGCACCATGGCCATGAAGCTGTTCCAGTGATTGATCACCTTGCCTGATTAACATAGACATTATTTCTAGTCAAATTTTTGTCTACTTTTAATTCAATTCACTAAATCTCATTATACTTTTTTCCTGTTACTTTTAAGAGCTCTCTATTCTCAGATTTCTTTTGCCTGTGTAGGCACTTACTGACCATGCTCAAGTCACCTCTGCAGTGCCTTTCTGATAACAGGAGAGGCTTGATCTATGGATTTTTTTGATCTGTCACCATAAGATAAATTTTCCACTTCTTTAATCATCCTCATGGATTTTCACTGCATCCATTTCAGTGCCCTTCTCCAAGTGTTAGCCTCAGAAATGGACAATTCCAGATGTGTCTGCAGTTTTGCAGAAAAAAAAAAAAAACCTACATAGAACCCCTAAACTGCTCTGCTCTTTCCAAGTCCTCTAATGCTGAGTCACAGAATCACAGAATGTTTTGGTTGGAAAAGACCTTTAAGATCACTGAGTCCAACTACAATTAGAAGGACTATCTCCTTTAAACACCCATCCAGGAAAACAGCAGACAGTATCCCATAATGTCAGCTGCCCATGGTCATGGTTACAGCCTTATTTCTGCAAGTACTGTGAATGGATCAATAGCATGTGAAAGCACCAGAGCAGATCTGGGGTCTCCTGGGATCAGCTAAAGAGGAAACTATCAGAAACAAAAACTTCTCAGTGATTCTTTCTAGTTTTTCTGAAGAGCAACATGCTTTTCAAGTGCATTTCCACTAAATGCAGTATCTTTGGTTTTTATAACTAGACAACTTTGAAATGTATTCTCCTTAAAAATTATACCATTTCTTCACAGCTTAATTAATGCCAAAGCTTTATTTTCTCTCTCAGTGGTGTATTAGAAAACTGCTATTAATGTAATTTAATTTTTGTAAAGAGCAGCATTTGTTTTCTATTTTTTTTTTCTAAGGAGGTGGTTCTGAAATCCTGCCCTGTCAACATCGCTTAAAACATTCCCGCTCCATGCCTCTGTGTAATAAATTAAATCAGTGCTTTAATTGTGCCCATGCTTTGTGGTTCCTGGCAGTACAAAAAGATCTTCTGCGAATGCATGTCCCCAAAAAAATCCTCCCAAGTGATTAATTACTAGTCTGGAAGATATAAATATGCTTTTCACTAAAGACAGTATGGACTGCTGGAAGCTTTGGCCTTAGATATCTCATGGAGCTCCTTCACCCAGCAGACATCATCTTAATTCAAACAAGACCCAGTTCAGTATTTCCTGGCAGTACAAAGCCTTCTCTGCCTATTTGCCTCGTGTAATTAATTCAAGGTATATAGGTGTGGAATTGTGGAACATGAGATATGTCTACTTGTATTTTAGATTTCTCCAAGTTTTCCTCATCCTTACATAAACCATCCAATGAGGTGGCTTAACTCCTGCATATTCTGGGCAACCTAGCTCCTCCACACCCATGTTTTTATCAATGTCCAGGTAAAGAGCAGCCAAGCTCCCAATCCTCTCTATTAGTTTCCTCCATATGACTCTGTGCTGTCACAGCTGGTAGCTTTGCTCTCTCCTGAAACCCTTCTTCTCCATGTCAGTTTGAGAGGAATCCAAGGCTATTTGCTATCTGTCCCTAGCTTGCCCTACAATACATGTACAAGGAGAGGAATTTTATTTTCCTTCCCACTCAGCCCACCATGCATACTATAATTGCAGCTATTCCACCTGCACTTCTGGAGCAAGTCAGTGCCATCCCAGTTGACTGATGGGGTCCAGGTCGAGCTCCAGCAGCAGCTTCTAACATATCTCCTAGTGGGGTGAGAAGCAGCAGGCAGGAGACCATTCAGGAGAAGGAAAACTAATTGAAAATGGCAGCAAGTTGAAAGGACGTGGAACCAGGAGCACAACACTGAACTTCTCACAGTCAGGTCACCAACAGAAGCCAAAGCAACATGAGTGGAGATCACTGCATAATGGCTTGAAAGAGGGGATTGATGGAGCATAATCTAGCTCCTCATCACAAGGAACACCATTTATTTCACTACAAGCGAGAACATGACAAACAAAGACTAACTCCATTCTTAGTCTTTGAAAAGGTCTGTCCATAGTCAAGGAACAGACTGAGATAAGAAAGAGAACTGTGTGCCTGTTTGGAGGATAGAAGACCAGAGTTTTGCAATTCTCTGAGCACCAAAATTCACTGAAATCCTTGTGATTGCTCATTAGCAATACACATCTTCCAGCTGACATTTTTCATTTGGACCTTGTGATAACCACAAATCAAACACCCATAAGAAGGTAGCCAACTTCAACTGAGGAAAGGTCTTTAAAAAACAAGAAAGAAAATAAACCTTTGATAAAATAATTGCTTCTACTGTTATTTTTTTTGCTATTGCTTCAAAAACAATTTCTCTTTCTTTCTTGTTCATCTATCTGGTGTCCTGCTGTTGTGCAGATGAAAGGTCCAGTCTCTTTAAAATTTCATGCAGGGCTCTTTAGAACATCTCAGTTTAAAATGCCCATGGCAAAGACAACAAAATGTAACAGCAAATGGAAAGTAGATGAAACCCCCTGTTTATATACTTGATAAAGGTAGTGCCTGTGACTGAAGGTCTATTTTCACACCCACAAGTGGCAATAATCATTCTTAAAACCACTGAATCACATCACTTACATTCACTGAAGCAATGACCACAGCTCAGCATCCCAAAAGCTGTCTCTAACTATCCAACCTAGGCACTGTACAATTGCATTGCCTGATAAGAAAAGTTTGCTTCTCCTTCTACCTCAAAGAAGAGGTTCTTCCACCATTGCACTAGCCTGATCTTAACAACAGAGGATATATGCTTGTAGCTGTCTTAAAGTGTGTCAAGTAATGACCCTGGTGGAATAAAAGCATGAGTTGTGTGAGATGGACATTCCAGCACAGCCACAGGCATTAACATGGACAACACACATGTCTTACCACCCACCACTCATCACGTCCTCTTCACAGCACTCATGTACTTTCCTGTGCACTGGGAGAGTAGCCTGTAGAGATGCCCACACATTGAAGCAACTCATCTGGGTTTATACATGGACCACTGACAAGCAGCTGGCTCTAAACTTTCAAAGAAGAGTTTAATTTCACTTTTCCAGGAATTAAACATATTCCTGTTGAGTAGATTTCACTAACACGTCCTGCAGGTAGTTTTGCCATATAGCATGATTTTACCAAATTCAAGACTATACTGAGTCTCGCAACACGTTTAAGGTTTCTACAGCCAGAATGGTCACCATCACAATCCAAGGCAGCAACATCCAAGTTCAACAGGCTTGTGTGGTTTTGTGCCATCTTCTTCTATCTTGTAAGTCTCAGATATTTTACCAGAATGGCCACTAAATGTGGTATGACAAAATGGACTCCAACAGAAAATTGCAATGTGGGTAAAACACTGGGGTTGTTTGTGCAGATTCAGTAAAAATAGTCTAGCATTTCTGATTGTAAAAACGTAGAGCCTACTACATCAAGAGGGCACAGCAGTAACAAGAGAGGAATCCCTAAGCCTAAAAGAAACAAGCCCCAGGTGGGTGAACAGCATGAGGCCGAACATCTCTTCTGAAACAGCACACGAGTTCCCAAATACAGAGGATTTTTGAAGCACTGTTTAGAATATTGGTTATAAAGCACTAAACACAGATGCCACAGTTAGATGACAGGCTCTTCCCTTCAGGAACAGGGCAGTTTTAGCTGCATAAACTCTTTACGGGTGGAGTTGTGTTTTGTACACTGAAAATGAAAAGAACAAACAACTGTATCAAAGTGCATGAGTCTGGAGGTTCAGACTCTCAGCATCCTGAAACTGAAAGTGCTCCCCTGCAGGAGCAGCCTGCATTAATCAAAACACTGTACTAGCTAATCCCACACTGATAACAAGGGCTGACCACCCAGAGAGATCAGGGATGTGCTGGGCATGGCACACAGGAAAGATAATTCAACCAGGAAACGTCTCTGCCATAGCCTAGAGGTCGAGCTTGGAGAGCACTGCCCAGCATCACCCACAAGGAAACTTATCCTGCATCCAAAGAAGCCGCTGATCAATGTGCTCATCCTGGATAACCTCATGCCAAGGCAGTTTCAAGGAGACAAATCAAAATCAGCAGACATTCAGCAGTGCAGCTTTGCAGATAAAGGATGGGATCACAAAGAAACATGTGGGTGAGTCATGGACTATTTGATACCCAGAAATGAGTCATAGCTTAATAAATGGACTGGCTCTGGTCACATCCTTTCCTTGTATCGTGCTAATTAGACCAACCCCCTCATTGCACCAGCCACGGCAGAGGAAGCTATGAGCTTCAGGACTGAGCTCCTGAACCCAAACCGAAACTACCCCAAGTGATTTTGCAGCCAGGTTTTGTGAAGTTAACAGAAATACATAGCACAAAACCATTTCTATGTTAACAAATAACTGAGGACGTGAAGAAGCCACCCAGCACGATGCTGGGGACCAGCTCTTTCAGCCCTGCACAGGGCACACAGTGCAGGCAATGGGAAACAGGAAATCCCTGGTATCTCTCCAGCTGTCCACAGGCCAGGATCTGGAGCCACTGGCAACGCTCATATGCAGCCCTATCACCTTTTAAATACAACTCACAGAAACCTTCCAGCTTAGAACCATTCCGGTGCTCACCCATAAGTGCTCTAGCTTGAAGTAACCATATATTTAAAACTACTGAACTTGTTCTCCACAAGCTTGCTTCTACTTGCCCTTTTCTTCTGCAATGACCACATCATGTACAGAATTTGAAACTCCAGCTTCAATGGCTTTGGGTTTTTTGGCTATGCACAAAGGAGGAATTTTAAAGGGACATTATTTTCACACTAAGATACAGAAATCCAACAGAGTCTGAATTATTTACAGAAAAATTTGAACAAATATCAGGCAAGAAAATTTTCAGCTTTACAGAAATAAAGCAAGCTATCAGTTACTGAAATGCTGAAAGACATTAAACCAAGAATGAGTTTGTATTAACTCTCAAAGATTATTCATATATTAAACCAAGAAATAAAGGACTTTTCTTGCGAAGTCATGTCACTTTACACAGCACACAGGGGCTGCAGAAATGAAAAGATCTCTTTAGGTGTGTATTTGTAGAAGGGATTAACTAAGATCAGTTTCCAGTTTAAATTGTTATTTTGCTCATGTTGTACCAAGCTTTCAGCACTGCTGCATGTGAACAATTTGAGTTCCTCAGTCTGAACCAAACCCTGGGACCAAGGTGGGAAAGGAAAGTCAGCCCAACCCCAGGTTCACCCAACTGTGCCCCAGCAGCCTCTGGGAAGTGGCTCCCACATCTTTGGGCAATGTGGGCCAGTATCTTACCACCCCCAGCGGAAAAAATGTCTTCCTCCTATCCAGTTTAAATACAAGAGGAACGTGCCAAAAAAAGTGTCTCCACCTTTCCTATCAGCATTTATAAGTAATGAAAGACTGCAACAAGGTCCTCCTGGAGCCTTCTCTTCTCAAGGATAAGCATTCATTTATAGCCCTCTCTACAACACATGATGATGTGCTGCTGAGGGAAGCCTTTATCGGTGCTTTACAAAATCAGCTGAACAGCATGTGGTGGCTGGGTGTATCCCTACCTGTACCCAACTCCTGCCTGTGCCTGCTGGCTAGGACATCCCTCTGTGGCATGGCACAGCATGGTACAGTACAGCACAGCGTGGCCACCAAGCCTCAGCTGGGCACACGAACCCACCTGGGCACACCACCGGAAGCATCCTCATTAGGCACTTGGTGTAATTAACATGAAGTCAGTTGAAAGCACTTCTTTTGGGGGCCCTTCTACATCTGTGTTTTCCCCAAAGTCCTGACTTCCTGGTTTACTGCTCAAAAGCTAAAATTCAGCTCTCCTTCCATAAAGTATTTTAATCTAAAAATAATTCAAACCATGTTTATTTTTAAGAACTTTTACCCTCCCAAAAATAATGTATAAAAGAAAGCAACTTTAAACATTAATAGGGAGTAAGCAATTGCTGGTGCTTTTGTTGCAGATAAATCACTTTTAATCTAAATTTTTTTTCAAGAAAAAGATCAAAAGTAACGTTAATCGTTCTGGCCAGGGAGCAAAGGGACATTCCCAGACATTAACTGCTTTCCAAATATGAAAAACATATTAAATATCTCTCTTAAAACAAGATGTTTTCCTCATGTTCCCTTTGGGGGAAATCTGCTGGGCACATTCCTCCCTAGGCAAGGCTCAGGCATCACCAGCCAGGCTTGACCAGGGGAGCACCCACTGGGCATCAGGACCCCAGCACACCAAACCTACCCACATTATGCCCTGGGGATGTCCCTTACCACTGGCCCAAGTGGCTGGTAGGCTAGTGTCTGGTTGCCAAGAGGATCAACAGCATCCTGGTCTGTATCAGCAATAGTGTGGCCAGCAGGACCAGGGCAGAGATCATCCTCCTGTACACAACAATGGTGAGATCATACCTTCTATACCAGGTTCAGTGTTGAGCCCTTCACTCTAAGGATATTGAGGTGCTGCAGTGGGTCCAGAGAAGATCGAAGATGCAGCTGGGGGAACTGGATTTGTTCAACCTGGAGAAAAAGGAGGTGGAGGAGAAATATTCTGGTTCTCTACAAAACCTTAAAAGGAGGTTGGAGCCAGGTGGGGGTCAGACTCTGCTCCCTAGGAACAAGTGATAGGACAAGAGGAAATGGCTTCAAGTTGTACCAGGGGAAGTTTAGGTTGGAGATCTGAAGAAATTTTTTTCCTGAAAGGCTTCTCAAACCCTGGGAGAGGCTCCCCATGGAGGTGTTTAAAAGCCACAGAGATGGGATGATGAGGGACACAGTTTAGCATCAGAGTTAGAGAATGGTTGGACTCAATGATCTTAGAGGTCTTTTCCAACCAAAATGATTCTATGAATCTATGACGCTCCTGTCTGGGATGAGGCAGAATGATGATGCTCCAGTGGCACAGCCACACAAGGTGCCCTCACCACCTCGCCTACCCCCGGCCTTGCACCAATTAAACTTCTTTACAGATGTATCCTGCACTGGGAATCTTCACGATTATACAATCTCCTTTTCTCCCAACTTTCATAAGCCGGCACCCAGACAGAAACTCACACCCCATCCAGCTATCACCATGGCACACGTGGACAGCACAGACAGGTTTGGCTATTATTTAATCATAATTTTCTATGATCTCTATTCTAATAGGATCAGAGGCAGGAGGGAAAGAAATGCACTTGGGCAGCACAAGGAAACACAAATAAGATGTAGTAAAGCTAGTTTGCCTTCAGCCAGGTCCACCTGAGCTGGCAGAGAAACCCCAGGCACACATTAAGAGCAGAAAATCCTGAATCAGTGAAAAGTGTTGCCTCAGGCGCACAACTTTCAGTAGCAAAGCAGCATTAAATCCACAATCTGAGTCTGGTATTAGGACAAAAAGATGGTGAATGATGCTCAGCATTGCATGTCCACAAAGAAAAGGCCAGTGAAAGCACCACTTCTCCCAGAGGTTTTGTTCAGCTTTCCCCCACCAAAGACTTTTTAATGATTTAGAGACACATCAAGAAAATACAGACACTTTCTCCTATTAATGGGAGCTAGGAGTTGTACTGCCTGTCTGGTCTTCTCCACATCACGGTGAGGCATACCTGGTGTCCTATAGGGGATGCCACTAGCAGCAGGTCCAGCACAAAGCCATCTGTTGCCAGAACCATTGAATACTTTAAGCCCACTTAATCTACCACACCTTGGACTGGTTGTTACAAGCAGACAGCTCCGGCCTGATGCCTACTGACCCACCACCTTTCTGTGGCACAGCTGTGAGACAAAGTACCTCCACAGCAAGGCTGCTGGTCTCTCTGCCTCCTGAAAGACATAGCTCTAGGTAAAAGGAGAGAGATGATTTTGCCTTTTCAGCAATAAAATCTTCTTTCCACTACATCAGTAATTCCTTCTCCCTCCACATTGACCCCATTCTGCTTCAGCAGCTGGACAGACCCATGGCCAGGGTAAGGCCGGTGAGCAATATTCAAATCTAGTGTTGCATTTTGTTTATGCATCTGTATTTAGCTGAAGCCTTACTTTTAAAGCACATGAATTCTGGTCACATTAATTGCAGCTTTCTGTCAAAGCCATTTTTCTGAAAGAGCTATTTCTCTGGAATAAGCATCTCATCTGCTAATCCACCAGAGCTGCAGCCGCCAACATTCCCAAAACAAAAGGATACAGTTTTTCCTCTCAGATACACCATGAAGAGTTTTATTAGGCTTTAGTGTACATGTATGATTAGAATAACAGAAAGAATCTGCTATTTGTGAAAGAACTAACATAAAAACAATACCCAAGTCCTCCGAGGACAGGACAGATGCCTTTTAGCAAGGAGCCTTTAAAATCAAAACAACAAAAAACAAAGCCACCCCACAGGTCCTTCACTTTTTCAGTCTAGTTTCTTCTCTCTACCTCACTGTTAGTACTACTTTTCTTAACAGAACTGCAACAGTATTTGAACTTTAACCAACTCCTAATGAATCAAGATTTTGCATGTATTATCATCCCATAATAAAAGATTCCCACATAACCAAGTGGCAAACAGCACAAAGCACAATGCAAAGTGATAAAATCTCTTGGGAGGTTTATAAAGACAAAGTTTCTGTGTGCAACAGAGGATAATGTCCTATGCCCTGCACTTCTTAAAAGCGGCTTCAGAGTGAGCAGCGCAGGATTTGTCAGCTGAAGCTGTTCAGCATCTCCCATCAGTATTGTAGGACACTGCATGGTCCAGGTGGCACAAACCCCATTCAAAGAGGAACCACTCATCCCTAACTTCCCTGCACCTTCCAAAGACAAAGCTCTATGCTTTGGCAACCACAGATGGCACTGTGACCCACAGAAAGACAGGATGAGGAGGATGCTTCAGCTGAGGGATTTCATGGAGTCAGAGGTGGCAGCAAGGATCTCTGCATCCCTTATATATCCCATCTGAGTATTGACAGGACTAATAAAACCTGAGATGTCTGGGATCACCGCACTGGGCGTTAATGAGGTTAGAGAGCAGAGCCTGGAGGGCACTGGCCAGCCATGCCCAAGCTGTTGGAATTCATGTCCTTTTTTGAATGATAACACCAAAAAAAGGAGCCTACATAAATTATTATTTTCTGATTCACTGCTAGGTTAATACTCCAACAGAAAATACACAGGCTCGAGTTATCTTCAAAACCTTAGAGAAGAAAACCCAAGTATTTAATGTATTGCTTTAAATGTCTCTTGAGGATAAGTACTTCAGGCCATACCTTCAGCTCACTGTTCATAGGTGTGTCCCTGCCACTTGCCAGTAACAACAGACCTGTCACATTCCAGATGCCACACATAACTAATACAGTGAAAAACAAACAAAATGAGAAAATAAGTAAGGCTTCTCCTGAAGCTTTGTTCCTTTCCCTGTGAAGGAGACCTTTATCCCTGCTCTGGCAGCACTGAGATAAGGACTGCAGAATGCCCACAGCTACAGCTCTCCATTTTCCTCTTAGCCAAGCTACAACTAAGCTGCCAAAAGAAACAAACTTTGCCTTCCAGTCAGGCTCAAAATGAACCAGCAAACTGGATTTTTATGTCATAAAAGGAAGCAGAAAAATAAGCAGGGACAGTTAAAATACTTAAAATATTGACTTTTTAAACAATTATTTTTCCAGAATAAGGGAAAATACATTTATGAAGACAAGCTATTAAGAGGTGATTTCAGGTGCTAATTGCACCATCCTTAGTGCATCCAACACAGCACCACAATCACTCTTCTTTCAAAAGTCAATGAAGTGAGAAAGTTTGGCCTCATGACATCAGGGATAAAATAGACTTTTTTAGGTCAGGAGAGGCACAAGCGCATATTTTGAAAGCTACCTCATCTAACTTATTCTTTGCAGAGAAACAACTTCATTAAACCACAAGGTTTTTGAGTGATATTTTTGCTGTCCAGTGAAAGCTCCAGAAACAACCTGGAGAGGAATCTTCAGTCTCCTTGCTGACTCAGAGCTGCACAGATGTCCCAAGGTCACCCAGGCAGCCAAGAACCAGCTCAGCTTTAAAGAGCAGGTATTGATGTTGTCTGGAGACACTGAGCTTTCTCCACAGAATCCAGACTACCATTTCTAGACCTCACTGGAACTTTAAATGTTTCAATATTTCACTGGGTATTGAAGACCTGAAAGATGAACTTTCCTAAAATGCTGAAAACACAATAAGCAAAATTAAGATAATGCAGATGTGGAGACTGGCACAACCACCTCCCACAGTGCTGCTCAGCACTTTCCAGCATCACTTTGGAACAGGTCCTCTCCTTAGGATGAATATCTCAATGTTAATATTTATGGAGGAACACCATCATGGAAGTCACTTGGTACATAGTCAGACTGTCCTGTTGTTCTGAGTAGTTGCAACATACATTCCCAAAGCCTAGCAGGACAAGACAAAACCTGTACAAGAAATGGGTAGCTGTGCACAGGGCAGGAGATCTAAACAACAAAATTCTTTAGTTTCACTTCACCTTAAGAGTTGCCATCCATGTACTGTTCCCCAAATCCCTCCTCATTAAAAAAAGCATTGGGAATTCCTGTAGTCTCAGGTTTAGGACCATCCTGTAGTGCATGGCAAGATGAAAGAGGTTATGAATGACCACAACTTGCTTTTTTCTGCACTGTAGTTTATAACAATCTTCCTTTTCAATATAAAACATGTAGAGGCTAGAGTCTGCATTTGAGGGTAGAAAAAAACCCCAGAGACTAGATTTTAGCTTGTAAAGTGCAGCTTTGATGGAATCACTGAAAAAGAATGTGTGTGGAAAAGAATGATATCACTTTGACAAACAGTATTCTCCTACACTCACAAGTTACTGACCTGCCAGTACCAGCTCACCAATCCATCTCTCAGATTAATAAACCAGTGGGAAAAAAAAAAAAAACCAAAAACAAAAAACCCAACACACAAACCAACACCAAACCAAACCCACCACCATCCAAATATTTTCAATTAAAAAGACCATTTTGTGATCCATATTTGAGAAAATACAAATCCCAAGTACATGCTGTCTCAAGTTTAATACGTAAAGCATTATCAGAAAAACACACTGGAAAAATGGGAATGCCACACAAAGCAATCTGGAAAAGGGACTTTAAATGACTGATATGAGGCTTGTTTTGTTGAGTTTTTTACCATTCATCCACCTCTTGCAATCATTTCCCTTTAAAAAATAATATTCCCCTTTATCCAGTGCCTTTGGTTGACCCTGTCAGAGGATAACACTGCATTAATAAAACAGATAGGCAAACAGACAGACCTAAACAGTGCATGACGTATATCACACTCATTTCCTCCTTCGACTGGGAAAGTGTGTAGATGGAAATAACAAATTACTACAGTAATAAGAATTTAGTATGTTGTTTAGTATGTGGAATGAAGATGAGTTCATTCTACAACATGTATCTTAAGGCAAGACAACAAGACATCCAAAAGAGAACCAGAACAGAGTAGTGGGAGGTGTCCCTGCCTATGGAGAGGGTTTGAAACTAGATGATCTTTAAGGTCCCTTCCAACCTAAACCATTCCATGAAATCCCTGATTACACATTTCCAGCATTTCAGTTAGTGACACTCAGAGGCTCAAAATAACTAAACTGGACACAAAATGAAGCATTCTCCACAGATTTTTGTACCAAATCACCAGATAAACTCAGCATATAAAATAATATATTATGAGGTGTATTTTCTAAAAAACATCATCTCTGTTTGTTAGGTCCTGTAAAAGCTCAGCAACAGTCAATGCAATGTTAGCACCAACTGAAAATGTGCCAGAAGGATGGAGACTACCATCTAAGGCATGTGGAGAGGCGCGTGGCAAGTCCGTGACCAGCTTCCAGATCACAAAACCAGTTTCTCTTCTTCCAAAACTGGCTGAATACTAGTGGGAGGACATGTAAACTGTCATACACTTGAAACACCTGATGACAGCGGGAGTCTGGGCCATGCAGAGCTGACTGCCCTGATGCTCAAGTTCCTATTGTCCTACCCCAGCTGTCACAGCATGGTTGCATTCCCATGAGACCAAGGCAAGACACTTTTTTACTAACTGCTGAGAAGTTATCCCCCAAAAGGCAGGGACATTCCATCTCCACACAAGTACAGATGAAGGTCTGAGTACCTTGCTGAAAACAGGCATTGATCAGAGACATGTTACAGAGCTCTGTGCTGGTACCATCCCCACAGATAATGGTTTCTAAAACACGGGTCAGGACAGTCAGGGGAAAAAATTCTGATTGTTATGGACACCTACGTGCTTCCTTGGAGAACCAAACTTCATCCTACCCCTGGAGATGACTTCTACAAGCTTGAGCCTCACTGTTCAGTGGGACTTGCCTGAGATAGCCGCTAACTGCATGTTCCACAGACACCAACCTCCAGCCCCTAACAGGGGTGTCTGCAGTGTGCTGGGTGTTTGCAAAAAGAAGTTACTGGGATGTGTTCTCATGCAGAGCATTCAGCAGAGCTGGATGTTTGGAGTCACACACTCCAGATAGTTTTCAGTTTAATCTCATGGAGGTTCTGACTGAACCCTGTTTCTGACATTGCCATAATTAGAAGTGTTTGACATTACATTTTAACAACATTCTTCTTATTTAGCATTTTTGTGTGCAATTAATAAGCTGGGCTAAAAATAGTGCTGATGTAGATATACAGTGCACTGTGAAACCCAAGGTATTTTTTAATAGAGTGTTTCATTTGAATACTTCATTGAGGTCATGTGGAGCATCTGTCTCTTTATATGGATAATAGAGGCAAAAAGGAATCCATTGTGATAACATGCAAATAAGTATGGTGCATTCATACGAGACCAAGCACGGGAGTAATGAAAAGGAAGGAAAACTACACAGCAGGACAGATATTTCCAACATTAATGTAGCATTTTCACCTGCTGTGCAGACGCAAATTCTGTGTACATGAATTAACACTTGTTCTTATTTGTTTTCTCACCTTCATTATAGAGCAGAAGCCCTACATGCAGCTTTACTTTCAACTAATACTATGAAGCATCCATAGATGCAAACATTATTTCCATCTCTACCCACATGTGGAAAATGTGGTTGTTATGTACAGTTCCTGGGGAAAAAAATTTAAAGTTATGTCAAAAAAAAAAAATTAATGTCTGTTGAACTGTCAGCCTTTTATCACTAAAATACCTTTACAAAAAATGCCTCTGAATGCTCATCCAAATGCTAGTAAGGTCTAAAATCAATTTAATAATACTTAAAAATACTTGCTGGTTAAGCAAAGCTCAGTAGGGAGCTCCTGGACTTTATGTAGGTGGAGACTGGTCTCTGATTTCCTGTCCTTAAAATTTTTGTGTTAACATTCTCTTAATACTAGCCTGAAAGCAGTCCTGCATGTGCAACTGAGCCGTGCCATCATTTTAATCATCACTCCTCTTAGTTTTTAACTAATTTCTCATAGACAAAATTTCTCAAATATATTTCTATTTTCATGGTAACCAGATAGAGTTTAGTGATAAAGCAAACACTACAAAAGGAGATAGTTCTGAGAAAATAAACCCAAACCATTATCTAAACATACCAATGACAAGCAGAGTATTGCCAAAGCCACAATTATCACAATAAACTTAGAAGAGATGAGTGAACAGCAGACCAGGCTATAAGGAGGATCAATTGCCCCACTCCACTGAACTGATGCCGCTCAGGCAAACCCGATTCTATTTTCTCCACCACAAAAATCTCCTGCAGGACATGGTTTAGTACCACACTTGGTAGAGTGTCTTAAAAGTCTTTTCCAACCCAAATGATTCTGTGATTCGATGATTCCATTTTCACCTTCTCCTTTAATACAGTTATTGCACAGAAGCATCACAAATACCAGTTGTACTTCATCACACTTCTTCAGACCAACCGTTCCTCTGGCACAGTGCTCACACACCTAGTGGAAGAGACAAGGCCTCTTAGCACCATCTCCTTCCTCTTTGTTGTCTCCATCCATTGTGGAGTACAGCAGCAGGGTCCTGGTAGCTCAGTAGTTTTGCATGATAACACAACACAGCAAAGAGCAATGATTCCAATCCCCCTACTATACTTTGAGACGTGCTTCCAGTCAACACCTTGTACAGATGTTACGAGCAACCAACCACATATGCAAGGCCCGACTTGACACCTCGCTCTCACAGGTTAGTTTTTAGTGAATTTGGAAGCAGCTCCAAGAAGAACTCAATCAGTTACACTGTGTCAGTTTATATCAGAACATGCATCATAATTCACTCAGCTCAGCAAGTACCATCAAAGTGTTCTCAAATCTCGGGTATTCTTGAGAGAAGCAGTGACAGAACAGTCTTCATGGTCTTTGTTCCGCTAATGAAGAGGATAAAACCTCGGAAGAAGTTTTTGTCAGTGAATGTATTAGTGAACACACTGTACCACAGGAAACTTCTGTAACAGATAATTCTGTCTTTCTGCTTTCTTAAGCCTGACACAAAGCTGGAGTAATTAGGGTGATAAAGTCTAAGCAGCCCCAGTAAATTCAGCTCAATCTGGTATCACCGCGGTTGGGATACTTATTTGCATGTTTAAATTACTCAAGTGACTAATTGTGTAATTTCCTTTTCAATTGCTGAATGCCTTACTTCTGAAATTAGTCCCCCGAGAGGCAGAGGCACAGTGCATGGTGCTGTTAAAGGTAAAAACTTGTTATACTTTAGAAGATTATCATAATATCACATACATTATTTCCTATTTAATAAAAATTTAATTGTGCATATAATTTGATAATTTAATACCAATAATTTGTTACATAAATCTAGAATGCATTCATTTGGGGGCTTTCTTAGGAAAAAAAGTTACAGTCAAAGCTCCTGTGAATAAACATTCTTGTTACTACAACACCCAATGCAGCCATACTTTGCCTGCAGTCTTCCTAAATGGGACAAAACTCACAACCAGTGAAGTCCTGCTTTGGTTAATGACTCAGTGAGTTTAAATGCCTTTTCCAGTCTAAACAAAATCATTCTATGATCATACCCTTTTATTGTCACTCAAGTGTCCAGCCTTCCAATTCCTGCTGTGGAGGATGCAGAACACCAAGAAAAGCCACCTCACTTTGTTAATGAAATTCTGATTAATGAAAATCTTCAACACAAAGACAAGGAATGACCACAGAAAGCCATGACAAAAATGAAGAGCATTTTGTTGCCATCAAAGGCAAGAGTCTTTCCTGCTCCTTTTCCATTGGTGGGCAGTTCTCAGGAGAAAGCCAAATCTTTGGAAACACTACAAACAGTGATGACAGAGCACAAGGATTTTTCTGCAGAAGCTGATTCATTATGACTTTCCAAAACATCAGAATCCTAATTCTGTGCCAAAAGCCACACTCAAGATTTATTTCCTCAGGCAGGGACAAACCTTCAGCAAGTGGAAGTGCTCAATAAATTGCATGGGGGATGGTGATTTGCTGGGTTTACAAAACAGATAAAGGAGGGTTCCACCAGTAAGGAGACACTGCCACTGTCATCCTTATTTCTGTCAGGGTTGTACAATGGATCTTGGAAAATGGAAATCTATCCGGGTTTCCAATAACCTGGCTCAGTCCTCGTATGGGTGTGAGATATATCCATGCTTCTACCTCCTTGCATCAACTGCAGGTTTGCAGCACTGACCTCTCAGCTCATTTCACCCAGATGCTGTGTGAAGATGCTAATAACAACTGCAAATGGCCTCTTAAAACATCATTACAAGCACATGGAAGATCCCATTCTGCTACGTCATTGCCAATTACCATCTCTGGCAAACCAGCCTCTCCATTGGCTTGTTGATGTGCAAACTGGTTTCCATACCCTGGGGCTAGGCAGGAACAGCGATCTCAGGAACTTCCTAGTGAAAGTAAAACTCACTCAGCAGGCTCACAGGGATGACAAATTAATTATCTTCTGGAAAAATTATGGGACCATTTTTTTCTCCTATGTTCTACTGACACATTATTTCTTTCCTGTTTTCAGACTTGGTTCTCTGTGGACCCATCAACATCTCCAAAGTCAACAAGGACCACCATTAACAGTTCTACTCCTCACTCTCACATCTGCTGCTCAGATAAAGTCTGCTCTAGATAGATAAAACATCCAAACAGCAACAGGCTGTGTATGAACATTGTATTAGAACTAGCCCCCTGTACTTCCTGCTTCACTACAGCCCTGTTTAATACCCTCATTCTTTATTTCATTCTAGTTTTTATATTTCTAGTTTCTCTCGCCAAATATAACACCAGCATATATTAAAAAGAGCCTGTTTCTGGTAAATTCATTTCGACCCTACTGGTCTAGAGCTCAGGAAGGCATTATCTGAGCACAGCAGTGACATAAAAGTTCAAAAGCCCAGAGATTTTACACTGCTCATACTCTCTGCTTCAAAAACAAAACAAGAGCAATGACCACTTCTTCCCAGTCTCAGCAAGTCCCGCACCCATGTGCCCAGAAGCAAGTCTGATTCACTTTTTGCTAAAACACATTCATAAAGAGTGATTGTGTCAGTAAAAGTGGAAAAGCAGAGGCTGCATTTTTTTTATAGAATCACAGAAGATCATTGAGTCCAACCATTTTCTAACTCCGACAACTCCGCTGCTAAACTGTGTTGCTCAGCATCACATCTTTGTGGCTTTTTAAAACCTCCAGGGACAAGGATTCAGCCACCTCCATGAGGAGCCTATTACAGTGTTTGAGAAGCCTCTCAGGGAAGAATTTTCTTCTAACCTCCAGTCTAAACCTCCACTGGTGCAATTGGAGGCCATTTCCTCCTGTCCTATCACTGAGGAGAAGATCCCCTACCTGGGCCCAACCTCCTTTCAGGGAGTTGCAGAGAACCGCATGGTCTCCCCTCAGCCTTCTCTCCAGGGCTGAGTTACTCCAGTTCCCTCAGCTGCTCCTCACAAGACTTGTGCTCTAGACCTTTCACCGGCTTCACTGCCCTTCTCTGGACTCACTGCAGCACCTCAATGTCCTTCCTGGAGTGAGTGGCCCAAAACTGAACCCAGTACTGAAGGTGTTGCCTCATCAGCACTGAGTACAGAGGGATGATCCCTGCACTAGTTCTACTGGCCACTCTCTTGCTGATCAAAGCCAGGATGCTGGTGGCCTTTTTGGCCATCAGGGTACATACTGGTTCCTCTTCAGCACTGCTAATCAATGCCCCAAGTCCTTTTCCACCAGGCAGCTTTCAGCCACTCTCTGCTAAGCCTGGAGATTTCATGGGGGTGTTGTGACCCAAGTGCATGACCCAGCACTTGGCATTGTTGAATCTCATACAGCTGGCCTCAGCCCTCTGTATTGCAAATCAAAAGTCCTCAGAGATTTCCACCCTCATACAGGCACTAAAGCCTGCACATCTCTTCCATTAGGTCCCTGTACTCTCACTGAAGCATTATTTTTGTCACATGAAAATGAACTTTTCCTAGAACATTGTTTTTGCAGAACTATACTCGCTACCCCGTGCAAAGGTCACTACAGTGCACATAGCAATCTTCTGAAGCTTGCTGCTTGAAAACTGACTTCTATGTCTGAAAAGCCTATATGCAGCTTTACTATCACACACAGATGACCTTACCAAGCACATCTACCTTCTGTAAATTTAAATTAACTGTATCATTTTATTTAAGTTTCCAACTTGCTGTGGTGTATTAGCATATTAAAATTAACTCTGCAGGCTGTAATCACTTCACCTTAATAAAACAACTTACCAAGGCAAATTTGATAAAATTCTAGTACCCCCTCGTGGTGTTACCTTCATACCCCAACAGAACACTTCTTAATATTATAGTCTAAAAAACTATTCCGCTCTCAAGCTCAACAGGTAACTAATTAACCTTTTCTAGAATCCTATGAGCAAAGGGAAATCAAAAGGACTATCACCAGCAGCTAAGAATGGATGAGCTAGAATGACATTTGGCCACGAGCTGAGAAGTGATCTTTAGTAAAACCTCATGCATTTTTACATTCACAAATGTGGCAGAGATCACTTTAATATGGAAACAGCAGGTGGGTAACTGTCTCCCCAATGTAACACCATTAAAGAATGCTTTACATAAAAAAAACCAAAAACCACCAAAACCACATATACACACACACAACAACACCAAAACCCAACCAAACCTGAAAATCAATCAGCTCATCAGTTACAAAAGTCATTTAAGAATTCACCACTCAGTGATTATATCACACCCTGGTTCCCCTCACTGAATTTAAATTACTCTGGCCCTTTGATCCAAGGCCCCTATGCAGAACTCTTCACTCTTCCTTTCTCTGACATTTATACCCATACACACCCCCATTCTTCTCTTGCCTCAAGAGTCTTCTGAAAACAATGAAACAAACAAAAAGTAACAACAAATATTCAATGCAGGATTAAACAAAAGGAGTTTTTTTTTATTCTCTATTGTTACTATTTTGACTCCAAATAGGTGTGGGACCTCTTGAGGTTACAACATCCATCTATCCTCAAAGTACTATACAGGTCTGTCCTGTTTCAGTATCAGCACCCTTTAAACCCTACAGACTGACAGCCACACACCCAGTCACATTCTCCTTTAGAATAGAGAGGTCCCCACACTTCACCCTTCCCAACACCCAGTCAGCACTATTAACACCAGCAGGGTAACACCAAAGCCATTAAGCATGAAGAAATTGTTTAGATGTCAGGTGCCTGGATTTTCTTGTGTACACATACAAACAAAATACACTTTAAAAAGACATTATAATGATAATCAAGGCTTTAAAAAAAAAATCAAGACACAACTATCCTGTTTTCTTAATGATCATAGGGTAATAGTTTTAATCAGCATTTGGCCAGATTCAAGTAAAAAAATATATATATTTACATTAACCTACTGACTTACTAATGTATCTCTAGATGTATGTTGATGTTTAATTCACACATTAAAACCACCAAACTGCATACAACCCGACACAAGTAGAAGAAATCATTCACTGCATCTAAAAAGTTCTGTTGATCCTCTGAGAACAAGAGGATTTGAGACACTTGGAAGGAGAACAGATACACGTTCAGGAACACATACGCATTTCAATAGCCACTTCCACCACAGTTAGTCAGTCAGTTGGAGGTCTCTGCCCAGGGAGACAGGCTTTCCAGAATACAGAAGTGTTACAGATATTCATCTATGAAATAATAATGACATGGAGAAGAAAGCAAGGGGCAAGGGAAAATGAGAAGCATCTCTCCCCCAAGACCTGGATTAGGTTGGTCTCCCCACTAGCTGAGCTGGGCACATGCAGTCAGATTTGGGCAGAAATGGAGATTTGTAGATGATGGACCTGCCAGAGCAGCAACTAAGAGAAGGCGGCAGCAGACACCAGGCTGACCAGAGAGCAAGGGGCAGACCAGCCACATACCTGCTGCAGGCCCCAGATTAACTTTGCAGCACCCAGCACAAGCTGCTTTCATAGCATCAGTGGTAGCTTCAGGAGAAGGTACAGAAAACAAATGTGACATCCCTATTACAGATGTTTTGTTACAACATAATTAACACAGCACTGAGAACAACACTAAATTTGGGCTATAAAAGCAGACTGAGGCTACACAGGATTTGTAATTGCTCAATATTAAAGCCTTGACAGAGTAAATACATTTTAAGCTTCTGTTAGTTACAAAAACAGTTTTGGAAGACTGAAATGCAGCACTAATAAAGCCTTTGTAAATGCTATCCTAAAATACATGTTCTCCGAAAGAAAATAGTTGCCATAGGAGGTTTGTTTTATTGTTTTCCGTATTTTTCCATATCGGGCTTACAGAGAAATGGTGCAAACTCACTTTTGTCTGCTGGAAGGTGTTACTGCATTACTCTCAAATAGTGACAAACAGGGTATCAGGATCAGTAGAGGTGGTGAAGTCTCCTATTAAAAACAGCAGTGTCTGTGTAAAAGAGGAGCAGCCATGTTGGTGGCAAAGTATGAAAGAGGATTTCTCCAGTTTCTGCTGGTCCCAGCATCTTTCATAGGGACTGCTGCTCCCACAAAAGGAAGCCATTTAAAGAACATTAGTGGGTGGTATATCATGTTTATGGCACAAAGCTGTTCACACAAAACCATGCTAAATTTGGGTAACTCTTCGGGTATCCAGACTAGATCAGAAAGTCCTCCCATCAGTGCCCATCTTGTATCAACTGCTGCTTCACTGCTCTCAGAGTCTAAGCCTACTGCCTGCTAACATCCAGTCTGCAGCCTCCACCGACTAGAGATTGAGGTTTCTCAGAACTGGGCTTTCTCAAAGATTCTCTCCAATGACTGGTAGTCAGCACTTTGGGTTTTGTCAATAGCTGTGTTCCTGAGAGCAATGAAGTGATTTGCTCTTTCCAGAGGTATTTCTGTGCCCTCACAATGATTACTGTGACACCTGATGGACCTTTGTCCTGTCTCCCAAATTCAGGATCCCAAACCACACACACAAACCTCATAGATCCTAAGCAGTCTCCATCATTCTGCTGCCCTGACTACAGGCAAATCTTCCAGCAGTAGGTAGACTCACATGGAACAGGCTTAGCACCCACGAGTTCTGCTATCCTCCTGAACCTGAAGACAGGGAGCACGGAACAACCAAATGCTGCTTAGTGGCTTTTCACAACTTTGCTGGGACAATCTATTTGAACAATCTTACAGAAAGCCCATGGCTGTTAATTCCCAGCTATTTTAATCCCATTATCTACCAAGTGCCACACATCATCTTCCATCCTGACAGAAGCAATATAAAAAATACCCTATCCATGACAATGGTTGTTTTCCACAGCAAACCAAACTGCATACATTCCTGGTGTCTGACTGCAGTTTACGAACGGAAAAGAGAAAAGGTCTGAAAGAAATATACTGAAGGAGATTTTATTCAGGCAAGAGAAAATCTGCTGCTTAACATCCACAAGCCATCAAGAATTTGTCAGCCAAATCCTATGGACCAGCACAGACAGCACATATTAATTCTTCTTCCTTACAGGAGTAATGAAAGCATCCTGGCTTCAGGATGGACTGGTTTAATTCTGCTTCAGCACTCGATTCTGCCTTTCATTTTCCTACTGCCTTTCTGAAATTCCATGGAAAGACATTGTTGTTAAACAGCAGTGAGTGTTATTCTCACAGCAGTGTACACTAATAGTAATTCACTGCGGTGTCAGGGAAGGCTGTGAGCTCTCAGCTGAATTTATTTGAAAAATAAAGTTTGTTTCTTTGCTCAGAGATCTTTACTTAAGTCAGCATGGAACTCTTGTAAAAGATAACTACCAATAAGTCACAACTACCTATGGAACAGCCTTTTTATTTTATTTTTTTTATTCTTGCTCACCATGACAACATAATAAATGAGCCTCGAGAGACCAGAAGTGCATAACTATTTAAAATTTTGTATTTTATCTTTCATTGTGTGCTTCCAGACATAACATTCATGAGCTATTTTTTAAAGCCCTCTTCAGTGTCTCCAAGTGAAACACTCCAATCTTCAACTGTGATACACAATACTCAGAAATAAGTCTTCAGTTGTGATTCTAGGTAAGAGTTGACAAAACTAGGCTTACAGTGTTTTTGTGATCCATTAGTAATTACTTGCTCCTGTAAAAGCAAAGCAACAAGCCAACAGTTTCAACATCTGCTCTTTCAATTTGTGTTTTGAGTTCTGCTGGATGTCTCTGTATTCTTTCATACATGACTAATAGGAAAGATACAAGACTAATAGGAACCATAACTGCAACTTCACTTACGGTTGGTTTCAGTTAACAGATGGTCTTTAAACTATCCAACATAAAAGCATTCATTTTAGAAAAACTGACCCCAAAACTGCTTCATAAAATAAAGTATTTCCATTTTTTTCTGCTCGAAGCTTTAGGATCTTTCAAAACACTGCAGTACAAGAGGCCCCACAGTTTAAAAAAAAGGCAAACCAAAACACCACACACTACACTTACAATTGCTGACCTTAAATATCAGAGACAAAGTTTTACAATAGAAGCATCAGAAGCAACATACAGGGGTATACAAAAAGGTGGGCCACCAGACTATCTCTTTTCTCGCTAAAATCAAGTGCCAACATACAACTAGAGAAAAGTGACCTGCCAAAGCCCCATGCTCCAGCTGACTACCATGGTAGGTCAGCCAAATCTTAAGTGCTCCACAAGTTAGTGCAGCAGCTATGGTAGGGTTTTCTGGCTGCCATAAAACTGGGTAACTACCACAAGTCAGCCACAGAGAAATATCATCTTTAATTTCTATGTCATATGCTTTCATGGGCATATGAATCAGGCTGATAACAGTACCAGTCCTACATCCAAACTATTTAATGTAGAATATAATGAGTGAAAAACTGTCTGTCCCACACACACCCTGTACAGCTGAAAAGTGTTTATTAAGAGCAATAAACAGGTTTGGCAAGACCTGTGTTGCCCCACAACTCTTATTCTGACAACAACCCTACAAATTTGCTCCGCTCCAACACTTATCTACAGTTCTGCTGCTGAGCACAGGCCAGGCAAAAGCAGCAGACAGAGCTACCTTTGGTCCCTTTGGTCAACGATTTTCTCCATAAACCACATTTGAGAGCTACACTGTCTCTGAGCGCACTCAGTTTACAGCACAGCTCTTCTTATAGGTCTGTCTATAAAAGAAACCAAGAATAAACCCAAAGAAACAGCTATTGTCCAAAATGCCTCCCAAGCCCATCCATCACCACGTGCCTGACTCAAGGATAAATGGGTGCTGCTGCAGTCACACGGGCACCAGAGCATGGTGCTGATTTCAATACGAAGGAAGTTAACGCTGCTGACCTTCAGCCTCTCTCCTCTATACGCTGTGACAGCAGCCCAAGTGAAGCCAAAACATCTCAAGCAACTTCACACAGTTTTACATTTACAATTAACGATTATTATAGTCAACGTTATATTGGAAATTGCATTTTGCAAGTCTGTTCTACTTCAGTGGTGCCTGTGCAACGTAACTGGAGCTCACTGAACTTCCAGCAGCTAACTAGAGAAAGCAGCAGGACGTTTCTCCCAGGAAGAGCCTGCAGGTGGCAGCAGTTTTTCTATAGAAAATAAAAATTCACTTTTTGCAATATTCAATTTCTAGTCAGTTCTGAGTCCCTTGCTCACATGCAAGGACATTTGCTCTCACAAACAGTTCCTCCCACACAGCTACGTCTGTTAACAAAGTGCCCATTCAAGCCATCAACACTTTGGTCTAGACAAGAAATGAAACTTTTCTCTTCCCCAACATTGAAGCACAGCACTCAAAGCCACTCAAATACATGTTTAGAAACCGATGAAGTGACTGACGCTTGCAGAATGGCACCGTGCCCTATGAACATGGCTTTTTATTTTACATAGAGTATTTTTATTACTTCCTGAGCAGAATTCTTTTAGCTTTGCATGGAGGTATATGCTCACTTAAAATAAAATAATAAATAAAACGCAAAGAGCAGAACACCCCTCTGGTTTTAAAAGTGTCATTAAAATTCATACAGGAATTAGCACAGGAGAAAAGTCAGAGAATAAAGTAAAGTTGAAAGTGAATTTCTTCCTTTCAGACAGTCTGTTTTTCCAGATGCATCATCAGCATCTGCATGTTAGCCATTCTTCATTATTTATAAATGTTTTACAGGAACACAGCCAAACTACAAGCCAAGGAGTCCAGCACACATTTTTAAAAACAGGGAATGTGTCTTGGTTATAGAACAAAAGAACTCATTTTATCACTTGGCTTTACCGCTTGAGAAAATGGCTCCTGGTGTGCTGAACTCCATGATAAATGTGCCCCCTCTAGATCTTTATTGCCCTTGTAAATCAAAGGACTGACAGCAGTTAATAAGAAAGCTTTTGAGTGGTTTTGAAGTTTTGCTTTGTACAAATAAAATCTCATATTAAAGAATTTGCTAGTCCTCAAGGTGTGGAAAAATGAGTATGACTAGAACCTGTTGTACTTTCTTTTAACTGTTTGTTTCCACTCAAAAAAAAGGAAAAAAAAATCACTTTGTAGTAAAGAAGCAGAATAAAACAACCAAATAATTTTGAAATACAAAACTTAGAGTCAGTGATTTAATTATTAAAAAGATTTTTTTTCTGGCATTTCTATACCCTGTGAGGTCTGGGCAGGGCATCATCAGGTGTGTACAACATGAAACAGGAAAGGTTGTCCCAGAATTTACATTAGATGTTGACAGTACCTCTATAAAATGTTTTTACCTAAAGCAAGCGGTGATTCTAGGTGCAAGAGGCACAACTCAAAATTCCAGTGTGCAGACAGGATTATACAAGTCCCCAGCTAACTCACACCTATGGACAAAAGGGTTTAAATCCCTTGGCAGAAGTTACAGTGATATTCACAGATGGCCCAGGTTGCAGGCAGTAGCACAAGTTCTACTTACAGATGTAGCTGTTGGCCAAGCAGTAATTGCCCTACGGGGAAACAAATGACTACTGCACAAATATTTAAAGACGATATCACAAAGTGAACTGATTGATTTATAATCGCTGATGTAAAAGTTTGCTTTGGAGATTACATTTTAGAACAGACATGGGGGAAAATGGTTATTTGGAGGACTTCAGAAGCAAGCTGCAGCTTGGATAAGGATAGTCTTCGTGACATCATGCATTGAATGCATAGCATCACCGTTTAGCTGAATTGTGGTTTAACCAAAACAAGAGAATTAACTTTTTGGGTAGCTTTCTGGTTTGCTTCCACTGCTTGTGCTATCCAATTCCAGGCAGCATCATTCCTTCTCAAACAGTTTATGGCACATCCTGGCCAAGGAAATCTTAACAGGAAACTACAGTGATTTAGACAAAGCTAAACATATTTATAGGGAAATAAATGTATTTCCTATTCAAACTGTGTGCACAAAGGTATTATGCGACAACCTATCAACACATTTGAAGAAAGCCAAGCTTCTCTTGACTGGTGTTGAAGACATTTTAGAAGACATCTCAATGAAAAGACATATTGGTGGGCATTGTCCCTTTAACTGCCTGGTTCCCCCCCAGCCCAATTTAGGAAATTTAAAGTAGAATTTTTTTCTAAACACTGAATGTTAGAGGAGCACATCAATAAGGGTCATTTCAAATTAGGATCACAATTATACGGCGGCAATATTTCCTAGATGTGCAGGTCTTTTGCAGTCCCGAGCATGTTACTTATCAACATCAGACACTGAAAAGCTACAGAGAAAAAGCAAATTGGGCTGTGGCGTTACTGCCTTCTGCATGATTTACCCTCCTGCACTCCAGCCTGCCCTGCTCATAGTCCATCATCTGCTTGCTTATGCCACCTTCCTCCATGCACTCTGCCTTTCAGGTAGGCAGAGAAGGACCCTCTTTATCAGGAAAAGACTCTGTGATATAGATAATCAAACCCTTCTTCCCAAGGAGAGGCTGCTGGACAGCCAAGAGCAGCTCCTTCTCAGACAGGATAGGAAAACGCACATCAAGAGCTACACACAAAGCAGGCTGGAGTCTGAAGGGTGTAACCCATCATGCGGCCATGCAAGGCTCAGTTCACAGCCTTGATGAACTGCATTCTTGCTGTGCCATGCTGGTGTTTTCATTTAAAGTACTGTGATGTTTCTAACTCTCCTTATTCAAAAGAACACCTAGAAATACAAATTGAATTGATTCAGTAAATTAATGCCTTCCCCTACCATCACACTCTTATGTGATTCTACCAACAGAATTATCTGTTTGTTTTTTCCCCACTTAAAGATTTTGATCACTCTCCCAATATTGACAGACAGAGAAGGCAAGAGGTAAGGCCACTGAAAGTGTCCCTTAGCTGTGTCATTGTGGTTTTATAGGGCAGCATTAGGTAAGTCAGAAAACAGCTGCAAGCAGAGCTTTCAGGAAGCTATGCCTCATGGCTACCTGGAGAATGTGTCACTAGTGGGAATCCAGGCCCAAACATGACCTGGGACATTTCACAGAAAGAAACCCAGGTTTCTGAAGCATCTAATTACTTCACAGTTTAAGAATGAATATTAATTCCTGATGGAAGGGAGATTTCTAAAGTAGAAGTATGATTCCTCAAGGCTGAAAAAAGAGGGCAGAGGGGAATAAGAGATGTAGGAACCACTCAATGTGAGTACCAACAGTTTTCCTCCTGCTGCTTCACAGCAGTTGTCAGTGGCAGATCCTGCTTCAGAAGAGCCTACAAAGATGTCCTCCTGAGTCACCAGTAAGTATAACCTTGCACTTGAGGAGAATTTACAATACCTAACAGATCAAAAGGAAGAGAATAACGGCAACAAACGTGAATTCAGAACAAAGTTACAGGTGGCACCATTCGAGATAACATTCACTTTCTGCAAATGAACTTTCTTGTCCAATGCAGTGAACAGGACAGCAGCTCAGGTACAGCAAACGTTCACCTCCCCACACACAGCAATGTCCCTCTGCTGTCGACACCCCTCTTGAGGTTAGCAAGGTCCTTATTACAGGAAGATTAGATGTTGGTTTAACATTTATAATCACTAATTTGATTTTTCTTCAACTACATTATGATGGTTTATTCATTTTTTTTCAATCCAGAAATTAAACATCTGAAAACTGTAGTAGTAAGTTCAGAGGTTTGGGTTTGATTTCTATGTTTGGTTGTTGGGGGTTTTTTGTTTGTTTGTTTGGGGTTTGGGGTTTTTTTTTGCTTGGTTGGTTGGTTAGTTTTGTTGTGTTGTTTTAAACAAATAAAAGCCCAATAACTAAAGATGGAATCACTTGTTTCATTTAAAGGACAAAAGACAGTTCCCTCCCTTCCTACCTCAGGTCAGTTTCAGGTGCTGGCATACTGCAGAACCTCTAAACTTATGAGTTTTGGCTCAGCTATCTTGAGCCAAATCATACAAAAGACTAATGTTTGCCACTCTGCAGTTAAATTACAGCAAGCATCAATGCAATCAACTCATTAGCTGTTTTTTATTGAGCACCAACATTCATTACTTACTTTTCAATTCTTTGATTAAGCAACATATTGCCTGTATTCCCGGTCTGCATCTACCAGCTGATTAGCTCAATAATACTGATAATCTTCTCAAGTCAAAAGAGCTGGGAAAGGAAGTAACTGAAATCTCCATGAGCAGACTCAATTTACTCCTTTTGTGTATAACATCAATACACTAAACTACCAGCAATACAATCCAGCAAATGAAACTTCAGATGTGCTAAGTTAGAGAGTAATTTTAACAAAAAGTCACAGCAGGTCATTAAAATGCCCCTTAATTGTCTCTAGATCATACTCCCTTATCCTTCCACAACCTTCCTGGCATGCTGAGATTCTAAATCTCTTCTGACTGATGTAAGAACCAAGAACAGAATTGAGGTGTGATTGTCACATACTGAGTCTGAATGCCAGAGGTCAGCACAGCTTACTGGTATGCTGCCCCACTGCTCCAAATTTTATATCTTTTCTGTCCCTTGGTTATTGCCTGACATGATTTAACAACTGTAATTCCTTATTTAACGATGTCAAAGGTTTTTAGGAAATTGACTGTATTTCACCAACGATATATTTCTTCTTGATTACAGAGTGGTTAAAATGATTTTAAACCAAGACAGCAAAATAAAGCAGTAATAAAATCAATAAAAGGTGCTTAAAACATTCCTTCTATTAGGTAATGGCATTTAAAATATCCGTAGCTTGTAATGGCACTTAGGATATGCCCAAAAATCAATGAACTAAATTACTTATTGAACTAGTTAATTTGAACATTGAGTTTTATATGTATATTGATAAAACAAGCTACAAGAACACTGGATGTATTTTAATTTCATGGTCAGATATCTCCCTCTGCTGGGAAAAAAACCTCTAAAAACTCGGTCAGCAATGTGGGGTTTTTTTCCTCAAAGCAACACCGAAGGGTGTAATATCTGAAAATGTCCACGAGAGGTCTCCAATTCTCGTGTTTCGTCCTCGACTGCTGCCTTTGCTGAATTGCGAAGTGTTAAAAGGTGCTAAACAACAACACGAAACTTTGGGTTTCACCCAGAATACTGTCATTTGGTCAGGCCTGAGAAACACGCAAAAAACACGTAACAGAATTACAGAATTAACCAGGTTAGAAAAGACCTTCTAGATCATCCGAATCCAACCTATCGCCTAGTACCTTCTAATTAACTAAACCATCCCAGTAAGTGCGTGCCTTACCCAGTCTCCTTTTAAACACCTCCAGGGATGGTGACTCCACCACCTCCGTGGGCAGCCCATTCCAAAGCAAATCACTCTTTTGTGAAGAATTTCTTCCTAACATCCAGCCTAAAGCTGCCCTGGCACAGCTTGTGACTGTGTCCTCTTGTTCAGCCATTAATTGCCTGGGAGAAGAAACCGACCCCCACCTGGCTACAACCGCCTTTTAGGGAGTTGAAGAGAGCACGAGGTAAGTGTAGAAAATAAGGGATATTCTAATGCTTTGAAAACAGTGAGACTGTCTTCAAGGAGTCTGCCACCATTTTTCATGCTAACTACATGTTAGATTCGGGAGTAACAGCCTGAGGTTGTATTTTCTTGCTAGAAATGAAGTACAAAGATCAGCCTAAGCACTCTGCTTACTTCAGAGTCTTTTTCTCCTTCAGAACCAGTGAAGTTGTACTTCAGTGAGGAGAAACGTTTACAAAAGTGAGAGAGGCTGAAGGATGCTGGTTTTGGCTACAAAACAAATTAGCCTAACACTGTCCTCGGGGGGAAGGGGGGGAAGAAGGGGAGGAAATAATCAAACACTAACAGTAACAAAGATTATTTCCTATTTATGTAGATTTATCACTGCAGTACTGAGAACCCTGAAGTTACCTGAAGCTCTGGAACGAGAGGCAAGGTGGTGGAGTTTCTTCTAGCTCAAAGATGCAAGAATTCCTGAAGCTGCAGACACACAGAGATGAGGATACCACTCTGTATATGCCATTAGCGCTTTTCACTCTCTAACGTGACGGGAAGACAGTACCTCTGCATTTTAAACCTGCAGCCTAGTGATAATGGTAAGCTTACATCATCACTCAGAGGCTGCTCTCACTCTTTGAAAGGTCATGGTGACTAGGAGCCGTTCCTGACAAGTGGGAGAAGGCAAATGCCACACTCATCTTCCACAAGAGCAGCGGCGGGAGCCGGGGAAGGCCGGCCGGCCTCGGAAACCTCTGTTCCTGGAGGGACTGTGGGGCAAACACTCGCTTGCAAGTCACTGAGTCAGCAGGTGGACGAGGCTCGGCGGGACTTTCCACCTGCCTCCAGCCCGGCCTCCTCAATCCCTTCGCTGACAGGAACCAGCTCCACTCAGGCGGCACGCGCCGTGGCGACAGCGGCGACCACGGAGCGAGGCCCCCTCGCCGTCTGCTCGCCTCCTCTCTGCTCGGCTGGCCCGCCCCTCACCTCCGGGCGGAGCTACGCGACTTGCCCAAGATGGTGCCGCGCCGCCGACAGCCCAGATGCACCTTCCCAAGATGGCGGCGGCGCGTCTGCCTCCTGCGACCTCTCCGAGATGGTGCTCTGAAGCTGCCGACCTCTCCAAGATGGCGGCGCCTAGCCCCGCCCCGGCGTGGGGCAGGCTGGGAGCGGGGCCGCGCGGTGGGGAGCGGGCCTGGTGCGGGCGGCGGGCGGTCGGGCCGGGCTGGCGGCGGAGCGGGGCCGGGCGGGCGCCATGCCGGAGCTGGCGGTGGACCGGGTGGTCGTGCACCCACTGGTGCTGCTCAGCGTCGTCGATCACTTCAACAGGTAGGGCATAGACGGGGAACGGCTTTCGCGGCGCTGAGTCACGGGCCGGGCCGGGCCCAGGAGGGGCCCGGGGCTGGGAGGGGAGCGGGCCGGGAGACCTCGCGGCAGCTGGATGGACTTTGGGGTGACTCTGTGCCGTGGAGGGGAGCGGCGCACCCAGCTGGAGGCCGGAGTCCGCGATCCTGGGGCGGCTGCGGGAGTACGGCCTGTAGAAGCCACCGGAGCACCCGCTCGCCGCTGCCGCCGGTGTTTTTGGGAGAGGAAAGTCGGAGGGCGGGGAGCATTCGGGTCTCGGGGGCGTCAGCCCCTTCCTCTGGTCTGGAAGGCTGGGAAACAGCGTCCTATTCTTTAAAACAAGGGTAAAGGAGAAGAGGGGTTTGATCCTAACGCTGCAGTAGGCTGAACGGGGTGTAAATGCCGTCCCTCTAAACACCGAGTGTGGTTTATGCCTAATTTAACTTAATTGCGCCAACTGACAAAGAGTTTTAATGTCAGAAATAGGAAACTGAAATGTCAGCAGGCGGACGGGCCTGCTGTTGTGAAAGCAAACCGAGCAGCTCAGCAGAGCTTGCTCACTTTCTCATAGCCATTGTCCTGCGGAGAGGCTGCAGTAGTGCCTGGTTTGGGGTATGGGCCCCCCAGAAGTACTCCTGCATCGCTGCGTTCCGAGGTTTGATGCTGAGGGCACCAAACCCCCATTTTCTGGATGGAAAGTAATCAGTAATAAAACTATCGCAACGCCTCCGCTTCTGTTCCACCACACGCACTGCTCAGCTTGCAGAAACTGCTCCACTGTGCCCTTCTTTCCTGAAGCAGGCTTTTTGTGGTAAGAACTGACAGTCTTTTCCATTTAGAATAGGAAAAGTTGGAAATCAGAAGAGAGTCGTTGGTGTGCTGCTGGGCTCGTGGCAGAAAAAAATACTAGACGTGTCCAACAGTTTTGCAGGTGAGTTTGGGCATCCTGCCCTTCTTTAAATCTGTCGCATTATTTGGTAGATGAAACACCTTGGGAGTGTTTAAGCCACCCTGCCAGAGCACAAAGTGTTCCCTCCGTATACAAATCAGCCTGTATCTTAACAAAAAATGCTAACTGCTGTCAAAAATACACCCAATTCAGGCAGTCTTACCTGTTACACTATGCCGTGTGGAATGTGTCAGGAACTGCATGTAAAGTCCCTGAAAATTCCGATGAATATTTCGCTGCATTGGCATTGCTGACCTCAGCTGGGTGATCACTATCTCAGCATGGCCTGCAGAAGTAGCTGCTATCTGCTGCTCTGCAGATTTAATGTATGTTTTAGCTTTGCTTCTTTCCTTAAATGTGTTAATAGAATTGAAATAGTTTTTTTCTTACATGTGACAGTGCAAGTTCTTGAATGCGTGGCTTCTGCTCACCCATTTGCGTTAGTTAGATCATCTCTTTCCCAGGAGGCTTTCTGACAAAGCAAAATGATCTCTCTTCATATCTGGAATTGCACAGTTTGAGTACTCCCAAGCATGGACTACTTTCCTCCCCCCAGTTTTTAGAGGAACCTTCTTCTATTTGAATTCAAAAGAGAGTTGTTTGGTTTCTTTTTTTTTTTTTTTTTGTCCTTTTTACACCTGTCTTTTACTTTATCTGTAAATTAAAAGACTGAGACTGGTCTTTGTTTTCAGAACTGAGCCTGTGTGCATATATACACACTAACTGACAAAATAATTCGCTTAAACAGCAAAGTTGCCCTTGGTGTTCTGGTAGTCTATAAAAGCACGGATGACATCTTCCACACTGAAAACTGGTTTGTCTCTGAGCAGATTGATGTTGGTCTGGAAGGTCTAAAGTCTGCTGAAATGTTCACTTTGTCATATCAAATGACTTTGCACACTTGTTTATGTGGGAGGATTTTCTCTCTGATGCTTGATGTTGTCCACAAAGGATTACCCTCGCAGCGCTTTGCATTTCATTCCTCAATCCTAAATTGTTAGGAATTATGAGGCAGCCTGAGCAAGTTGTCCAGCACTGCAGGTAAGCATGTGCAGTGTAGTGGTGCAGAGTAGTTGAAACTGATTAACATCCACTTTTCTTTGGCAGCCAAAGATACCCTAAGACCTTGTTTCCATAAATGTTTTCATTTTGGAAGTTGGATTCTTAAATACTCATGTTTTTTCTCCTCAGTACCTTTTGATGAGGATGACAAGGATGATACTGTGTGGTTTCTAGACCATGACTACCTGGAGAACATGTATGGAATGTTTAAGAAGGTCAATGGTAAGTCAAGAGGTTTCCCTGCAGTCAGGGATAAGCTCCTGGAAACTCTCCAGACCCTGCATGGGGAGGTGATTTTGTAGTAAGCTGGAGAGTTAATTGCTCACCTGAGAAGCCACTCTCTGCTAATTCCTTGCATGGCTTCACTTTCACTGCAGGTTTTCCATGGTTAATTTGTGCAAGCAGTTTGTGTCCTTGCCACATTAATTTGTACCTCACAAGTTTCCCCAGGTCTCCTGACAGCTTTGTGTCTTCAGAATGTCTCAGAGTTCAGAAGTGCCCCTATTTGTGAAGAACTGCAGAGCTTTCTCCTCCCTAACCCATTCTGTCCATATGGGCCTCAAAATTAATTTTTAGGAATGTAAACTTTACAAGCTCACATTTGGTGGCTCTTCACCACTTTTTAAAGTGTCTTTATGGCTCTGCTTGAGAATTCAGAGCTGAAGGTTCTGTCAGAACTTCAGTTGCCATGAATTTCCTTAGCCTTGGGACCAGTTGTCTATTTCACAACACAGTTTGTGTTTCTAGAAGTTTCACATCTTTAGATGTCTGCAGTTTCAAGTTCTCAGCTCCTGGTATCTGCAAAGTTTAATAAATTATATGAAAGCAGCCCAGTTGTTTAGTTAATCACCTAAGAGTAAAGGTAATGTACAGTTAGTCTTTGTAATTGTGTTCTCTGTCACCAGTCATGTAATTTTCTTTCATATTGTAGGTCATTTCCCCCTGCTTTACACTCATCTCCTATGCCCCTCAGATTTTCACTCTTGATTTGCTGATTCAGTCTCTACCTATCTTTGTGCTATTGTCTCACTGCTTGGTTCTGACATGGAATCCTTTCTGGTTTTGCTCAGCTAGAGAAAGAATAGTTGGTTGGTACCACACAGGCCCTAAACTGCACAAGAATGACATCGCCATCAATGAGCTGATGAAGAGATACTGTCCTAACTCTGTAAGTGTAGCACTTTCAGATCTGGGGGTATGTTTTTCCCTCTCTCTTCCTAAACGGGGCAATTGTGAACACTTGCCTCCTCACCTTGGTTACTGGTGATAGAGCATGTTAAAGATCTGGTAGCTGTAAAGTGCTGGAGTAACTTAGACCAGGTTTTTTTGAGGTAGCCCCAGCTGTCTTTTGTCAGTGCCTGAAATTAACTCCTCTGAGCCGCTGACGTTCTTCTTCCCACTGCTGGGGAGGGAGGAGCTGACTTAGGACTTCTTTTTTCCTGGTCTTTGAAAGAAACTCAGTGTCCTGAAATGTTTGCTTTTTCCTTAAGGTGTTGGTGATTATTGATGTAAAGCCAAAGGACCTGGGTCTGCCCACAGAAGCTTATATTTCAGTTGAAGAAGTTCACGATGTGAGTATTTAATATTGCTCTGCCTTTTCCTAGGAATGGCTTGGAATGGCTTTTGGGTTCCCTTACTGCCAGAAGGTTGCAGAGCCCATGGCACCTACTTGCCTTTTATATGTGGGATGTTGCACTTGTTGCTAGTGAGGGTCTGTGACTTGCAGCTGAAATCTGATAAAACCAGGGGTGAATCCATCCACCAGTGCTTGACCTAAGGAGTTCCACAGCTTCAGCTATCTGTGTGATTTAGAAGATGTTTCCTTGTCTTGGTCCTGTCGGTGGCCACGAGGAAGGTCACAGATTTGGGCGTTTTTAAGGTGTCACTCTGACACATCAGCCTGTTTGCAGAGGTGTTCTGAGTAATTCTGTGCTTATTCATTTGTGCCTTTCCAGTGCTGAGTAGGAAGGTCAGGTATGAGCAATGCTTACTAATTACTTGCAACACTGTGCAGACAAACAACAAAGCTCTAGCTTTTCATTTTTCATTTCAATTACATTCTGGATGTATATAATAAAGTTTGATTCTTTTGCCATTCTGACACCCCCACACTACAGAGGAAAAGCTGCTGCTAGTACTGAGGTCGTGCTCCTGCAGGATTTGTGCTTAGTTTTGTGAATTCACAGTAATCCCAGGGGTGTTCTCCATTTCCAGCTGTAAACTGGTCCAGGTACTGGTTTTGAAAACACATGGGTAAAACTCACTCTGGGAGAGTGAGCCTGTGAATCTTGTGAACATCTTCCTTAATCATCAGTGCAAAAATGATCATTTTAATGTGATTGCACCATATTAGTATTTTTTCCTGTCTCTCTGTGTACTTTTGACTGACAGCAAATATCAGGATGGCAAAACAAGCAAATGTAATAAGGTTGTGTCAGGAAAAATATGTTTAGTGAGACTGTTCCAGCAAAACAGATGAATTGGAAGTTACAGAATATGCAAAAGAAGTTGTTACTGGCAGCTCTGAGTTTAGGACAGTTTGTGACACTAATGAAATCAAGAAAAATCCAACTAGAGCCTTTCTTTCTTTCTTGTCTGGTGTCCTGTGGGCTGTATATAACCAGTATGTTGGTTTCATTTAACAGTTCCTCATACTCTGGCTAAAATTACATGGTTTTGAAAGGCTTTGTGATTCAGTTACAGACTTCTTCCCTCAGCTCTTGTGTGTCAGTCACCTAGTTTGCCCCATTACAAGTTGCAGTGGGGCAAATTCCTGGCCCTGTAAACAGGCATTGGTTAATCTCACATGATGGCATGGTGTGGCTTGTCCCACTGTTATGTGGGATACTTGGCTGGGTGGTTGGCTGCACCTTTGTGCCTGCCACAGCACTCTCTGACCCTGTCTTCTCTGTCCTTGCTCCTCGAAGGATGGCACTCCCACCTCCAAGACGTTTGAGCACGTGACCAGTGAGATCGGAGCGGAGGAGGCAGAGGAGGTCGGTGTGGAACACTTGCTACGGTAAGCAGCAAGCAGCTCCTGGAGGCGCGCCTGGCTCCGTCTGACAGCTCCCAGCCCCGGCTGCCGGGAGGAAACACAGAGCTTGTTGAACATGCTGCTGAGATCCACAGAGCGTGTTCACTTCACAGTCTGGCTTGGCACATTCCCTCACTGCCTGTGCACTGACGTGACACAGGCATTCTGGCAGAGCTGCAGGGGGTGGAGGTGTGTGCAGCACTTCACAGGGCAGGAAGGGATGGGAGCACTGCTAAAGGGTCTGGAGCTCTGCAGTCAGGAAGAGTCACCTTAGACAATCCCCATTGCCTGTTCAGTAGCCAGAAATCCTGCTGTTTATTTCTCTCCAGTGCTTTAACTGGCATTACAAATACTGTTCCAAAGACAGCATACAAGGAGGAGCTAGTTTAGATCTACTTTGCAGTGCACACCAGTTTGCTCTTGAGAGAGCACTTGGACCAGTGCTATTTAATATCTTCATCAGTGACATAGTGAGATTGAGGGCACCCTCAGCACATTTGCAGATGACAGCAAGCTGAATGGTGCAGGTGACACATCTGAGGGATAGGATACATCCAGAGGGAGCTGGACAGACTGGAGAAGTGGGACTGTGTGAACCTCATGAGGTTCAACAAGGCCAAATGCAAGTTCCTGCACCTGGGTCAGGGCAACCCCCAGTGTCAATCCAGATAGGGGATGAGGATGATGGCTGGAGAGCAGCTCTGTGGAGAAGGACTTGAGGGTGTTGAGGGTTGAAAAGCTGGACATGAGCTGAGACCCCAGGACAATGTGTGCTCGCAGCCCAGACACAACCATGTCCTGGGCTGATCCCCAGCAGTGTGGGCAGCTGGGGGAGGAGGGGATTCTGCCCCTCTGCTGAGAGACCCCACCTCCATTGCTGGGTCGAGCTCTGGAATCCTCAGCACAAGGGAAGCATGGACCCATTGGAGCAGGGCCAGAGGAGGCTTGAACAATGAAGCCCTCCACTATGAGGCTAGGGTGAGAGCTGGGATTGTTCAGCCTGGAGGAGGCTTCAGGGAGACCTTCTGGCAGCCTTTTAGTACTTAGAGGAGCTGGTTGGAAGGCTGGCAGGGCCTGTTGTGACAGGATAAGGGGTGCTGGGTTTGAGCTACAAGAGAGAGATTTAGGCTAGACAGAAGGAAGAAGTTGATTGCATTGAGACCCTGGTCCAGGTTCCCCAGAGTGCTGGGGGATGTCCTGTCCCTGGAACCATTCCAGGTCACGTTGTTTGGGGCTCTCTCCAGCCTGCTTTAATTGTAGATGTCCCTGCTGACTCTTGGCTGGGTGGACAAGATGACTTTAAAAGGTCCCTTTTAACCCAAACCAGCCCATAATTCTTTGACTTGAAGCATTCATTGCACTTCAGCTGTGCTTCAACCTGCTCTTCTTTCTAAGATGGAAAGATCTCAACAGTGCTAATGAGAATGCAAAGTCCAACTGTTCTAATGCTGCTTCTTCCTGTGGTGGCTGTTTCAGGGACATCAAGGATACAACGGTGGGCACTCTGTCCCAGCGGATCACAAACCAGGTCCATGGCTTGAAGGGACTGAACTCCAAGCTTCTGGACATCAGGAGCTACCTAGAGAAAGTAGCCGTGGGCAAACTCCCCATCAATCACCAGATCATCTACCACCTTCAGGATGTCTTCAACCTGCTGCCAGATGTCAACCTGCAAGAGTTTGTCAAGGCCTTTTATCTGAAGACCAATGACCAGATGGTGGTCGTTTATCTGGCTTCTCTTATCAGATCTGTGGTTGCCCTGCACAACCTCATCAACAACAAGATTGCCAACAGGGATGCAGAGAAGAAAGAAGGACAGGAAAAAGAAGAGAGTAAAAAGGAGAGAAAAGATGAGAAGGAGAAAGAGAAGGAGAAAAGTGATGTCAAGAAAGAGGAGAAAAAGGAGAAAAAGTAAAATGTAGTTTTTTTATTTGTAAATTAAAAATCTTGTAAACTAAATGACTTGGATGATGCTGGGTTCTTGTCTTGGGTTGAAATGCTCAGTGCTCTGCTTTCCTCCACCGTGCTGTTTTTTGTGTCCATCCTAACATGGGTGGGCAGATCTTCTCACACTGATGGCTGTCCCAGCAAGCAGTGCCTGGCAGCTGGGCTCTCAGCCCTGGGGCAAGGAAGGAGGAAACCCAGGGAGAAGTTTGTGTGTGTTTATCTCAGTGCGGCGCTGCCTTCTTCCTGTGCACTTTCAAGGACTTTCAGGCTGCTAGGTGAGGATTTCCACCTGTGTCAGCTTTCATTAGGCTGAGTTTTCACTATGAGTGAGAGCCGGTTTGCTCACACCAAGTTTCGTTGCTGAGGAGGAGGTGCTGAGTACCAGCAGCACCACAGAGGGACCAGCAAGGAGGCTGGCTGCTGCCGGCTGGTGTCTTCTAGCTATACCTTGTGCTGAGGTCATTTCTTTACATGCTGTCCTTTCTAGCCAGCCAGTGATAAGATTTGGGTTGGCTGGTTTGGTCCCTGACCCTTCAAGAAGAAAAACCCACAGCAGGTACAAACACACTCCTGGCTCATGATGCTCCAGGGGTGGAAATGAGAGAAGTTGAGGTCCTGCTTTGGTGAGGAGGTGACTGTGATGAAATCTTCCCTTTCTACCATAACATGTCAGGTCATTGCTAGACAAAGCTTGCAGTGTGTGGTTGCAGATTTCCATGTTTCAGGGCTAATTCCTTAAAACTGGCCAATTCCATGCTCCAGAGACGCCTGTATTTGATATGGTGCTATACACAGTCCCCAGGCACCTCAGCACCCATTGGTGCAGCACAGCTTGCACATAGCTGCTGATGCAGTTTCCACAGCACCATGCCAGCAAAGCAGCCAGCTTGGCTGCCCACCTGGGCTGGCAGCTCTGCATACAGCACCCCTGTTAGTCTGTGTCTCTTGCTCTGCAAGGCTCACAGTTAGGTGGCACAGAAACAGGCTGATCTCTGCAGCATCTCCGGGATAGCTATAGACATCGATTGCCATCCCTCACTAGGACAACAGGGAGAGTGTGCAGGTCAATGCTCCCTGCCCTCCTGGGCAAAGGGGCAGGACAAATGCATGCTGTAGCATCTCCTAAGAGATGGGATAGAGGAGGATATGCCTCTTCCAGGCACAAGATGCCACCCATTCCCCTGCCACTTCTAAGATCAGACCATCAGCTGCTGCCAGTACCTGGAGAGTGCAAAGTGCCAGCAGCTTGCCCACAATGACAGAAACAGTTCTGGAACAGGACAGGCACGAGCTGGGGCTGGGATCTCCCACAGCACAGCACAAGCTCCTATTGCTTCCTAAGAAATACAACAATCCCAAAAGCACCAGAACGCTACACAAAGAACCAAGCAGCTGCTGAAAAGCAAATCCATAGCAAAGTGACTGGATGCTGTCTGGACCTTGTGAAGTCAACAGTGGGTTTGTTTGGGTCTGCCCTGTTGGGTTTTTCACTGACCACCACCAGTACTGACTTTGTGCCACCTAGACTGGGCACTGGTGGGACAAGGAGACAGCTCCAGCAAACAGCCGCAGAGATATTTTTAGGGTGAGCATGATTATAGGTTGGGTGGAGGCAGGCAAACTGCACCCAGCCTGACCCTCCCGTGCAGTGTGCGTGCAAATAACACGTGTTAGTTACAACCCTCTGGACAAGATCTGGGCACCCATCACCAGCTCTTCACACACAGACACCCCTGGAGGCTGCACCGGCTGCCCCCAGTGCCACACACCAACCCAGGGACACGCACCTCGGCAGCTGCTCATCATTTATTGCACAAGAAGTCGGGTGGCTGAGGCAGGATGGTGCGGTACAAAACGATCGGTCACCGGTCAGCTCTGGTAGCGTCCCAGCTCTGCAGCCTCCCTCCATGGACAGCTCTGTACACCAGCGCTCCTGTGGGTCTGGCTCCCCGTGCACACTGGGGAGGTGGGGAGGGAGCAGCAGCAGAGGTGGCATCCAGGTGAGGGGCAGAGGCCTGATCCTGCCCTTGCCTGCAGCTCTGGCAGCTCCTGCCACCAGTCTGGCCAGTGAGGGAGGGAACACAGGGAGATCGGGCTGAACCCACCAACCAGGCAAAGGCCAAATGTGCCCCAACCATGGCCAGAGCCCCCAAGGCTGCTGCAGAGCAGCAGCTCCCAGCACCAAACCACTTCACTATTCGTCACAACTGCACAGGGCCACATGCCTGCAAACTGAAACATGCAATGGACATGATCAGCCAGAGCCCAGGTCCAGGCAGCCACAGGTCTAGTGTGAGAAGAGTCTTGTGCCAGCTCTCATGTGGTGCATCAGCCACGGCAGCATCAACTGGGGGCTCCCTGTCAGTTTGCTGGGAGCAGGATGGGGCCCAAATACCACCTGAGAGTTACTTTGAGGGCCATTTCACTTTCCCTCCTCACCTGCACATACTAAAACGCAATGAGAAAGCAGAAAACATGAGGAGGGGGAAAACTAGCCTGTGCCAAAACCAGATCTCATCTCAGCGTGTCTGCAAGCGGGGACTCGGGAGCCTGAGTGCACCATGTGCTGCCTGCCAAGGCCCAGGGCTTCACCTTGTCCCCTCCGCGCCAGCGCCTGCCCCTCACCAGGCTCTTGCGTCCACCTCCCGCCACACCTCAGATTTGTCTGGGGAGAGAGACATGGACCTGTCCCCCCCAGGGCTGCGTCGGCGCAGACCTCACACGGGAACAAAAGCAACGGCGTCCGCAGCTGCCTGCGCACCATCCCGCGGAGAGGGCTCGGCGCTGGGCTCCACGGGTGCTGGCGGGCGGGACATCGCAGCCGGCAGCGCTCCAGGGCCCTCCCCATCCCAGGAAAGCACCAAAGCTCCATCACTCCTGTCCAAATCCTTCCGTCTCCTCAATCGCATAAAGCAGCTTCTCCTTCAGCTGTTCACAGCTCTTGTAGGGAGGGAGATCTAGGCGGTTGAAGCTGGAGAGACAGCGGAGGCTGATGAGTAGCACCAGCATCCCAATTTTCCTCCCCAGGGCAGCTGCAGCCAGAAACATCCCATGGGAACGCAAGAGGAGCGGATGGAGGCCACTGGGGGCCTGTGTAGCCCCAGAAAGGCTGCTCACAGTTGTCCCCACATGCTCTTAGCAGGGCCGAGGAGAAATGACTTACCATGTATGGCTCCGCGGCAGCCACGTCTCTTTGCCAACTTTATCGATGCAGAACTTCTGGGGGCCGTTGCTGCCTGTTAATTATGAGCACAGCAAAGCTCATTACATGACCTGGAGCTCATAAAGCCAACCCTACAACATGCCATTAGCCATCAGATCATGCACCCCTCTGATCCCAGAGACACAGTGGGGCTAGAATCTGCAGCAGCTCACTGCCTGTTCTGAGCCCTTTGGAAGGAGGATGTCTGAGGAACAGGAAAGGAGGAGGCTGAAAAGCTTATTCACAGCTGAGAGGTAGCAGCACAGTGCCTTACAGAGTGGTTAAATATCAAGTGCTACAATGTATTTACCCACAGACCCGCAGGATGGAGCGGGTCCTTCCAACAGTTTTTAAGAACCTGGCTCAGGAAATCTGAGTCACTGAGGTCGCTTTTTAACAGATTGTGAATGCTGGAGAGGTTCCAGGGGGCTGGAAAAAAAATTAATACGCCAGCAGGAATAAAGAAGTAGGCTAAGTTAGCTGGTTTGCTCAATACAGATTCCAGGAACGTACGGGAAAGGCTGGTACAGGCCCCAGAAAGCAGCAAATTAAAGGATGAGAGCAGAATAATGCCATGCTGTGGTTGGTTGGAAAGGAGTTTTCATGGCACAAACCTCAAAATTAAATCAAAACTCCAATCTCATTCCAAAGGAGCTGACAAGCCAGACTGACAAAGCTGGCTGTGGTGGCACAGTTCACGGCTAAGGAATTTGTCTGGGTACAGCCTGCTATCAGATTCAGTCACGGTGCTGATGTCATGGCTGCTGTCCTGCTCTCTGCAGTGGACAGCCAAGTCTCACTCCCTAGGACCCCAAACCCAAGTGGAGCTGGGAACACGCACCAATGAGCTCCGCAAAGCCCCCGACAGGCAGGCGGCAGGTCCCTGTCACGAACTGCAGCAGCCGAATCCTCTTCTCATTGTCCATCTCTTTAACCACCTACGATATGAACGTGGCAGAAGAGTGGGATCCTCGGCATCCCCCAAGCCCACAGCCTGGCTGAGCCTGGGGCACAGTCCTGCAGCATGGCTCCTGACACCAACATCCCACATCCTCTAGCCAGCTAGGCCTGGACAGAGTCCAGGAGGGTGCAGCACACTGGGGAAAGTGGTCACAGAATCATAAATTGGTTTGGGTGGGAAGGGACCTTTAAAGGTCATCTTGTCCAACCCTCGGGCAGTCAGCAGGAACATCTGCAACTAGAGCAGGTTGCTCAGAGCCCCAGACAACCTGACCAGAATGGCTCCAGGGATAGGCATCTCCCATCAATCTGGGTGACCTCAGTCAGTGTCTCACCAGTGAAGAAATTCTTACACACACCCAGTTTAAATCTCCTTTTAGTTTAAATCCACCACCCCTTGTCCTCACAATAAGGTCTCCCCAGAGCCATCTTTGAGAGAAACATCCAGCCCTGCATCCTCAGGGTTGAGTCATCCCAAGGGTCCACTCTGCCCAGCCTTGCCTTCCTTCAGAGACATTTTCACCCCACTTTCTGTCCTGGCCAGCATGGAGCAGTGTGGTCTGAACTGACAGAGGTCTATGACACGTCACCTGCTCCTGTTGCCCTGCTCAGAGCAGCAGCTATTGCTAGAATCCCACTGGCCACTATTCTGCCAGCCAGAGCCACATGCTGCTTGCTGAAGGTGTGCTCACCATTGTATTTTGTTCTTCCTGACACCTTGTGAAGCTGCTCGCCCCATGCCAGCCCTGCCCACCCCAGGCCATGGGCAGGGGATGATCCCAGGTGGTGCTGAGACTGACCTGCCAGAACCACTGGATCTGTTTGCTGTTCTTGGTGTAGTGTCTGTAGATGGTATTCTTCTGCCAGTCGTTCATGTCAATCTCCTGCATGCCGCACAGCATCAGCTGGGGACAGGAACAGTCAGCAGCAGGAAAGAAGAGGGGCCCTGCACCCACACTTTGCAGCATTGACCCCTCCAGTGCCAGGCTTCACAGGGCACAGGGCAGTGGGGATGTCTGGGAGGAATTCCTTGCCTCCAAGACATTTTCTTGCTAACCCCCTAGAGACCTGACCACCTGGGTGGATACTCCCACCAGCAGAGCAGAGGGTGCAAACAAAACCCATGTGGCTCTGCTCTCACTATGTACCATTCCCAGAAGCACCAGTATCTACACTTCCCTGTACCAGCAAAGGCACCAGCTCACCTCCAGCTCCTTCTCATCGAAGTACCGCAGCCACTCCAGCGGCACCACCTCATTGAAACCGTCCAGGAAAGCCTTGGTCTGCTCCTCCACACCTCGTGTGAACCTCCAGTCTGTCAGCAGCCTGGAAAGGCAGATGGTGGTCAGCAGGCAGCCAGCACCACTGATGCAGCATGGGGAAGCCCCCGCCACCAATCCTTCTGCTGGGGGGGAGGTCCCTGGGAGCTGTAAGGATGCATGAGGAGGGGCTCCTGCACATCACCAGAGGTGTCCTCAATTCCCACTAGTGGGTTTCTCTCCTCTTTCAAACCCAAGAGCAGGGGAGAGCCCTGAGCACAGACCAGAGGCCATCAGGATGTCAAGGTGTACAAACCATGTCCCCTGCCCACAGTCCACCATCACCAAAAGATGTTTGTGGCACCTTTAAGCCAGCCCAGCCACAGGACAGGAGAGAAGTCTCACCATCTCTCCCCTCTCCTCTTTCCTGAAAGTTCTGGCAACTGCCCAGCCAGCAGCAAGCCAGACCACAGCACAGCTCAGCCAACCGCCAGCCCAGACTTGTCACAGGCCACGTAGCTCAGGGAAGCAGCCACGTCCCAAGCCTTGTGCTCCCAAACCACTGCCTTGCAGCCACACGGGCCTCAGGATGGCCACACTCACATGATGTACTCCTCCTTGTTCTCCTCTGTCACCCGGATGCTCTCACCACCCTCCTTCAGCTCGTGGGTGGTCACCTTGCCCAGGATCTCCATGTCCTGGATGAAGTACAGCTCCAGGCCACACTCTTCTAGGCTGTTCTCCCTGCAGGACACAGGATGTGATTTCTGATGGGGACATCCACAGCAGCGAGAGACTGTGGAGAGGAAGAGCTGTGCCCCCTGAAGTAGGACAGGCCTGGGCCAGGAAGGAGCGTGGGGCACTCACTTGGTCCAGACAATGGAGTTGTAAAACTCGGGGTCGATGGATTCCAGGTCCTTCAGTGTGGGCCGCTTGTTCAGCATCCGCTTGTAGAAGGGCAGCGTGAAGCCAGTGTCAATGAACTTCCCATGGTACAGAGCCTGTGGTATGGAGGTGATGCTGGGTCATGCAGGACCTCAGGTAGACCCACGAGGTGAGATGATGCCCCAGCAAGCAGCAGCCACAAGGCAAGAGGAAATCTCTCTTGGGATCTCTGAGCTGTGGCTGGGAAAGGAGCTCCCCAAGAGCTCTCCAGGCTGGGAAGCACAGTGGGAAGGAGCTGACTCCCCACAGCAGCACTGCCCGTGCATTGTGCTGGCAGGCCCTCCCCTCTCCCCAATACAAATTCCACCCTGTCTCCTTCTCCCCTCACAGCTCTATTAAGAGCACTTGTTTAAACAGAGCTGTGCTGTGGCTTCCCTGAATCCCTGGCTTCCAGGAGCCCCAAGGCAAAGGCAGCCAAAAATAATGCAGACGCTTGTCTAGAACGGCCAGCGGTGAGTAATAGTCTGGGGTTTTATTGGTATCCTGCAAGGCACAGGGCAGGGCAGGGCAGGACAGCATGGGGACCCCAGCAGCATGCAGCCACCTTGTACACACCTTGCAGGGCCATGGACCAGGGACCCTCCCCCAGGCTCTGGGAGCCCCTGGCACCTCTGCTGCCAGCCCAGGGCTGGACAACCAGCAGCATGTCGGTCATGGGGAAAGCGAGACAGACGGGAGGAGCCACTCTGGGGCTTGGGCAGCTGGAAAATCTCACACTGCTGGGGCTAAAAATAGTCCCCAGAGCTGCAGCCCCGACAGCACCTGGGGTGGCAGCCAAGGACCTGGAGCCATCCCCACCACACAGCTCCTGGGAAACCAGGTCCCCTCTGGCCTCACGGCCATTCCCTGGATTTAAAATGCATCATGCCACACCACCACCCTTGATGGTCTGCTTCCCATAGACCCACACCTGAGCAAAATGGGGTTTCAAGGAGGGTGACAGTGCCAAGCTGAGCACAGCCATGGCATGTGGAGCTGCCACTCTTCCCACTGACTGCCTCTGTCCCCTTCAAGAACTCTGCTCTGTGATGGGGACACAGATGAAGAGTCCTGTCTCCCCTAGTCTCCCCAGTCCCTCTCACCCCATCACCTCAGGCTCTTACCATGGCGATAAAGCGGCCGATGAAGCGGAAGTAGGTGAGGTGGTCTGGGTTGATGGAGGAGGCAGGGTTGATCTGCAGGCAGTAGTTGTTCTTACCAGCATACTCAAAAAGGCAGTACATGGGGTTGAGCACCTCATGGGACAGGAGGAAGAACCACTCCCTGGGACAAGAGGAAGGGGGAACACGGTGATGAGGGGCCCAAAGAGCCAGGGTGCCCAGGGAGGCTGTGCCCCGATGAAGGAGACAGTTGTGTGCCTCCACAGCACAAACCAGGCACCTATCTCCTTAGGGTCCTGGGGCCAGCATGGGGCCCTGGTGTGACTTGCTGAGGGTGTCCTCCACCCCGGGGGTGCTATGCATCATTTGTGAAGGGCTTCTGGCGACACCACCAAGAAACAGCTCTGTTTGCTGGAGGCCCCACTTGGAGCACCATGGATGCCAGCAGGTACCATTCAGGCTGTGTATACACACACCCTGAGCCTCCCCACACAGGCTTCCCCAGGAGCCCACCCCAAGCCCACAGCAGTACAGGGACAGGGACCATCCTGGCTTTGCTCCCTGGGCCGCACAGGCAGATGGGAGTCCTCAAACGCAGAGGCAGCCCCAGCATCCCGTCCGTGGTTCTACCCTGTGGTAGAACAGCATGACGTAACCTACCATAGGGTAAAACCACTGGCAGGACACGGAGAGAGGCGGAGAGCAGGAGCACCTGCACCAGAGACAGGGGCAGCAGCACACGCAGGAGGAGTAGGCAAGAGCAGTGAGCAGGGGGAAGCGTTAGCCCAGCACCAAGGACCAAGAAAGACAACCCGAGCACATCACAGAACTGATGGAGATGCGGAGCCCACATCCAACCAAGACGCAGCCTGTGCTGCGTGGTAACAATCCTTGGGGCAGGCAGTGAGGCTGCAGGCTCATAGCCACTGCATCCCATCGCGTCTGCCACGGCACACACCAAGCACACCACAGAACACCAGGCCTATTGACTGCAGAGAGAAGCAGCAACTTGACCCATCAACTCCATGGACCACAGGCAGCAGGAAAGCCCCAGCCTGGTCCTGCAGCCCTCCTTATGCCAGGGACAGAAACACTTCCGGGCATTCCACCATTCCCAGAACTCAACGCTCTCTCTTTCCCATTTGGACACCTCCTGGCTCCTCTGTCCAAACAGGTGGGGAACCAAGGCTGGGAACTGCTGGACAGACTCCTGAGCTCATGCTGCCCTCATAGCCCCATCCAGAGGTCAGCACACTGTCTAGCACACCAGCGCTCACCTAGCAATGCCCCCATAGTCCAGGCCCTCCTCTCCTCGCATGATGATGTACAGGCGACGGCGCAGGTCATACGGCTTCATGTTCATGATCTGGGCAGAGGCAAAGGGAAGTGTCACCACAAGCTGGTGTAGGTGTCAGCTCCACACCTTCCCGGGCTCTGTGGCCTTGACACCTCCTCACCTGCTGAAAGGAATCCTCAAAGAGCGTCTGCCGGGAAACACTGATCTTCACGTGGCTAGGCAACGCGTTTGACTGCGAGCAAGGCAGAGACACAAGGCTTTGTGCAGGCTGGCACTGTGGCTTTCCTCACCCACACCCATTCACCACCCACCCAGCCTGGTGGCTCAGCACACCCCAAGCTGCTGGGACCCTTCAGCCACTCTACTCACATGGCAGAGGAAGCGGAACTGGTGGTACTTCCAACGAAAGCTTCGGTCGTATGCCCCCGGGGAGCCACCTTGCTTGCTCCTGCAAAAGCAGTACAAGCCTTGGCTCATCAGCCCCACTAATATGTGGCTCAACTCCAGCTCCCTCATCATCTGCCAGGCAGAAGGAAGACCTCTGGGCTGCAGGTCTTCTCTGTCACACTCAAATGTGAGGCCCTAAATCCAGGGCTTAGAGTCTTTGCAAAAAAGCTGATCCACATCCCTACTCCATGTTGTGGCCACGGGAAGGCAAGAGCTGCAATCAGGCAGCTCCAGTGCCAGCTCCCAGTGTGCAGCCCAGCCCAACAGCACTTACCCAGACTCAAATCCAGGTCGTGGGTCCTTGAAGGTGGTGGTACGAGTGTTGTGGTCCACAAAATAGCGCACACCTTCGTTCGTGTACTTCATCTCCCAGCCGGGTGGCAGCGGCGGCTCCTGGATCATCCTGCCAACAAGAGGGGGTCACTGGGCTGGCACTTTGGGTATCTCTTCCCCTGAACTGTGGTTCTCTGAATTGCTGCCCTTGGGGATCACCTTCATTTTGCAGCTCTGTGCCAGGCAAAAGGAAGAATTCATGACATGGGATACGAAATTGCCTGTCTGTATCCCAAGACAGAAGCTCTTCCTGCTTTGCACTCTTGGCCACAGTCAGCACTGGCTAGTTACAGCTCCACTCTGTCTGCAGGGGAGGTGGCCTCAGAGGAGACCTCGACCAGGTCTCTAAGAACTGCAATCCAGAGCCCTACCAAGCAAAGCCCAGCAGGAAGATGACAAGGCAAGAAGCAAGCACCTCTTCCTGCCCACACAGTCTTCTCCATCACTTCCTCATCTCCACCCTCAGCTCCCACAAGCCAGAGAGCTGCCTCACAATGCCAAAGGCTTCAGTGTCCAACCCTCCAGCGCTGCCTGCAACTCTTGGTGCTTTCAGCTCCCCAGAGATGCACTTTACAGGAGCCTCTGAGGGCTCAGTCCCCTGACACTGCCAGCTCTCAGCACTCAGGAGCCCATCACAAGCAACTTCTGAAACCACAAGCCTCCTCCCTGCTCTCCCCCACCAGCTGCCTACCCCTGTGTGCGGGGGTCTTCCCACTGCGTGGTCCGTGTGTTGTGGTTCACGTAATAGACTCGCCCATTGTCCTGTCTCTTCTCTAGGAGAAAACGGAGATGAAGCATTAGCTGGAGAGCCCTGGTCTGCACTGGCACGCAGTCCTGGGAACAACCTTCTCCTTCCCACCTCATCAGAAGTTTGTCAGCTCCCTCTGACCCACCTCCCCACCAGCACTGTCGCAGCTCACTTGGAAAAGGCAAGGTAAAAACCATCCTGCATTTCTTCAGTGTGCACAAGCTGCTGCACCTCCAGGGAAGGTTGGCTATCTTCAGTGCCCGCAAGGCCAGCACACAGGGAGGTTCCACAGCCAAGTCTGGCCCTGGCAACATGCTGCCAGGCTGGCACAAGCGGCCACGCACCTCACTGGGCAGACAGCACACACTCTCCCCTCCTCAGACACATAGAGCTCCACAAGCATGGCATCCCTCCTGGATGATCTGCCAGTGCTTCCTCCAATGCATCCCACCTCACAACCACACCAGTAACACCAACATCACTGCTAGACCCCCATCTATGCCACAGGTTCACACACTTCTTGCACTTCCCACATGTGCCACACACATTTTCATGAATCCCCTCTTCCCAGAACATGCTCCTCATGTATTTGCCTACCCTGAACAGCAACAGTCTCCCACCCATGGCTGCACACCATGTATCTTGGCAGGGAGGTGATCTTGCACCCAGGTCCCCACTCTTCCAGCCCTCAGGTGCCTGCACCCACCCCATTTTGTGCTGTCTGCCAATGCCACTCTGCCTGTGCACACCCACTCATGCTCACTACCTCCCCACCAACACGAGTGGCCCACAGGCTACACACACCCCTCCATGTGTTGCGTCACTGCCCGCACGCAGGGCCCTGCTCCATGTTGGCAGGGACGCCCTGCACGCACACTCCCCTGTCACCTCCCTGGCCACCACAGCTCTCCTTACCGTATCCCATTTTCAAACTGCAAGAAGTAGCCCCCATGCCGTGGCCCTGGCAGACCCCAGATAACTGGGACCCCATCCATCTCAGGGACTCCATGCATTCTGGAGACCCCATCCATCCTGGAGATCCCTGCCCTAAGGAGTTCAGCCCCACACAGAGCTGTGCCTCCCACAGTCTTCCCCTCTGACACTAAGGATGGGGCCCCTTTCCTCACTGATAAGAGCAAAGGCTCCAGGGCACTGTCACCATCATGTCCCTGCCTTTGGAGATTCCAGTAGCAGCCCGGCCCTCTCCTCTGTCCAGCTTCCCACAGTTTTAACCCCTCCCTTGCCCTCCCTGGTACAACCCATCTGCATCCAATAGCACCCCAGCCTGCCCTTCCCAGGGATGTTCCTGCCATGGGGAAGGGGGTCCTCTGCTCTGGGAATGGCAGAGGGACCTTTCCTGTCCTGGTACATGATGCTTAAGCCATGGGGCCAGGACAGCCAGTCTCATACGACCTGGCTCCCAGATCTGAGCAGAGCATCTCAGAAGGCACACATGGCAGCAGGATGGATTCTGCTTGGTAGAAGAGGGATCTGGGGACAAGTGAAAAGTTAGATCCCCAACTTCTCCCCCTGTCTAAAGAATAACCACAAGCATTTCTGATTCAGCAGCTGAGGGAGACTGGGAACCCCTCCAGGAAAAGAAGGGGGGAAGGAAAAAACGCTGGATTTCAAATCAGAGATCATGCTAATCACAGGCAGATGCAGCCCCACACGCAGCAGAGCGTGGGGAATACAGGCTCAGCCACCGTTCCCACTAATGCCAGCAACGGGAGAGAAGGAGATGCTGACAGCACCGTCCTCCCCACGGGGCAGGCAGGGTCCTGGTCTGGATGACAGGGTGTCCCCATTGGGACTGTCCCCATCGGGCGCAGAGTGGGCAGGCGAGGCAGCTCAGTACTTACCCCAGCCAGGAGGAAGGGGACCAAGAGGATCATTGTCGGATGGGGCTCCAGATGACTAGAGACAACAGAGAGGGCAAAAGCACAAAGTGAAAACCTGAGGGAGGTTTGGGCAGAGCGGAGTGCAGAGGTGAGCTGGGCAGCCCCCACTCCCACACTCCCACTCACCTCCCCTTGGCCTGCAGCTCCCAGAGAAGTGGGAAAAAAAAACCTGTACACTCAAGGCGAGTGGGGGGGGGGAAGAAAGACGACAAAAAAAAAAAGGCACAAACTAAACAGAGGCTGGGGCAAGCCAAGGGGGTGGCAAGCAGGGGCTGTGTCGCACGGAGGGTAGCGGGCTGGGCACAGCAGGGTCCAGATGTGCGCGGCTGCTCAGCTCCTGCCGGCCGTCGCCACCAGATACACCTCCAGCCTCCTCCAAGAACCACACACAAGAGGGGAAAAAATATCGCAGGCCTTTCCAATGAAATCATTCCCACAAGCCGTGTCCACGCCCAGCGCTTCCTGGCGGGATGGCGGCCCCCTCCTCCCCGGGCAGGGCCAGGGGTGCGGGATGCTCGCACTGAGGCCACATTCATCCCCACAGACGGGCGGCTCCGAGCCCCGCTACCCCCCCCTAGCAGGTTGGGGGCCACGGCACAAAGCACCTTTCTTCTTCTTCTCCGGGGTGGGCAGGGCCAGTAGCCATCGCCCCGTCTGAACTAGGGGACGCCCCAAGACTGGGGAGGCAGGCTGGGGGGCTGCCCTGTGAGCCTGAGCTCCCCCATCTCCATGGCCCTGGAGATGCAGGCACAGCACCGCCAGTCGGGGCTGAGAGCAGAAAGAGGCCTGAGGGCGCTTTAAACAGTTAACTGAGAACCACATTGCTACCAAAAAGGCATTTCCACTGCACCTCCTGAAGCCCCGCCACTGGAGAGGGGCCGGTATCCAGTTCCAGCCCGGCCGGAATCCCAGTCCTCCGTGCTGGGCTGGGGATCCCAGTCAGTGCGGGCTCAGGAAACGCCACCCACAGCCAGCCCTGTCCTGTCCCTTCTGCCCAGGAACAGAAGGCAGCCTCTGTCCCAGGCATGGGTGCCTTCTTGGGGTACCAGGGTGCACCGAGTGCCCCACACTCTGAGCCAAGCACCCAAACGTGGGGTGCCCCACAGCAGCCCAGCACCTCAGGGATGTCTGAGGCACACTGGAGCCAGCACACACAGTGCCACTCCAAGCTTTGTCTCTTGAATCTGGCTCCAGATGCCAGGACTGGGTGCAGGAGACACTGCCCTGGCAGCAGGCAGCATGGCACAACATGCCTTGGACTTGGGGTTCTGCTCCCTCCCTACCCAGAGGTGCAGCCAAGTCACCTGCAGACAGATCACCTCACTGTGGCCAAAAAAATCACTGATTTAAACTAAGAAGACAGAGACATGAGAGCCCAGGGCAGAGACACAGGCAGCCGTGAGGCTCTCCACAGCCCCTGGGAACAACCTGGCCTCTTGTGCCAAAAAGAGCCCGTGGAGCAAAGGATGCTGAATGTGGGCACAGCCTGCAGAACAGCACCAAGCACTGCTGGCAGAGCAGTCCCTGGCTGCATCCTGGCCCTGTCAAGGGTTTCATGGAGAGGGCTCTACATCACTCAGCACTGCCCATCACCTCCCCACCTTCCTCTTGCTAGATAGGAGGGCAGGTGGGTGATGGAGACAGGACAGCAAGGCAAAGCAGAAAGCAGAGAGGGAGGCAGAGCAAGATCCACTGCCACTGGCAGCAGAGCTTGAAACAAGAAGTAAAATCGTTTCATCAGGCTACATTTGGAGCACAAGTCCCTCCCTCTGAGCTCCACAGAATCTGGCCAGGGAAAGTCACACAGCACTGGAGCAGCTCCAAGGCTGGTGTTGGTGAGGATGGGGCTTCACCAGAGGCTGGAACCCTGTTTGGCCTCTGGTGAAGCCCCCTCCTGTGCCCCACCCCTACAGTGGTCCTGTGAATGTGCCAAGGGCAGCAGAGCTGTTGAGGGTCCAGCTTTTGCCACAAAGCTTGTAGAGGCTCTGGAGAGATGGGAAAGGGAGGAAAAGGGTAGAGCAGCTTCCCACACTGTTGGCTGCATCTCACAGAATGGCACTAGAGGACGGATTCTGCATCCCCTTCCCAGGGAGCACCAAAGCTTCTCACTGGAGCACAGAGCTCACACCAGTGCTAGCAGTGCTGTCAGGACATGTCAGCCTCCTGGCTCCTTTCAAGAGGAGGTAAACGTCAACAAGAAGTTGGTCACTCTGGTCTGCCCACACGACTTCACACCTGCCCCCCTAGACCTCCCTCCAGCCATGTTTTGCACCACAGCATGGCCTCTGCAAAGGGACATGGCCAGCTGACATGGAGAACACAGAAACATCACTCCTTCAGGTGGTAGATATGCTCCAGCCTGGCTCTTCCCCAAGCACTGCTTACCCTGCAGAAGAACAGCCACCAGCACCATCCTGGTTGTTAGAGGGTGCTCAGCTCTGCTATAAGCCAAGTCCCAGCTCCAGCAGCAAAGGCAAGGCCAGGACAAAAGTGGTCTCTGCCCAGCAGGTCTTAAGAGACCAATCCACAGGCAATGAAACATGACTGCTCAGCCCAAACTAGGAATAAGAGGATGAAGTGGAGGAAGCAGGAGGAAGTTCACCAAGCCCAGCACACTCATTCCCTGCATTCTCTGGTCCCTGGCTCTTGCAGCCCTCACCATGTCACTACTTGTACCCTTGGCCTGCAGCTACTGCTGCTGCCTCCTGCTGCCACCCAGGACCCAATCACACTGTCCTCAGCTCAACAGAGAACTGAGGAGAGACAAGCTCACTCCCAGGAATCTCCCCTTCCACTACAGAGCAGGTTCCCACAGCTTCCCCAGCGTATGCTCAGCTCCAGGAGCACACAGCAAGTTCTGCTAACTTCACAGATCAGCTTGTCTGATGGAAGCCACAGGAGAAAACGTGTGTCTAGCCATGCTGGCACTGAAGGGACACCAGGTACAGGCTGCTGAGGACACCTCCTACCACTCAAGGTCATGGAAGCTGTGTTATAAAAAGCACGTTACTCCCACACGGTTCTTTGCACACAGGAGAGGAGCTCATAGGCTTTCAAGTCTGAGTGCTGCTCTACTAAGCTAACCAAGTTGACATACCTCACATTCCATGTCTCTCAGGCCAGCCCAGGGGAGACCCTCATCACCATCATCATTGCCTTGGCTCTCACCTGGTAAAGGAATCTTTGGCTGAACTGCTGCATGGCTCCTTGGAGCTGGTTTCGCTGGGACTGCCACTGCTCATAGTTCCTGACATACTCGGCTGTGGGACGCTGCCACGTGGTGGTCCGGGTGTTGTGATCTACGTAGTAATACCTGCCCCGAGGATCCACACGTTTCTCCCACCTGGAGACACCAGAGGAAGATGTCGCTGGCTGTCCTTACTCAGGCAGTTCAGTAGGTCCTGCTAGCAGGTGCCTCCTGCTGCTGCATGGCAACTCGGAACAAACGCTGGTGTGAAGGCAGCAGAACAAAGCCTCAAAGGGGTCAGGAGGCACAGCAGAAAGCACAGACCATGGTGGTACACAGACCATCCTCCCACTGTCCCCAGCTGAGGGCTGCCCTGGACACACGGCAGCAGCTTGAGAATATCCAGCTGCCCTCCCAGGATGTGCTGAAAGCATGACTGAGAGGGGCACAGGGTTATGAGCAACCTCTCTAGCTGCACGCTCCCCTCGTGCTCCCCATGCAATGGCTCAGCAGAGGATTTATGGCTGTGTTTGGAAGCATGTGTGAGAAAAGCAGCTCATAGTTCTCCAGAGCTGTCAGGCTCAGAAGTCCAGCTAGGGACACAATGATTCTTCATTTCACTCTGTGACTACAGGCTGGCTTCAGACACAGGCTCTCTGACTCCTCTCACAAGACTGAGATACCCTTTAGTAAGAGGGCTCTGCTCTCAGCGCCAGCACAACCACCAGTTTCACAGCTGAAGGGGCTCTTTTAGGCAAAGATCCACCAAAAGAAAACAAAGAAGATCAGTAAGACTTGAAGCAGCACTCTGCAAAGCAGATGAAGCCTTGGATGAGCTGCTAAGACACTAGCAGAGTTCATACCAGGCTGCTATAAGAATTCCTCCACAACAGCTGAGCTCTGGCCAGAGAGCACATCTGGGTCCTCCCACAGCTACCTTTCCAGGTTACAGCCTCCCTCTTTTACCACCAGACAGCTCTCAAGCTGCTGCAGGATCAGAAAGTTGCTGCAGAGAAGTCAGTTTAAGCTGCAGGCAGTGTGTGCCCACAGGAACCTGGAGGCTCCTGCAGAGGACAGGGCAGGGCCGTTTCACTTTCACACATTAATGCTGGCAGTTAGAGCACGTCGGTCAGCTCAGCCCTGAACAAACTCAGTCTAGAGAACAACAGCTTGGCTGTCTCCAGTTTTCTGCTTTTAGGAGCACAAAGAGGTGAGAATTCAACAAGCTTCTGGAAAGCACATGGCCCCCAAGGCTGTGTACAGCTTTTATGACCTGCAGACTGCTACTCCTGCAAACGAATGCACAGCCCTCCTGGACATGAGCTCTGCAGAGTGCATCCTCCAGGTCTTACAGAACTCGGCACAAACAGATCCCAGTGTGACTAAGAACATAAGTGGCCCCTAGGGTCCAGGCCCAGGTTTGGAGCACACTAGGCATGCCAGTTCTGCTCACCAGGAGCTCACCCCTCATCTAGAAGCATCTGTTTTTCCAGGAGATATGAAGCCCACCCTCCTCTTCCTTTTCCTGGTCCCCTTCCTGGCACCCTGTGCCACCCCTGTTCCCTACTCACAAGTTGTGCTGCTGCTCAAGTCTTCAGTCATTTCCATGGAGTTCTTAAAAAAGTAACCCTCTAACCAAGGCCACAACACAACAGCTTGGGACATATTTTCCTTTTCACAAACGCTGATGAGACCTTTCTAAGCATACAAGGGTGTGCTTTCAGGCCAGCAAACACTTGGGCATCTCACCCTACTTCTTTTCAGGAGTGGAAAGACCTTCCTGCCACATTTCCCCAGTTTTGCATAGACTGCATGTCTACTACAACAAATTAGCTCGGTATCTGAGATGCTGGCTGCTCCAGAGCGCCTTACCCTGGAGGAAGAGGTCTCTCCCACGTGGTGGTCTTGGTATTATGGTCTACATAGTAGACTCTACCATTAGGCAGCTCACGCTGTTCCCACCTGCAAGAAAAAAAAGACAAAACCTCATGAGACAGTTGGGACTTGCAAGCACAGAGACCAAACCTCGGCTGAGATAGAGCTACCAAAGCAAGCTGCCCTCTGTGATGCCAGCCAGAGCAACTGCACCATGCTGCAGGACTTCTTGGGTATCTGTCCTACCACATACCACTCCAGGAACAGCTGGAGAGAGCAGCATCTCTCAGAAGAGGACACAGAGGAACCAGAGACTGATGACGCTGTGCCTGTCCTCTTCTCAAACAGAGGTGAAGAAAATGTGCTCTTCTGGAACAAGCAGCACGGATCCAGCAGCCTCAACCCCTTTGGGTAGTGAGAGCTGGACCCTTGCTACCTGTAGGAACAAGAGACTTTGCAGGCACCTTTGCCTACTTCTAATCATGCCCCAAAAGCCTCCCTAGGAATACTTTGTACATGTGTGCCCACAGACTGGGACTGCAGCTGTTCAGCCCAGCCCCCCACCATGGATCAGCAAGCTGTGAATAATTAATAATCATCATCTCATTACTAAGAACGTCCAGAGAGCTGCATGGTGGATCATTGCCTAGCTACGGTGTCCTAACCTTTCCTGAAAACCAAGAACGGCTGCAGGTCTGCACAGCAGTTGTTTGCCTTGCTAGGTCAAGGCTATCAGAGAGAAGCTGCAGCAATCAGCTTCTGAAAAGAGGCAACACTTGGAGCAGAAATTCCTAGGAGGGTTGGCGTAAGATTTCACACAGGGGCAGTGTAAGATTTCACACAGGGTCAGTTTTATGTCCTGTGAGGTTTTGATCTCGTTTTTGTTTGGTTTCTCTTAATACATCTTTAAAGGGGAGCCTTTGAACTTGGGCTGAGGCTGTTTTCTCCTTGGCAGCACTCCTGCTCACTGCTGACAGACAGTGCTTCAAACCATGGCACAGCCACGGGGCTCTCAGGTCAGAGGTGGCCCCTAAGGGGAGCGGGAGTGACTGGGGGGCCTGGCTGTACATGGCCACACTGAAAACCATTCTTTGCTTTCCATTCAATCATGAAAATCTGTGTGGAGCACCATGCTCTCCTGTCAGCTCTCACTCTGCAACAGACAGAGGTGAGCCAGCAGCTGCTGACAGATAAAGTGCTCTCCTGCTCCACTTCTACTCCCACAGGTCTCCCTCCCGATTCAATCTTCAGCCTCAGTAAGTCATCACAAAAAGCCCTTGGAAATTAATATACCAGCTTCTGTGTGACAGCAGGGGAACAAACCTGGGCTTGCAGGAGCAAGCAGCCACGTGAAGGAGACACTCTAGGCATTAATGCCCCATCACTTGGGATTACACTGTTCCTGCTTGCCCTGAAACCTCCACAGGGGACGTGACCTCAGCCACAACCACATACCATAATAGATGATGACCTCAGCCACAATCACACACCATCATAGCTTTCACATGGCACTTGACATAGGTGGGAAGGCATAAACAGGGAGAGAGCTTCAGTCCTGGCAGTGTGTCATCAGATGGGTCCCCCAACAGCCTAAAACCCCTCTGCCCTGGGCAGGAGGTGGTTTTGTACTCTCAGAGAAGAGCCAGTTCCCTGAGAGCAAGAGGGGAACATTAATGTCAAGCTCAGGACTTGGCTGATTGTCTGACCCAAATTAGAGCTGTTCCTTTCACTCCTTGTGCTTCTGACTAGCAATGCAGACTTAATGCATCTGAAGAGACCAGGTAGCATCAGCAGATGTTGCCACCAGTCATCAATCAGCACTGGATCTTTCTCATCCCTAGAACAGCTCTAGAGACACCAGTGGTTATCTCTGATGGAAAGAGACTAAGGCAGGACCTATTGTGCCTGTAGACCTTTGACAGCAAGGGGCTCCCAAGCATAGCAGCACCCAAAGGCACGACCTGGTGAGAGCAGAGCCAGCACTGCCTGGTGTTGTCCTGGCATCAGGAAGCTTTTGTCTCTCCGGCCCACACTCATCCGTTTCCTGGGTTACCCCTGGGCAGCACTGGGTGTTGTCAGTCAGAGCGGAAACGCCTGAAGCTTCCTGTTCACCAGTGATGAACTCAGAGCTTCTTGAGCTTAAAGGCACCAGGACAGCTAAAAAAGGATTGAAATCTTTAGAGAGACAATCAGCATAGCTGGGATTTCTTGAAGATATAAGCATGTCCGCCCCATGAGATGGACAGCAGAAGGTCCCTGAACATCTTCAGGAAGATGGCAGGACTTGGAAGTGCTGCTGGCTGGAGAGCTGTGCACTGTGAAGCTTTATGAAGTCCCTTCCTAGATCGGCACTGCAGGAGCTTCAGACCACCATCAGCAAACAGATGTGGGCCAGGCACAAGGCTCGAGTGGAGGAATGCTACTCACAAACACAACTCCAGGGCACAACCCTGCTCATGAGACTTCGCAGAAGTCAGCATCTTGTGAAAACCCTTTAAGCATCATCTTTCTGAGGTCAGTTATACGTAACAGCCCCTTTGGATGGATCTAGAGACTGCAGCTCCTCTTGGTTACAGCAGGGACAGCCCCAGCCAGATGTCCCATCCGTTCTGTCCACACTGACATGTGGCACTGTACAGATGAACAAGACCTCAGCCTTGTGCACACAGAACCAGTGGTGCCAGCAATGGTTAGTGGAGTGGACACGTCCTCCAGATCCACTAATAACAGGTTCTCTGATCGATGTGGCTCTGAGGACTTGGAAGTCCTTTTGTGACAAGAGGCTCTCAAGCCCTCAGGTACCATTGCTGAGGCTCTCAAGCCCATGATGAGGACTATTTGAGGGCAAAGGGTTTCTGAATCCCTCAGATACTCCTCCGGGTGCCCTGGTGACTGCACAAAGTCACACAAGATTGCAGTCAGGTGCTGCTGGTGGCAGCTACTAACTGATGTCCTCTGTCCCCATCTCACACCCTATGCAAACAGATGACAAACTCACATGCTCCTCATCTCAGCAGCTCGCTGGCGATATGAGAAGTAAATTTGCTGAGGGCTGCCTCACCCTGTGAACAGTGAATGACTGCCCCTAAACAGTAAGCTGTGAAGAGCTGCTAATGCTGCTGACACACAGCAACAAGCCTACAGACAGGAGCTCTGGGGGCAACTCATCCTTGCTCAGACCACCTTGCTCAGCTTTCCACAGGCTTCCTTTCATCCCATCTGCCATCTCACAAGGGACATGGCTCAGGGAGATGCACAACAGTGGGCTCTTCCTCTGGGGACTCCAAACCCAGCTGGTCTTCCTTCTCCATGCCAGCTGACACATCACCACCACCAAGAAGATCAGTGTTGCAGATGAAGGTATAGATCAGTGGTGTAGCAGACAGCAGATGGTGGGTGCTATCACCCACCTGCACCACAAAGCACACAAGCTAGCTGCTCTCAAGGCTTGCAATGGCAGCGGACACAGAGCTGAGGACGGTGTGAAGTGGCTGGGCTGAGGCAGCCCTGCAGTCCAAACAAAACGCCCTGCTTACGTAAGAAACCACAGCCCCGAGCCTCTGCCAGGCTGCATGAAGTGCCTCTTTGTACGGCAGAGACAGCCCCACGCGTACCTGCTGCTAGCGACGTCTGTCCCCTGCGCAGGATCATCACTGATAGGAACCAGATGCAGGAACCAGCAACTCCCATGCCCTCCCCCTTTTTGTTATCAGTCCCCCTTGAAACCCCCCACATGAGAACTGGCATCCCATGGCAAAGGCCTTGAGTGCTGGCACCAGTTGCTGCAACTGGCTGCTCCAGTGCCACACATGCTCCCTGGCTTCGCAGGGAAATGGGCTCTGCTGAGCCAGGAGGATGTGAAGGAGGCTCTGGGCACTGCCAAGGCTGGAATTATTCAGAACACCTTCCAGCACCCACCAGCCCCTAGAACAGACTCCCAGTTGTGCGAGAGATGCCTTTGTGCCCACCACATTTGGTGCAGATGTTCAGAGGCAGCGATCTGAGCAGAATAAATAGCTCTGAATCCCCACTTGAACCCAGCTGCTTTAGATTCCATCTGCAGGCAGCCTGATGCAAGCAGGGAGGCTGGGGCTCACTGCACCCACCAGCATGCAGCCCAGAAGAGCTGCCACCCCTCCAGAGGCTGAAGGGAAGCCCAGTATGAGCTCTCCGTTCTCCCACGGGTGAAAGGAGACACTCAAAGAATGAGGCAGGGCTCAGGCAGAAGGAAGAGACACAATGACTTTCGGTCTCTTCAGCGTTGCAGGGGATATGGTTCTTGTGAGCAAAACAGCAGGAGTGATCACTCAGGCTCCTCAGCATTCTGCAGAGCCATCCCCATGGAACCAGGCCAGCAAGGGGCTTTCCTGCACTGCTCTTTGGAGCATACTGCTGCCAGAGCTGAAGCAGCCTGGGTTTGTCTGCATCTCTTCTGCCTGAGACATTGCTGCCTCCACCAAGCCTAGCCAGCCACATCCCCATCTCCCAAGCCAGGCCCCAAACCACGAGGCAGAGCAACACCCTGGTGTGGTGAGCCAGCCGAAAACCATCTGGCCTCAAGAGATACCCAGGAGCTCATTCATACCATCCCAGGACCAGAGTTTTGTTCAACCCCTGTTAGCTTAGAACTTGGTCTAGCAGCTCTCAGGGGAGGGCTCACACTGTGGAAACCTCAATGGACTCAATCCTCTGTTCCACTTCACCTGGGAAGACTTTGGTACATGGTCTCCACCCAACCACAGAGCACAAGCCTGCAGCTCAGTCAAGCACATGCAGGAAAGTTGTTGCCCTCTTCCCCCCTACAGATCCTATGGCCAGGACAAGGAGGGACAGATACAAAAGGTTACAACCAAAGGTGTCTCTGGAGATGGAAATTCAATAAACTCAGCCTGCAGCATGGCTCACTGCCTTCAATGCTCTTCTCCAGCCACCTCCCAAAGCACAACAGCTTCATCATCCTCCCTGCTCTGACATGACCGATTTTCTGATGTGTGGGCACTGCAGGGAGATAGGCATGGGCTGCCCTTTTACCTGGCTGGACCACGTGGAACTCCATACAAGTCTGGCATGTCTTAAAAACCAGCACTTGAAACCTTGAGCCTCCAGAAACCCTAACTGTGTGGTCCCCATGGGCTCCTCTCCACCTTGGGAAAGAAACAACAGCCTGTTTCCACCTTGAGCTGTGCAGAGGTGGGGAAAAGGAGACCTTCAGTCTACCTGGTAGAAGCAGAAAAGGGCACAAGCTCTGGATGGAATAAAGACCTTTTTGAGAGCACTGGACTTTTCCAGCTGCCTGGAAACAGGAAGCGCCCAGGCTGGAGAACAGAAGCCCTCAGACAGGGCACAAAGGCACACTCAGCCGTTAGCCCTAATTACCTGTGACTGACACACGGCGAGGCCCTGACCTTCCAGGCATCGCCTCAGCTGAAAGAAAACAAACAGCTCCCTGCACACCAAACACAGCCACCTCCACCCCCTCCTGCACCGCTTGGCTTTTCCAGCCCAGAGCTAAAGGCAGCTGAAGTACACGGGGAGAAGGACCCAGCTGCAGCAGAGCAGGGCTGAGCCCAGAGCCTGCCCACACCCCCCACCAAGAGCCAGCCTGCCCATCAGCATTGCTCAGCCAGCCCCAGCTCCTGGCCCCTTCCTAAATCCCACAGAGGAAGAGGAGGATGTAGAGTGTCCACACCAGCAAGAACAGGCACAGCAATGTGAGCATCCTGCTCACCTTCCCTAGCAGTAGTCAGTGACTCTGTAGTGTCTCTGGATGCATGTTTGTGCCCTCCCGCTCAGCTGGAGCTCCCTGGAAATCCACCCTCCCTCTTTCATGCACTTTGCTCAGACTGGTCCCCTCAGCAACACCAGGAGAACAGAGGGCTCTGCTGCTGCCCTGGGCTGGGATGCTTGCCACACAGATGTGATTCATTGTTTGTTATCCCAGAGATCCAGAGCAGGGACAGCTCAGAGAAGGAATCCACAATAGCCAAGGCCCAGCCAGATGGGTCAGCTGAGGGATGACAGGCTGTGCCAGCTGAGTGGAGCATAAGGATCCCTGCCAGGCACCCTCAAGCCCTCTCTGTTCTGCTGCCCACCATCACCTCAGAGTGCTGAGGCTCTGGAGCAGGCTGCCCAGAGAGGTTGTGGAGTCTCCTTCTTTGGAGAGATTCCAAACCTACATGGACATTGTGACCCTAGGCAACATGCTCTAGGTGACCCTCCTTTAGCAGGTGGGTTGGACTAGATGATCTTCACAGATAGCTCCCAATCCCTACCACGCTGGAATTCCATCAACATTTCCACCAACTCCTGGTTGCAGTACAGAGCCCTCTGTCACACATCATCCTCTTTCCAGCACCAACAGCACCCCAATTTGCTGAAGTCCCCCAGTTATGCCAAGAAGCAAACAGGAACTGTTCCCCAAGGGCCACAGGAACTCTGCTGTGTTGGCTCTGTCCAACCAACAAAAGCCTCAAGCAGAAGGCAGAGCTTACCCAGGGGGCAGAGCATCCAGGGCCAGCACTGCTGCCCGGGCCGGTGGGGCACTGGAGCTGGGAGCTGCCTCTTCTGCCTCTCCAGAGCTGGGCAGAGCAGGAAGGGCAGGAACAACAGAGCTGTCGGCTGGGCTGGATGTCGCAGGGGTCGTAACGCTCGCTCCCACCACTGGCCTCTCCTCTTCCGTGTCTGCAGCACCTGCTGCATCCCCATTCACTAAACAGGCAAAGGGCAGAGACGTTAGCACACAGAAATGGTAACAGGGGCCTGGGTGATCTACAGCAGCAATACAGCCCTGGAAGCAGCCACCACCACCACCCAAGCACTCAAGAGTGCTCCCAGCAAAGGCAGCATCTCCATCACTTATCAGTCACATCCCTGGGGAACTTCCTTCATTCTAAGACTGAAGCAAAGAGTCCTTGCATTTGTGCTCAGCATCTCTTCTGCACTCATGAACACACTGTGTGGCTGATCCAGTAACAAACTCAGGTAATGAGCAGGCGCTGGGAAACTGTCGGTGAAGCACTGTTCCACTCCCAGGCAAGAGGGAAGCCCAGGCTCAGCAAGTCAACTGCACTGCTAAGAGCTAGGCATTGCTGGATTCCAAGGAACTTTTGAAAAAGGGAATGGGAAAGGAGGCAGAAGAAAGGAACGTTACAAAGAAAACTGAGGACAGGGAAAATGCAGGCACAAAATAAATGAAAGGGAAATAGTTCGACAAATATTTATTAGATAGATAGAAAAAACCCTTGAGACTTGGCAGCCCAGCAGAGGGTAACTCTTGCTACAAGGCATCCTGGCTTCAGTGGCAAACCAAAAGGATTAAAACCAAATGAGCCAGAAGTAACAAAGAAGTAAGGAATGCAGATGAGCTTCACAAGCTAGAGCTGAAAAACACAGAAAGCCATGTCTGTGAGCCTAAGGATTTAGAGGTGCTGTAGGAGAAAACTTCACAATGGTATAAATCCCCCCCAGATGGAAGACTGAAGAGCTACAGACATGCTGTAGAAGAGGCAAACTGCTTGGGACACTTCTGCTTTATAGCTGGAGGGTAGCAGGACAGCATTCTTCAGCATGAAGGAATACTGGTACTCAGCATCAGCAATAAAAGGAGCCCCTCTGGCAGCATCTAGAGATGAGGAAGATTTCCAGGGCAGCAGATTCACCACAGCTTCCACCAGAGTCCTGCAAGGCTCAGCTTTTCTACTCACTTCTAGCCCTGGAAAAGGTGATTTTAGGAGGCTCAACCATGTTGTGCCAATCTTCAAAGGGAAGCTGCAAAATGACTCGGGTAGCTGCACTGTGATCAGTTTGATCTCAGTCCAAGACAAAGCAAAGGAAAAGCTGATCCAAAGTTCACCTGATAAGGAAGAGCTCCAGGGGAAACACAGGGCTGAGCAATGTGGCTGTGGACAACACAGGCTGTAAAACCATCTCCTTTCATTGCTGGATGAAACTACACCCGTGTGTGACAAATGTCATGGGGATGTTCTTGCAACAGTCTGCTCAAAACCAGTGGAAACGTCACCAAAATGTACCAAACTGGGGAGGACAAGGATGGTTTCTAGAGGCACTTCACAGAGCAGAGGACAGGGTGTCCAGCACTAATCCCAGCCACCTGGAACACTCCTCTCCTGATCGAGTGCAAAATCCTCACCAACAGCACTTGCGGGAGACAGGCTGGCGAGTGGTCAATGGTGATGAGGACAGCACAGTCAGAAAGCCACTGGGGAGACTGGGGCCAGGCCAGTAAAACATATTCTAAAGAAACTAAAGCCAAGGAGCCAAACTACTCAAGAGCAAAACCTCTGTCCACAGCCTGAAGGAGTGTCCTCAGCAGAGGGGACACTGGAAGGGCTGAGTGGGCACAGGGGACACTGCACAGGGTTTGATCCTGACACAGCTCCACAGCTAGCAGCAGAGACAAGCTATGGCCCTGGAGAAAGGGGCACAGACCAGGAATGACAGTTGAAAGGTGGCATTTCATGTCAACCTTCTGCTTCTCCATCTCCCTCCCAACAAGGGTTTTGGCAAAACCAAAATTGCCTCTGACAACAGCAGGACAGACAGCACTGCCTACAAAAGCAGTGCAGGAGAGCAGGAGATGTTGCACTGCTCAACCAGCTGCATGAGACCCAGAGAAGGAAAACAGATAAACCACTGGTGGCTTCGAAGTTGGGTGCTCAGAAGGTCCCAGTCCCTGCCCCAGGAGGTTCTTATGGCTTGGTGAACAAACCCAAGAGAAGATACAAGAAACCTTCCAAAACATGGCCTCTGGTGTTAAGACTCAGCCCACTTTGAGAGATGGGTTTGTGCTTTCTCTGGTGCTCTGCAGCCAGCTGCTTTTCCCACCTGAGTGCACAAAGGGCTCAAAGCATTTTCACCAAAGACTGACAGGCAAAAGTCAACCAAATGCTGAAAAGAGTCCACTCATCTGTGATATCTGTTCTCACTGTGGAACCAGCAATATTACTGTCCCGGTATCCTGCTGAAGTCCTGGAGCTGGATAGAGCATTTTCTTATCAGGGATACTCCAGACACGAGTCAGAGAAGTCACTCACAAGAGGCACACCAGATCCTGCCCGGGTGCTCTGCAGAGCTGCCCAGCTTATCAAAAGGGAAATCAAAACAAATCGATCCATTCACAGAGAGGAGATTCCCAAGCAGTACAAGAGGCATTATAAGAAATTCACTTTCCCCCTGGAGACACAGACCTGAGCTCTGTCCCCTCACCTCCCCTGCACAGTCTCACCTGTGCCGTTGGCTGTGCCATTGGCCATGCTGGTGTGCTGCGTGCTCTTGGCCTGCTGCCGGTGCCGGCTCCTGGTGCTGGGACTTTGCTCTCCACTCCCTGAGCTCTGCCTGGCCACTCCAGCTGCATGTCGGTGCGTCCTGCAAGGGAACGAAGCAGGGGAGCTGAGACAAAGCACTGGCTTCACAAAGAAACACCCTGCCCCTGCCTTTTTGGCTCCTTCGCACGCTGCTTCTCCCCCAGCTCAGCCATCAGTCTTCCCTCTGGATGTAGGCATGTGCCTCTGCTTCTCTGGCAGAGGCCTGAACTTTGTGCTGAACTTGGACCTTCCAGCCTGCCCACGGGTCCTGGAAGTGGCAGAGTCCCACAGAGGAGTAACCAGGGTGACAATGAACTTGCTTTTGTTTGTGGGTGCTCACCCTGGCCACTCCACATGCTAAGGAACAGCCCTGGACACTCACGGACAGAATCCTGCTTGCAGAACCAAACTGTGGTTTCCTCCAGCCACCCCTGCAGTGAAACTCCCAGCACCAGCTCCTGCACCTTGGTGGGAACCCTCACCAGTGCCTTCTGCATGGCTCCAAGCCTTCCACAAAGGTGAGGAAGGTACCAGTGTTGGCTGCTACAGGGATAGATGCAGGCACCAGCAAAGAAGGGAACAAGCAGATGGAAAAGACAGAAGGTTGAACCACAGCACGAGTTGTGACCTGCTCAGAGGCAGCTGCTCCATTCCTCATAGGGGCCTTCCCTCTTTGTCACACTGCAGCTTCCTTGCCACCATGTCCCCATGGCCAGGGCAGCCCAGCATCGGTAGGCAGAGCAGCTCCAGCTCTCTCAAAGCAAACTCTCCCCCCCAGTCACCCTGGGCCCCTGAGGCAACACAAAGTCATTCAGGAAGCAACTGAATTTTCACATCAAGCAGTCTGGTTGCTCCTGCAAGTGGGGAAGGGGTCGGGGCAGGGCAGGAGAGGGGATGCTGCCTTCCTAGGGGAGCAGAAGCAAATCCCAGCCCCCTCCACCCAGGATCAGAGAGACCACAGAGGGTGAGGACTGCAGGGACTAAGAAGTTGGTTTGGCCCAGCCAAGTTCTCCCCTTAAAAGGGCAAAACCCACAAAGTGTCCCCACGTCTCAGGGCTGGAGCTGGGAGGGGACGGCAGCTTGGCAGTGACAGGGCACAGCATCAGTCATGCCACCCTCACCAGATTCAGCAAGCCCTTGGTTCCTCCCACTTGCTCCAAAGCTGATCTCCTTGGGGAGAGGCTCATGACAGAGGGCAGAGGAAGGGCTGGGAGCAGGAGGAGACATGGGAAAGTAGGGAATGGACGTTGAAAATAGAACAGATAAGAGCCACATGCAGAGAAGCCTGTGAGCAGGAGCCGCCGAAGCTGCTTTGACATGCAGAGAAGCCACGGCCCTTCTCAGGAGGGCAGCCCTGCACCAAGGCTCCTCCAGGGACTTCTCAGAAGGTGAACTCACCCCAGAAATCCCAGATACCCCCAAAACTTCACTATGTGCTGAGGGTTTGCTTTGGCCACCAGCATCTGGGGACTTGGAGCAGCTGCAGAATAGGCTCTTCTTCCTCTGGCCAAGAGGTGAAGGTTGCCCATCACTCTCCAGCTGTGGGGCTCAGTGGGGCACACCAGAGCCACACCAGAGCCACACACTTCCTGAAATCTGGCCAGGCCCCATCTCCCCACACATAGCCCCCAGAGCCCTGACCAGCGACACGTGGACAGGTGGCACCACAGGCAGGAGCTGGGCCCACCAGGAACAAACCCTGAAGCACAAGACTGATCTGGTCTCTGCCCTTCTCAGCTCGGATGAGCTCAGAGCCGGCCAGAGTTTTTAGAAACCAAAACAGGATGTTTCCAGGCTGCCAGCCGGCCGCACAGGGTGACCAGGCCTGAATTAGCCGGCGTGCTGCCCAGCCCAGCCCTCCTACGAGTGCTCCCATCTGGGCATTGTCTTTTAATAGATGCCTGGAAACAAACCCCACCAGGCCACGTGAGAGCAGCAGGCCGGGAGACTGCTCTTAAAATAGGAGGAGGGAGAAAACAAGGCAGAGCACAGATGGGAACAGCCTCTCGTGGCCACACCAGTGGGATGGAGATGGAGGGACACCCACGCCAGTGCGACATCCATCAAGCAGGCAGCTGGAAAGACTCAACTGCTCCCCATCAACTGGGGATCTTGAGTGGCTGCCCCATGGAGTGCTCTGCCCCATCACCCCTCCTGGGCTACAGGCAGAGGCAGCAAATGATGCCAAAGAGGAAAGTGGCGTGAGCCAGAGTGACATCAACCCTTCAGTTCCCCATCTTCTGCCAAGGCAAAACCCCTATGCCACAAGGGCTGACGTGGGCCCTGGGCATGAAACCCAGGAACAACCACCTCCTCCTGCTACTGCAGCCAGAAGGTCCTGGCAGGACACCAGCAGAGGTGGCAGCACCAGTCTCAGTCTCACTCAATGCAACAGATCACTGTGGCCAAATAGAAGGGAGGGCAGAACACACATCTGGGAGCCAGCTCCAAAAACACGGAGCTGAGAAATTCCTCCTGCTCCTGCAAAGCGGGGAGGAGGCAGCCACGTCCCCAGCACCCAGTGCTGTGCCAGGAGCAGAGATGCCACCTGTGTACAACCACCCTGGAGGTGGAGCAGGAGGAACATTTCCTCATCCCATGGCAGTGGGATGTGTAACCAAAGAAGTGACTGGCTCAACCCCCCCCCCACCAAGCCTGGTTCTGAACCTCCAAACCCAGGTTATTCCTGTTACCCACCACCTTCCACCTGACTCAAGATCCAACACACACCTTGTTCTCCAAGGCCCTGAGCAGCCCCTGGTCTGTCTGCCAGAACATTCACCATACAACACTGCCCGTCTCTCCTGTGCCAGGGCTGTGACTGGTGATCCCATCTTCCCTGGTCTTTTGCTGCTGCTGTGTCACACCAAAGCCACATGTCAGAAGACATCCTGCAGCCACAGATTAGGCTTTGCAGAGCAGAGTCTCATAGAGGGAAATAATTCATGTGAGTGACCCAGGAGCATCTCCTGCCTTCCCTCAGGGATGCCCATCGCCAGCTGACTGGTGACTTTTGGATATCACACAAGCAGAGGACACAATGCACAGTGCATGGAGGGCATTGCTTGAGTTTGCCAGAGCTGGTGACAGATGACAGCAGTTTCTCCTGGCTGTGCCTAGAACATCACACCCTACATAGATCACCAGCCAGAGTCTCCCCAAAGGGCGAGCAGCAAACCAGGCTACTTTATTCCCTGCTGTCAAAAGAGGCCCCTTTGGCCACCACAGGACAAATGGGGATTGTGGAAACTCTCTCCGCACTCAGGGCATCAGCTCCCAGCCAGGACCCCTGGGCTCTGTTTTCTCTCAGCACAGAGGGCTGTGGAATTTCACACTCCATCACCAAGGTTAGCAGCAAATCCCAAGATGAGACTTCTCCCGGAGAAGAAAGAGAAGCCCTGAGCAAGCAGGTTCCCTTGAGGGGACAGCGCAGAAACAGCTGAGAAGCAAAGAATGACCCTTTTCTTTCTGCAAGCAGGTTTGCCAGCATCCGTCACCAAGCCCGTGAAAATAAACACAGCTCTGCCTATAAACAGAGGAGACATCAAACAGCGTTCCCAAGGACCTGCACTCCACTTTGGAGAAGGCAGCAGCCTCCATGGTGAGCATGGGTTCAGCAAGGTTCTGTCATATGCAGCAGTCCTACTGTGGCAGTATGTCCAGAACAACCCTAACCTCAAGTGAGTGTGGGATGAATTGAAAACTAGCCAGAAGGTTTCTCACACCAGAGTGGCCAGGGGATGTTTAATGGGGAAGGCTCGGAAGGTCTGCTGAAGAAGTACTTGGCTAGACCTCACCACACTTCTCTTGTATGCTTGCAGCTTGAGAAGACATCAAAAGCAGAAACTTTCAGGAGATGGGAAAGCAGTCAGGGATCACAAGTGAGCAGTCATCAGGCTGAGCCCCCCAAACTAGAACTTTCTTTGCAGGCTTTCTACCACCTACTGATAGCTGCTAAGAGGCTGCAAAGCCCAGCTCAAATCAGGACACTGAGAAATTGCCCTTTAGAAGGCTTTAACATCTGGACAGCAAGAATCAAGACAACAACAAAGGAGCACAAACTGTGTTCAGTGACCTGCTCCCCATTTCCCACCCCACTGTCTCCTCAGGTGGGAGACAAACACAGGGTATGGAAGTACAGGGTCACATTTTAGTGCCCAACCTTTTCTCCCCTTTGTTCATCTCGTGTATGCAACCAGCAGATGAAGAATAACAGCTTGAGGTGTGGGGCTTGTTGCTGAGAGCACTCCTACACCTGTGACATGCAGAACCTGTCACGGGGCAGGCTGCAGGCGCCCTCCCTATGGGCACACTTCTAACCAGAGCATCCAGGCTGCTGGGCCCCTGCCACACTTTGGAAATATAAATAGGTGTTAAATTCAGCTCCCTGTTGACAGTGTGACACGTCTCTCCGTAACCACAGCTCCAAAAGGAGCAGTGCTCAGCCACACCAGCCCAGTGAGGAGGCAAGGGCAGGCAGCATGCCAGGAGCAGGATGGGCTGCTGCCCAAGCAGCTCGTTTCCTTTGGAAGCAGCTGTTATTTCCCTGCAGCTCTGCTTCTCCTGCTCAACCTGTGCCTTCAGAAGGTCTCCTGTGACCATGACCTAGAGGGGGACATCGTGCTTCCCATCTCGGCCAGGGCTGTGCTCAAGGCAAGAGCTGGGGTCTCTATATTTCCCATTCGATGGGCCCCCTGCAGACCAGCCTTGGTCACAGCCTGCCCCACATCTCCCAGAAGGACCATTCCTTCAGCTGCCAGTAGAGACCGGCGGAAACTCTCTCAGCCACCACAGACCTGATACTCTTTGAGAAATGATAATTTAAGAGAGGTGTGTGGCCATCTTCCAGACCTGTTGTCCTTCAGGAGGTTGGCAGGTCCACCCCTGCTCCACACCTCCTACGGGCTGTTTTGCTGAGGGCTCACTGGGAGATCTGGAGCGAGGCGCACTCACAGGGATGATCCACTGCCCCACCACCGCAGTGACCACCCAGCAATGGACTGACAGTGGTGTCAGCCTGAGACCCTTACCTTGGTCTGCTTCCAAAGCAGTTTGTACTAGGAGGCTGGTGTCTGCCCTCTGTAGCTGCTGCCACGTTGCTGGGCTCTCGTCCAGGCAGCTGGGACCCTGAAGGGGTAAAGAAAACATGAAGAAAAAATGTATTCCTTATATATTCTCCCCACACACCAGTGTTCACCTTCTCAAGCTCTACTTGCTCCCTTGGAAGCCCCAGTGGGTCAGACACCAGTCCTGACACCCTTTTTCTGAGTGGTTCATTCCTGACAGGCTGAGACAGTTGGGGTTGCTCAGCCTGAAGCAGAGAAGAATCCAGGAAGAACTTCTTGTATCCTTTTGGATCTGATCTGGTATCCTTTTGGATCTGATCTTGTATCCTTTTGGAGCTGATCAGAAAGTTTAGTACAGACTTTTTAGCAGGACTTCTTTTGACAGAACAAAGGGTGCTGGGTTTGAACTAAACCAGGGAGATTCAGACTGGATAGAAAGGAGAATTTTTTTCTACTGAGAGTGGTGAGACCCCGGCCCAGGTTGTCCAGAGAGATGGAAGATGCTCCATCCCTAAACCACTGAATGTCAGAGTCTCTGGGTGTCTGAGCAACCTGCTCTAGTTGAGATGTCCCTGCTGACTGCAGGAGATTGGACGATATGAGCTTTAAAGGTCATTTCCCACTCAGACCAGCCTGATTCTAAGATTAAACACAGAAGCTGTTTCTCAGCCCATGCAGGACAGCGAGGGAAGGGGCTGAGCTGCACGGGAAGCTGGCGGAGAACCTAGAGCAGGTCCAGTCCTCTCACGTCAGCAGAGAGCAAGGCAAAAACCTGCCGATGCTCCCTCCCACAGAAGCCTGTGCACAATCCTGGGATCAGGGCAGAGAGGGGCTGGAGCTTTACCTGGAAGAGGAGGTGGCCACCAGCAGTGGGCTACTGGCGCAGAGGTGCCAGGGCTGCACTCCCAGCCCTGCCGCTCTCCCTGCCAAGCGTGGAGCTGGGCGGCACTCACCCTCCGTCCCGGCGCTGCCATTGGGCAGGCTTCCCAGATCAACAGCAGGCCCGTCCAGGAAAATCGTCAGCTCCCCGCCAGAGACAACGCTGCCTTTGTTCTCCGTCTGCAGGTCCAGGGTCAGCTGCCTGTTCTCCACTGTGGGAGATGAGGGGACATCGAGAAAGAGACCAAGCGATCATCACTTGGGATGCCAGCCATGATGGAGGGTGGATTGGATTCACCATCCCAGCTCCCCCATGGGACAGGACATCAGCCTTCTGGGCCCCTCCAGGCCTCCTCGCAGCCCCAAAGGACAAAGTGCCCTCTCCCTCTGGGCCAGCTGTCCCAACGAGCACCATCGGCACTGGCCTCACACATATGTGTATCCACCAGCACCACCAGAGGACACCTGGCCAGCCCCACCACCAGCTCCCGAGAAAAATCCTCCTTAACCAGCCATTGCTAGGAAAGGGAGGTCCCTCCAAGGAGGTGGAGCTGCTCCAAGACCCCCGGCTGCCACACAGCTCAGAGCACCACCACTCACAGATCCAGGAGCTAGGTCTGTAGGGAAGATGGTGGCAGGAAAGCTGAAGGATTCAGCTAGTTTGACGTGACACATGTGGCAACAAAGTGTGGCCACTGTCAGGTGCCTGTGACACAGAGCAGGCTGAGGGCTACCTGCCCATCAATGCCTGAAGTCCTGGCCTGCTGCAGAGGAGCAAGCAGCACTTTTCAGAATTGGGGGTATCCTCAAGCCCCCTCAAAAAGCCAGGAGAGCAGCAAACTCCAGGCACATCCCTCCATCCTCATCTCCATGTATCAGTTCCACAGAACACAAATGCACTGGCCCCAAACACACACAAATGCTCTGCTCTAGCATCAGACTGCCTTCACAAAAGCTTCTGGAGTGGGTGGCATGGGCTGGAAGGCTCCTGGACAGCAACTAGCTCCACTCCCCTCCTATGTGAGCCAGTTTGGCTCCAACACCTCAGCACAGCTGGACATTGTGGCTTTGCTCAGGGGTAACAGCTCCAGGAACATCGCTTGCTGCTCTCCCATTGGGCACGGAGAGGCTGCAGCAGTGGGGACAGAAGTCAACAAGCTACATGGTGCCACATGGCAGGGCACCTAGCAGCTGCCTCAAGAACCAGTATGTGCCTCATTTCACCAACACACAGCTGTGGCTTTCTGCCTCTTTGCATCCCAGGACAGATGCACACTACTCTCCCAGCTCCTCCAAAGCTTCCTGATAGCTTCTGATATTGTGGCATCTCATATTTGGTTCAGTTTTGGGCCCCACACTCCAAGAAGGACACTGGTGTATTGCAGTGTGTCCAGAGAAGGCAGACTAAGCTGGTGAAGGGTCTGGAGAACAGGTCTGGTGAGAAGCAGCTAAGGGAACTGGGGTTGTTCAGGAAGGAGAAAAGGAAGCTGAGGGGAGACCTTCTGGCTCTCTACAAGTCCCTGACAGGAGGTTGGAGCCAGGTAGGGGTTGGTCTTCTCATAGGGAACAAACAACAGGGCAAAAGGAAACAGCCTCAGGTTGCATCAGGAGAGGTTTAGGTTGGACATGAGGCACATTTCCCCCACCTTGAGGACTGTCAAGGCCTGGAACAGGGTGCTCAGGGCAGTGGTGAAGTCCTCATCCCTGGAGGGGTTTCAAAGCCACAGAGACGTGGTGCTAAGGGACATGATTTTCTGCTGACCTTGGAGTGCTAGGTTACTGACTGGACTTGATGATCTCAGAGGTCTTTTCCAACCTAAAACATTCTGTGATTCTACAGCAGAGATGCAGCAGCAAGGAGTCTCCCCAGTGCCGCTGGGAAGCCACCAGCACCCAGCACTAGAACAAGACACGGATTGAAGAGGCTGCCATCATGCCTATCCACAGCCCTCTGCAGTCATGCTGAAACCAGCTCCTAGATCCAGGGCTGCATCCCCACGGGCAACAGAGACCCCTCAGTGCCCAGGGGCAGACAGAGCCCTCAGCCCATGGTGGCAACGTCTGCTGAGCCAGAGGGGCTGAAACACCCAGCTCCACCACAGCAGGCCAGAAACCCTGGTCTGTGCCAGCCTGGGACAGCAGCCCAGACACTTCCTGACTCATTTGCTCAAACAATATTTTTATTATGCAGAGATTGCTCATGACACAATGACACCCTTTTTCAGCAACCTGCTTTGTCCCAGTCCACTGTGGGGATGGGGTGTGGTACCTGCCAGTAGGAGGAGGATGGGAACAGGCTCCCCAGGGACCCTCATCCCGCCTCTAGATCCAGGGTGAGACATGTTGTTAGGGTCCCAGCATGTGCAACCACCACCCAAATAGCAACTACAGCTCCTGGCTGCCAGCCCAGCCTTTGAGCAGCAGGGCAGGGTGAAGGGAAGAGACCACAGTGCTGCTGAGCACCAGTCTGGCCATTGTGAAGACCAGAAGAAGCAATGCAGCTCTTGCAGCGACCTCGGGAGCAGCTCCTGCCCTCCTTCTCTGGCCAGAGCTATTCCTCCTCGCTGGAAGCCTGCTGGCCTCACACGACTGCAAAGGGGGATAAAGAAGGGCTGCGGCACAAGGCTGGGCTGCTCACAGCACTCACACTGTGTGTGCTGGCCCATGGCTGGCAGCCATTCACCTTCTGAGTCAACCAGCACTGTGAGGGAGAATTTCCCACGCTGTGACTTACCACCCCTTCCTCCAAGTGGTCTCTGCCCCATGGGACACTCAACAGACATCCCAAATCCCAGTGCCACAGGGTCTGCAGTGCCCACAGGGCTGTAGCACAGGCTCTGCTCATGGGTCTTGTGAGAGAGTCTCAGGTTCACAGTGCCAAGGCAGCACATGACCCCTCTGTGCCCCAGGTCCAGGCACAGCAGGAGCACATGCTCGTGGAGGCATAACAGAGGTTGGAGCCCAAGCCTGTCACTCATTACCCATTGGACAAGGGATTCTGCTAAGCCTGCTCTTACCCATCTGCCTAAAGGAGTTGCTCTCAGTTTGCTTCCAAGGGTAACTGATCTCACAGACCGTTTGAAGAGCCTGAGACAGAAGATGCTACTGAGCACAGCCAAAATCCAGGACACATCCAGGCTCTGTTTCTCCCCCGGCTGCTCCAAGCCATAGGAATGTGCACAGTCTCCAAGCCGCGTGGAAGTCCTGCCCGCACGCTCTGGGGGTCCCTTCATCCCCCTCTGCGAGCGCCCGTTCTCCCCGCCGGAGCCACACAAGCCCTCATTGTGCAGGCTCCCAGCCGAGGGGGTGGCAGCGCCGGAGCAAAGACAAGGTGTCTCCAAGTGGAGGATGTGAACATGAACCTCCCAGCCGGCTTCCTTCTCCCCCTCTCCACCCCCTTCAGCTTTTTTAAAGAAAATAAACACGAGCAGAACCTTCCACTCACTGTCCCCGTCCAGCACGCGGGACGCACAAAGGGACATTGCTGTTGCACCAACAGAGGGTCCCCTGAACGGCCGAGCACAAAGGCTGCCTCTGTCCCGCCGGCAGCCAGAATGTCAGAGGGATTATTATTATTTTGGGAGGGGGTCGGGGGGTGATTTGGTCCTGAATAAGGTCTCAGTTCAGCTCCTTCCAGTGCCCCGCATGCAGCATCAGAGCTCCCATTTAGCAGAGGTGAGCTGGAATTCCCACCCAGCCCATTAAGCGGATTTACGGTTCCGCGAAAGGAGGCCGGTAGCAGCCAGCGCGATAACGGCCCCAGGGCTGAGCACAAACGCCCCGGGACCTCCAGGACCCACACGTCTGACACCCGTAGGCACAACAACCACCAGAGAGCTGCCACGCAGGAGAGGGAGACCCGCTCTGCCTCTTCCCTGGGAGGGGTGGCTCCATCTTCACACAGGCAGCCAGGAAGACTTTCAGACGGACTGTGCTTCCCACCCACTCAGCTGCCCAGGCCCACTTTGCCCAGCTGCAGCGGATGCAAAGGCCGGAGGCCACTCTAACAGCTCTGCTGTGCCCGCCATCGCCCCGTGGAGCACCTGGGACTGCTGCTTACGCAGTGAGAAGACCAGCAGATCCTTCAGGCTACCCTGAGAAACACATGCTCCCAACAGCAGCTTTCTTGCCTTCCTTCAACCTACAGAAGAATCAAATCACAGAGCCAGAACTCTGCCCTGAAAACACCCTGGCACTGGAAAAAGGCAGGGCAGGAAAAGCCAGTGGGGCTACTCTCAGCCTCAGTGGGAGCTCTGAGCTGTGCCAGCTTCTTGGGGCTCTTGAGTTACCACCAATGGCACCCACCTCTCTGCTGCTCAGCAAGTTAAGAGGAGCTTAACCTCTGCATGGCTGCAGCTCAAGTAAAGACTCCATGATGTGGCTACAGTCCCTCTGAAAAGAAGCAGGGGGCAAGTTAGACCCTGCCACAGCTATCCCTAAACCAAGATGGAACCCAGAATTTAGGGGAAGGGATAATCTTTACTGTCTCCTCAGTCTCTCCAGGCAGTGAGAAGCTTTGCCCATGCTGCTAACCCAATTTCAGCCACCAGCAGCCTAGAGTGAACTGTGTCCTACTCCATTTATCTGCCAGGAGGACCTCAGACTTCTGCTTCTTTCCTCTGAACCATCACAGCTCTGAGAGGGAAGACAAGATGGCACAGAAAGCCACCATCTCTGAGCAGCACTGCTGGCCAGCTGCAAACCAGCCTCGCCAGGGCACAGCAGGACTGGAACCAGTGGACTCTGCCAGCTTGATGACTTGGGCACAAAGAGTGACCCTCCCATCCAAGGAAAGCTTGGAAGCAGCCAGGGCATGGAGACACCCCTGGTGGTTATAGTCCCATCAGCTCTATAGGATGCTGATGGGTGACACAGGATGGACACGATCTGATCCCTGCTGTGACTTACTAGCTTGGACAACCAGTTTTACAGGACTATTGCCCAGCTCACTGAAGAGTCACCTCAGCCATGCCATGTGTCTGCCTCCACAGCTCCTCACTAAGAGCTTTTGCAGGGCTCCTTTGATAGCACATCCACAATGAGGCTGCATCTCTGCAGCTTCAATGTTTGGGGCTTTGCTACTGGCTTCCCAAAGGGTCTTGCAAGACCACAACTCCACCAGCTCTGCCTGGAGCAGCAGAGAACAAAAAGGCTCCACAGGACCTGTGAAGCCCTGGCATGTGGTGCCACTTCAGAAACAGGAGCCTGTTGATGTAACTGGCAAGTGGAGCAGTAAGCAATGCAAGCCAAAGCTTTTGTGCATGAGCTGCAGTCTAGCTCAGACACCCAGCACACAGTGGGACCAGCGAAAACCAGCAAGGCCCAGTATGGGCTTCCATGCAGACCGTGGCAGGGACATTCCTTGGGCCTCACCGGAGGAGCTCCTGGAGCGTAGGAACAAAGAAGTGCCTCTGCAGCAGGCAGCAGCTCAGGGGCCAGGGCAGGGGGCTGTGCCATTGCAAATGAGCTGTTTTATGGGAGCCCTGGGAGCAGCTCGGCTCTGTGGAAGGCTCCAGCTCGTTTTCTGTGATTGAGCCCATTCTTACCCACCTCTCCTCTTCCCTGGCCAATCCCTTCCAAAAGTGGGAGGGTGCTGCCTGCCAGAGGAGAGGCCTCGGAGGCAGCTGCCAAAGCAGTGGGAAGCGCTACGAGCCCAAAGCAAGGCTGGACCTGCCTGGAGCAGGAGCTCCTATCCAACGGCTCGCTGTCAGCTCTAGCAGGCTCTCCCCATTTCCCTGGAAGCTCAGGCCTGAGCAGGCTTGTCACTGAACTGTTTTTCCAGCCTCCAAGCCTCAGAACTGAGACTCTTCCACCTGAAGAGAGGCATGTTTGGCAGGAGAGTCAACAGAAAGAACAGGGAGAGCTGCAGTGTCTTGCTGGCTGGCAATGGACTGCCACAGACATCACTGGCAGAGAGAGCTCTAGCCCTGTCCAAAAGCAGACAACCAGAACAATCCTTCCACACCAAGCAGAACAGCTACAGAAACATAAACCAAAAGCCAGAGCTATACTCAATTTAACCTACCGAAAACTTCATCAGAACCGTAACAAATCCAACTAAGGAACAAACTAGGTCTGCTGCCAGGCAGGAGCAGCCCTGGGGAAGGCACACTCCCGCCAATTGATTCCCAAGATGGGGAAAGGATGGCCAGGACCCTGCCAGCAGCTCCAGGCACATGCATTTTGTTTCCTTTCCCAGGCAGAGCATCACAGGCTGCATTGGAACATGAAGCGTCCCAGTTGGGATGGCTTGAAACGCCCCTTGCATGCCCATGCATGACCTGGTCCCTTCCCCAGCCTGGCAGAGGGAATGCACTCCCCTCTCCTTATTGGAAGGGGTCTCCCAGGGGTGTAGGCTCCCATGGGACCGGCAGAAGTCTTGGAGCTGTGGCAAATCTCAAAGGCCAAGAAGCAAGTCTGTCGAGGAGGGAGCAGATGCCAGGCTAGACAAGAGAACATGGCTTGAGCAGTACCTTTCTGGCAGGGCAAGGCAGGCTCTGCAGCTTTAAGAATCCTCCCTCCCAGCCCACGGTGTCAAGGAAAAATCTGACACGTTTTTTCTGGTGGATGTAAACGGAGCAGCTAACACAGCCAGTTGCCTTTTCCATTCATTTTCCACACAGCCCTCTGGGACAGCTGCTAATGAAAGAGCTGATTGTGCCCCTGCCCAGGAGCAGGCAGGTAGGGTGGGAGCAGCAGTGGCTCTAGGAGCGTGGCACAGAGCGGGTGTTCGCACAGCTTGGGAAGAGCTGCAGGGGAGGGTGCCCTGAGGCAGAGACCCTCGCTGCAGACTGCTATACAACAGCAGCCCAAGCAACTGTCAGCCCCAGCCCTGCAGCTACCTGGGGTGGAGATTCAGTTCCACACAGGCTTTGCAAGCTGATGGTGGCAGCAGCAGAGCACCCTGCATGGCCCTCACTGTCCCAGCAAGACAAGGTGACACCCACAGGCACGGCAGCCTGCCCATCACAGAGACCACAGTGGGGACACCACTGTGGTTTTGTAGCCTGCATCTGGAAGTGCCATGGAAAGGAGCTCACCTCAGTCCCGAGCACAGGGCAGAGTCTGAACCAGCCCCATATCTCCCTGGGGCATGGGAGACCCCTCTCCCCACTCAATACCACCTCAGTACCAGTTCTGTCTCTTGTGAGTGGTGGAGCTTTGATTGGAAAAGACAGAGCAAGCCTCTTCCAAAACTGCACAGCCCAAGCCCTGAAAGGACACCTTTATGCAGTAGCTGCTGTCACGAGCCACAGTCTGGTGACCACAAATAGCTGAGGGGTTTGTGTTTCCATGCAGGCTGCAGCACCCTGGCTAATGGAGGTATGGCTTCCGTCACACCCCAGCCCTGACAGGCAGCCCACAACAGCATCTTGTCCCTCCTGAGGCAGAGGACGGCACAGGAGCTGCTGTGGCTACCAACTCTCTTCCCACCACACACCCATGGGCAGAGAATGTGGCAGGATCCACATGGACCTCAGCCAGGACAAGGGTTGAGGGGCCCCAGTGGGGTCCAGCTCGTACATACATTTCCCACCGCTCTTCAAGAGGCTGCTGAGGCTGACAGAAGCGGTGCCCAGCAGCTCATTCCACAGGGTATGGCAGCTCCACACCTTCAGGTCCAAGTGGCTCTGAGCTGTGACATTCCTGCAGAGACCAGGAAAAAGGGACATCAACATGGCCTCATCCCTGCTCCATATCTGGGGGAGAGGGCAGTGCCCGGCCTGCCAAAGCCAGGGAGCAAAGGAAAGTAGGCAAGGCCACAGGGCTCCCCTCCACCACCCTCCCAGTCTGGCTGTCCCTGGCAGCATCCTCATCAGGGGGGCAAAGATCTCTGACATCTGAGCACGGGACACTGGGGTATACTGGGGAGCTCAGGTTCAGCACCAGCCCCACGGCAGACTTACACGATGAGGATCTCATTCCACAGCAGCTCAGAGCTCCCCATCTGCTTCCCAGTCTTCTTGGTCTCGCTGGGCAGGCCATCACCTGCCACCTCCACAAAGCAGTTCATCCGCGACGGGCGGCTCTGCACCTTGGGCTTCACGGACACCACTGGACAGGGGGAACAGGATGGGAGTCAGGCAGATGCAGGGGAGACCCTGGCTCCTGCCCGACACACCCCTACACTCCCCATCCCTGCCAGCTCGGGGAGGGGCACAACTCACTGCAGAGTCAAACTGCTCTGGGGAGAGGGGCAGCAAGGACAGATTCTCCTGGCAGCAGCAATGGCTAGATCCAAGTGCTCCTATCGGCAGCCCTTTGACCACTGCCCGTCCCATTTCACCCACACTTCGGCTTCACACCCGGAGGCTGCAGGAGTGTCACGGTCCACACAAACTCTGCCTAGGCTTGTGGGTAAAGTGGGGCAAATGGACTTTGTGGTCGCTGCTGGAAGGAGGCACCCACCAAGGAAGGCAAAGCCACCTCCCAGGTCAGGCCCAGAGGATGGAGCTCCAGGGAACGGAGCTCATGGGGACGGGAGCCACCTCGTGGCCATTTCCGTGGCAGGGCTACGGAGCCACGTCCTGACGGCTGCAGAATGATGGCCACTCTGCTTCCCTGGGGAGCACAGCAGCACTGGTCATCCCCAGCCCCTTCTCTCTCCTAGGAGGTCTCCAAGCCCAGAACTCAGGTAGAGCACATGCCTGGAGAAGACACACCCAAAATCTCCACTCTCCATCCCACCTCCAGGGAGGCAGCAGAACTCACCTTTCACAGAGAGCTGGGACTTCTCGCTGGGCGGCCCAGCCCTGGCCCTGCTGGAACTGGCAGCAGCCATGGCATCACCCCCGGCTGGAAGCAGAGAGGAAGGAGATACCTCAGCACCACTTCTCGCACAGAAGGGAAGTCAGGGTGGCACTGGGATCACAGGTCACCCCCTCTCGGTCCAAAACCAGCCTGGCCATATGGCAGAACGACTCGGCAACAGACAGGCACACAGGACCACAGGGTGTCAAGGGTTGGAAGAGATCACCGAGTCCAACCCCCCTGCCAGAGCAGGACCATAATCTAGCTCAGGTCACTGAGAAACGCATCCAGACATGCCTTGAAAGTCCCCAGAGAAGGAGACTCCACCACCTCTCTGGGGAGCCTGTTCCAGTGCTCTGGGACCCTTACAGAAAAGATGTGCCTCCTTGTGTTGTGGTGGAACCTCCTGTGCTGCAGCTTACATCCATCGCTCCTTGTCCTATCCCAGGCAGCAAGTGAGCAGAGCCTGGCCCCCCACTCCTGACCCCCAGCCCTCAGATATTTATAAACATTTATTAAATCCCTTTCAGTCTTCTCCAGACTAAAAAGCCCCAGGTCCCTCAGCCTCTCTTTGAGCAACCTAGTGCAGTGAGAGATGCCACAACAACCCCAAGCAGCTCTACAGACTGGGGACAGAGTGGCTGGAGAGCAGCCAGGAAGAAAGGGACCTGGGGGTACTGTTAGACAGTAGCTGAACATGAGCCAGCAGTGTGTCCAGGTGGCCAAGAGAGCCAATGGCATCTTGGCCTGGAACAGGAACAGTGTGGCCAGTAGGACAAGGGAGGCTATTCTTCCCCTGTACTCAGTGCTGGTCAGGCCACACCTTGAGTCTTGTGTCCAGTTCTGGGCTCCTCAATTCAAGAGAGATGTTGAGATACTGGAACGTGGCCACAGCAGGGCGACAAAGCACCCAGCCCTAGCCAATCACCAGACCATGGCACTAAGTGCCCCTTCCAGGCTTTGCTTTGACACCTCCAGGGACAGCGACTCCACCACCTCCCTGGCCCAGGCCTCCACTTTCCCAGGTGCTCACCACTCTCTCACACTACGTCACTGTCGCCACAGGCACAGCGCTTCCCCCTGCCCCTTCTGCTGCAGTTCTCCCCTGGAGTCATCCACAAGGGTAGGAAGGACACAAGCTGCAATACTCAGGAACGCCGGCGGAACATGTGGCTGGGTGCCTCTGCTGAAACCACTGACCACAAAGTAGAAGGATGAGGTCACGAATCACGCAGAAGCACGAGGTGCTCCGTCTGGGAGCAGAGAGCTCTCGACTGGCACCATCCTCCCAAGCCTGCGGGCAGCAGCCATCCTCTCTGCAATTCCCAGGCAAAGGAGCTGGAGAGGATGTGCCAAGTGTGGACAGCTGCAGTGGGTGTCAAGGTCATGGACTGGAGGGTCCCTGTCTGTGAAAACTCCAGACAGATGCAGGGGCATCTGCTTCCCACTCCTGGGCAGGAGCAAAGAGGAGCCCCAGTCCTGTCTGGGACATCAGTGAGAGCTCAGATGGGGTCAAACCTGATTCCTCTCTCAGGCCATCAAAAACAAGGGCACCCCTGCTGCCCGGTCCTAGCCTGGAGTGCCTGCCTCTTAGGTCTGGGGAGGGAAGTGTGAAGAGGAGACAAGAGCATGACCAGCAGCCCCGGTCCCTGCCCCATTCATACCCATGCAGACGTCTCTCTCTATTCCCTGCCCTGTCCCCACACTCTCAGGAGACCATCCCAAGCTCCATCCCAAAGCCACGTTCCTTTTTAACCCCCTCCTGTGAACTGGGCTCTCCACTCTCCGCACCAGTCCTGTGTGACTTCACCCACATGCCCCCAGCACGGTAAATCCCTCCCAGCATACCATGTACAGCCAAGCTCTGGCCGGTGGCCCCTGCACAGTCTCCACCTCTACAGGGAAAACCTCACTTGGTATCAGACCTCCTGCTGTCAGCTCTGTGGAATGGTGACCAGAGGCTCACTGACACACACCCATCTCCTCGCCGTCACGAGTGGGGCAGCACTGACTTACTCAGGGAGGGCTTCCACCAGGCTAATTGCACTTCCTGTTACTGCTACTGCTATCCCAATTATCCTGTCCCACAGATCACCTCAGCCTTCCCTTAGGATATTGTTCCTCCTTGTGTTTGTTATGACTCTCCAGCTCCACATCACCACTTACTTCATTAACACCATTAAGAAGGCCCACAGAAGAAGGCCGGGCAGTGTTCCTCAGGTAGCACCTCCTGAACCAGCCCTTGGCCAGCTCCTGGGTTCAACAGACCAGTGAACTTGTCCTTAAGAACCTTGTACACCAATACCAGTGACATGCTCCTCAGAGCTGCTGTGGTGAGAAACACAGCAGTAGGAACTGGGTCCTTGCTCCTCCCTCACAGTCACTGGTGCTGGCTCTTGCTCTTCTCCAGCTGCCCTCACAGGGACACGATCCTCACCATCCCAGTTGCTCTCTAACAGCTCCGCCAGAGAAGGTGGGGTTCATTAATCACCAAATGTTACCTTTACAGAGTCTTTCCCACCCCCAGATCTTGCTCCCTTGTAGCCCTGCCACTCACCACCGTAAGGCAGCACTCAGGTCACAGACCAGTGCCACCCCAACACGCCCGCTCTGTGCTCACAGACCCGCCTGAACATCCCCTGAACATCCCATGACAGAAGAGGGCTCCAGGCCAGACCAATCACTGTTTTCCTCAACGGACCCTTGCACCCAAGGTGACAGCACAGACTTGTTCCATTTGGCTGTACATATCCTTTTGTCTTTTAACCTTGGCCTGTTTCCCCAGATCCTCTTTTTCTGATCCTACACGACTTCGCTGTCTCCTGCTTTCATGTTCCAGGCCAGGTTAAACACCTCCCCACTACCAGAACCACCCTCCGTGTTCAGAGCTGTCCCTCAGGCACAGCTTTCCTCTCACATACCCTCTTTCCGCTCTATTCACTGCTTGGTCGCCCTATAACTGATGTGGGCCTGGGGCAGCCCCGCACCCGCGAAGGTTCTCCACTCCTGAAGGTCAAGGTTTCCCTTCCCCAGCTTCCCGGTACCGACGGTCCAGCCTCGCCTCCCGGCGACGCGGGAAGCCCTGCCGTCTTCTTGCTAACGCAACGTTTACCCGCGGGACCGCAGCGTCAGGGCAGCAATCCCGAGAGCCGGGCACACCGACCCCTCGCCGTTACCGGGATCGGGCCGGGTCGTGCCCCGCCACTGCGTGCCGGTTTGCTCTGTACAGAAGAGGCGCGAACAGAAAAGATGCGGCCGACGGGGAGAGCGAGAGAGGGCAGAGCACTCCAGGCACAGCTGGGCTCTGTGGGCCGTGACTGCCGCCCTAGGGGCGACGCGAAGGAGAGGTGGTGGCCAGGTCAGACCTCCACGCGGGCCCCGCTACCTCAGGGTGGTACTGGCCCGCTGAGGCGAGGCCCGGCCCACTACAAGCGGAACCCGCGGCCGAATAGCTCCCGGCACCCGGGGCACCCAGTCAGGTCCTAGACAGCCGAGCCGAATAAGCCGTACCGGAAATCCCCGTCCCGTCCCGCCGCCCGAGTTACCGGCAACAACTCCGCTCCCGCTTCCGGCTCCAGCGCGCGCCGTCATGTGACACTAGCCGGTCACCTGACCGCGCCGCCCGGAAACGGTCCCGCGGGTGGCGGAACCGCCGATCCCGGCGTGCCCCGCGCGGAGCAGCCGCGGGTCCCGGCGTGCCCCGCGTGGCGGCTACGGGGCTGGGAGCGCCATGGGGTGTGCGGGCATGGCGCGAGTGCCGCACGTCGTGGCCGACACCGGCGCCTTTCTCAGCGCCGCCCCGCTGCAGGTATCGGATTTGGGATGGGGGGAGATTGGGAGGGACCGGGAGGAACTGGGAGTAGTGCGGACACCGGGCCAGTCTGACGGCGCTGCCCGCAGGACATCGCGGAGAACCTGTACACCGTGCCCGAGGTCCTGGCCGAGATCCGCGACAGGCCGACGCGCCGTCGCCTGGCCGCGCTACCCTGTGAGCTGCGCCTCCGCCGCCCGCGGCCCGACCTGCTGCGCCTCGGTGAGTACCGCACCGGCACACAAGGACCTTGTAGAACGGACCGAGACCCTGTCCCTCTGGCCTCGCCTGGCGGCTCCTTCCCTTTCCCTTCTCTTCCGGGCCCCTCACTCCGAGAAGCACATTGAGGTGCTGGAGTGAGTCAGGAGAAGGGCAACGAAGCTGCTGAAAGATTTACAGCACAAATCTTGTGAGGAGCAGCAGAGGGAACTGGGGTTGTTTAGCTTGGAGAAAAGGAGGCTGAGAGGAGACTTTCTGGAGTTCTACAAGTCCCTGAAAGGAAGTTCTAAAAGTCCCTGAAAGGAGGTTGGAGCCAGGTGGGGGTTGGTCTCATCTCCTGAAGAACAAGCAACAGGACAAGAATAAATGGTCTTAAGTTGCACAAGGAAGGTTTAGGTTGGACATGGAAACTATTTCTTCCTCTTGAGGGTTACGAAGGCCTGGACCAAGCTGCCCAGGGCAGTGGTGAAATACTCATTTTTGGAGGCCATGGAGATGTGGTGCTGAGGGACATGGTTTAGTTAACAGTCAGATTTGATGATGCTAATTGACCCTTCCAACCAAAACCATTCTCTGCTTTACTTCTTTTCTCCCAAAAGTGACCGAGTTCTCCAAGAAGACTGGGGACTACCCCAGCCTCTCAGCTGCTGACCTGCAGGTTCTTGCTCTCACCTGCCAGCTGCAGGAGGAGACTGACGGGCTTGGCTGCCTCCGCTGGGAGCCCCAGGACAAGGTAAGACCCACTGCCAGGGATGGGGCTCTGTCCCTGAGTTACCTCCCTGACACCCCATGCCACTCCCCCAGGTGAAGCTCAGCTCCACTCCACGGCACCCTGAGGCCCCCCTGCACCTTGCTGGCTTTCACCTGCCCACCAAGGTAAGGGATGGTGATGCAGCACCCTGAAGTATGCCACTGGAGACAGGGCTGTAGCCCCACTGAGCCTACAGGCAGTAGCAGGCAAGGGACCCCCTGTCTTGTGTACCCCACAGCACAAACACTCAGGGAAAGGCCAGAGTCAGCCCAGCCCTGAGAAGAGAACAGTCCCATCCGAGAGTGACGAGTTCAGCTCCTTCCTCTATTGGCGAGCCCCCCTGCCCAGCATCGAGGAGGAGCTGCAAGAACTGCTGGTAAGACCTGGAGCATCCTCACTGTCCTTGCTGTCTGACCAGAGCACTGTGTGTGACACAGCTGACTGTCATCTCCCCACCAGAAAGCTCAAGCTATCTCCGTTAGTCCTGAGACCACTGAGGAGCACCAGAGCTCTGAGGATGGGGCCAGTGCTGAGGAAGAGGAAGATGAGGATGAGAGTGACAATGAGGGCTGGATAACGCCCAGCAACCTCAGGCAGGTCCAACAGGATACAGGGCACTGCAACACTGCTCCTGTAGATGTCCAGGTTGGCTGTGTCACCACTGACTTCGCCATGCAGGTTGGTGCTGGGTGCTGCTCTGCTTGAGAACAGCTCCACCCTTAAGAGCACAAGGTGGGGGCTGAGGGGATGTGAATGTTGAAGGGTGATTACATGAGCAGAGAGACAGAGAGGCTCACTGCTGAATCCCCTGGACAGCATGAGACCAGCTTTGTGACAGCCTCCTGTACCTTAAAAAAACGTCTGGTTCCCTCCATTGCAGAGGTCCTTGGTATCACATCCATTGGCCTCTTGCTGCCTGGGCTGCCAGCCCCCAGGTAAAGCTCCTGCCTGGTCCCAGCTCAGAGTATCCTGGTTTCTGCCTCCTTGCAGAACGTGCTGCTGCAGATGGGCCTCCACGTGCTGGCAGTTAATGGCATGTTGATCCGGCAGGCCAGGAGCTACATCCTACGCTGCCACGGCTGCTTCAAGTGAGTGTGTACACTGCCTGCTGGGGCCAAGTCCTGCTAGAGGAACACCTTTGAATTCTGTTGCCCAGAAAGCAGTAAACCCTCTCTGTCCCCCTCTTGCAGGACCACCTCAGACATGACTAAGGTTTTCTGTCCCAACTGTGGTAACAAGACATTGAAGAAGGTGTCAGTGAGCGTCAGTGAGGATGGGAGCCTGCACATGCATTTCTCCCGCAACCCCAAGGTGCTGAACCCCCGAGGGCTCAGGGTGAGTAACTGTGGGTGCTGTGCTGGGTGGCAGCAGGTGAGACAAGAGAGCCTGACTTGTGGCTGGTGGGTTGGAGGGAGCCCTTGCCAGGTGGCAGCTGAAGCAAAGCTGTGATTGTCCCCTAGACGTTCCACTTGACTTTCAGGCTTCTTCAAGGGCCTCCTGAAACAAGTTTAACAAGCTCTTGTCTTCTGACAGTACCCACTGCCAGCCCCAAAAGGAGGGAAGCATGCCAACAACCCTCACCTGGTGGAAGACCAGCCCTTCCCACAGCAGCGGCTGTCCCGCAAGGCCAGGCAGAAGACTAACGTCTTCGACCCAGACTACATTGCTGGGCTCTCGCCCTTTGTGGAGAACGACGTCTACAGCCGTGCTGCCAACCTGCAGATCCGTGATGCGGCGCTGGGCGCTGGCAGGAGGCGCCTCAACCCCAACGCCGTCACAAAGAAGTTTGTGAAGAGGAGGTGAAGGGCAGGACCATCCCCTGGGTGTTGCATGTTGCTGCTCGATGGCTCCAGGTTCAGGCCTCTGACAGCATCCTTATCAAGAGTCTTTTAGGCTTCTCTGGTGCCTGAAGCACAGCTGTGACTGGAGGTGACAGGTTCTGTGTTTGGGGGCGGCTCTGATGCAGGATTCCTGCTGGAAGTCGGGGGGATCCAGGTGAGAGAGCGGCTTCCTTGCTCCAGGCCACACCTGTGTTAATAAACACCAGAGCACAATCTGTCTTGTTTCTACAGCTGCCTGTGCCAGACTCATAGGGTGAGATATGCCTTTCTCTGGGACCCAAGAGGAAGAGGAGGATGGGGAGAGGGTTCTCAGAGTGTTTTCTTTGTGCCATGGCACGAGTGAGGGTGGTGGGTAATCAGAGAATCAGAGTGCTTTGGGTGGGGATGGTTAAAGCTCATCTAGTGCCCCCCCTGCAGTCAGCAGGGACACCTGCAACTACAGCCCCTTGCTCAGAGCCACAAGCAACCTGCCCCAGGCATGGGGCATCTCTCTCACACCTCTCTGAAACCTGGACCACGGTCTCACCCTTAAGCACCTCATAAGTTCCAGGCTGGTGTTTGGGTAATAACCATAGAGATTCCTTTGGACTTCATACCACAAAGTCATAAAGGAAGTGCAGCGATTAAGTATGACACAGTGCAAGATACAATCACAGGCAAGTGCAGTGTGGGCTTATGCCATCCTCGTGTTTCCTGTGGATCCCAGAGGGGTCGAGTCTGCATGGAAGAATGGCATTTTCACCCTTAAAAGAAACACCACAAGACTTTACACTGCAAAATGAAAACTTTCCTTGTTTTATTCTTGACTGCAGCTGTTTACAGAAATATAGTTGCGAGTATACAAATGTCCCAATAGAAGCAAAATATTTGTATTTTTTAATATTCAACAAGTTATCACAGGATAGCTAAAAACATAGATGCAAATAAAATATCCCCTCATGGAACAAACTGAAAACACCGGGTATCAGTGCTCTGAAGATCCCAACTACGAAAGCCATATACACAGAGTGCACAAAGGAGTATCTGGTGCTACTTTCACATTGCAGGACAGGGGAAGAGGCAGCTCAGCAGTTGACCAGTGCTTGCCAGGAACTCGTGGCAGAAAGGCAGGTCTGAACTCAACGATGCAGCCAGCATAAGAGGCAGAAAGCTCTGCTCTGAAGGGTTTGGAGCTTACTCACTACTAATAAATGAGTGCAAATGTAATCTCAAATTACCTCATTTCAGTTAGGGTCCAGAAAGAAAGCTATGGGAATGCTGTGGTCTGCTAAGGACACTGGAATGTGGTCCCAGTTCTGCAACGCTCAAAAGTGCCACTAACACCCATGAGTACCATAAACACCCACAAGTGCTATTCTCTTTCAAAAGGAGCTTCACCTCCTTGGGTACCTTAATCCTCACCCTGAGACAGCCACATGCACAAGGGACTCGAGATGGTCCTTCCCCAGTTCGCAGAAGGGCAGCTCCAAAGTCTACAAAGGGGTAAAGGCTGCTTAGATGACCTGAACCCAGGGCCCTTTGCCGATCTGAACCCTGGAGCAAATGCTCAGCAGGTGCATTTCAGCGGGCTGCTGGTTTGCTTTTTACAGTGTGAAGGGAAGGCAGATGGGGAGCTGTTAAAAGTTTTGGCGTCTGGACCAAGCACTTGCAGAGTGTTAGCGAATGTCCCACAGCAGGAGGGAAATCCTGGAGTACTCACCCCTGTCCCAGCACTTTAGGAGGTGAGGCAATTTCATGAAGTGTAAAACAGCAACAGTGACCCATCTCTGGAAAGAGCAAAGGTTAGACCCACACACTGATGGCTCAATTAGAGGAAATAAGATTTGCTTCCAGCTGGCAGAGGAGCTTGGATACAGCCTGTACCAGGACAAGGATGTCCATGGATCACTATCCTGTCAAACTGCACCAGATTCAGCATAACAAGTCATGGTGGGCAAACTACACACTGCTGCTGTTGCAATCTGGATTTCCCTTAGAGGGCCTAATTTCTCACACGACCTGTAAGGAATCAGTCAGTGCAAGCTGGGGCAGGTTCCTCGTGGCTAGAAACCAAGCAGAACTTCCCTCAGCTTTCCAGGAGGTTTTTTTTACACGGTGACTGCTGCAGTACAAAGCTGGCAAAGAAAAGCATTTAAAAAACAAAGGCACCTGCCTTTCTGGGAGCAGAGAGGAGAGGAATGACAGATTAAGCTTCACCTTCCCAATCCAAACAGCCCCAGCTGAGCAGCAGCCAGGCTTCTTTCCTATGCAAGAACAATTTCACAACCCCCATGGGAAGAGCAACACAGCACCAATCACTCTGTATTGCAAGACCTCTGGGACACTGAGCATGGAAAAGGTCCTGGAGCCAGGAATTCCTTGAGGGGAGCTGGCTGGGAGCACGTGCTGATGCCAACAACCAGTGCTGCTGCCGCTGCGCTTCCCGAGCCCATCCTGCGGGCAGGCTTCCCACCAGGAACCGGTTCAATCACTTGGCTAAAATCGCATCTGCCACTACCCATGAAAAGGCACAAAGGCACCAAAGTGAGTGGCTGCTCCCACCCAGGGTATCAGTGACCTCCAGGAGCTCCCAAGCGACACTGCCAACAGCACCACGGGTACTGTACTGAGAGGAACATACAACTGCCAATGAGTGACTACAGTGCCTGGTAAATAATCTCCTAGTAAGGAAGAATAACCTTTATAAAAATGTAACTATGTCCATACTCTGTGTTTGTGTCTACTCTGTATACACCACAGCTACAGGAGTCCTCTATATACATTATATATATATATATATCCCTGCAATATACAGGCATTACCTATTTACACCCCTACATGGGCTGAGGGAAGAGAAGCCTCTCCTCCTGTGGAACCCACAGAGCTCCACACACCCAACTACAGCTTTACAATTACTTTTACAGGTGATGACCTGCTGCTGCACTTTGTCCTTGTACCTAAACACCATCTACTACATTTCTGGCAGTGACTCCCATGCTTAACTTCCAGCCAGCAGCAGGCACACGGGCTCAGGGCACTACTGGTATTTGTAACTGGCATGACTAGCCTGAAGAGAACACGAAGTGCTCGCAAGCTACCCCAAAAGGCTACTTCAGACTGAAACAGAACTCTCAAAACATCTCAAGATTTGTTTCCGTTTAGCTTCTAAAGTAACAGAGCTGCTATGTCCTCTGGAACATAAAATACACTTTGAAAATAAATGTTGCCCTTCTGAGAAGTCAGCAGTGGCCAATATTTCCTCTTCTCACCTTCCACCTACAGCTCAGAGCATGCAAAGCAACTCAACCTCCTGGTTCTTGCTTCCACCACTCAGATAAACGTCCGTAACTCCTTGGACCCCTGCCCTCTCATCACACTGCGAAAGTGACCAACAGTTTGCCACACAGAGCCATGAGAGTCCAGAGGTGACAGTTAAACTCTGTTCCAGCTTCTGTGACCGTGCAGGTCCATGTGCACATCTGCACACACACAGAGCTACCCCTGGGGAAACCACAGCAGCTTTTCTACTCCAGTAACAACTGAGTTTGATTTTGTTTTTTACCAAATCTTTTCTGCTGTTCAAACAGTGATTTAACATCTTTTTGATGGCAAATGCTGGCTCCTGACTTGTTTGGTGTTCCTTCTGAAGACTCTGGAAAGAGAAGAGGAGTAGGAAATCTGTCCTGACAAGTTTTCTGTTTAGAATATCCTAAATCATAGAATCACAGACTGCTTTGGGTCAATCTAGTCAATCCCACCCCCTCCAGTCGGCAGCAAGATCTGCAACTAGAGCAGGTTGCTCAGAGCCCCAAACAACCTGACCTGGAATGGTTCACCTTTCTAGGCAACTTGGGCCGGCATCTCACCATCCTTAAGGTAAAGATTTTTTTTTTCATAGATCTACTGAATCCACCCCCAAATCACAACAGAAGTTAAATTTACCTAAATTCGGGGGATGTCCAGTGGTGGAGCTGCCCAGACTTGGTAGTCCCAGTAAGATGCCTGCCCAAGTGATGAACACTCAGCTGCCGGTGCTTTACTCTAAAAACTACAAAGGAAGTAACCACCTTGCCTGTGATTAAAAGTGAATAAAATAAAATTATTGGTGTTTAAACATCCACTTGGAAGCAGCAGGGCTGAGATTCTGTCTTCTATTATCTTTATGTTAAAGTAATAGCAAAGCATTTGGCTCGAGTAACTGCTGAAGGGTCAGAAGAGCCAAGAGGTGATTAATAACAGAGCATGGATTGCTAATTAAGCACAAAGCACCAGTAACTTCCTGCCAGAGGAGAGGTTCAGCTAATAACTGTGTTGGAGGTTATCTGTATGAAATCTATAGCTGTAAATATCTCTGCATGCATGATGTATAAGCAGACAAGAGCACAGTCTCAATGGGTGACCAGGAGTGCCTCCCTAGATTTTAACCTGCTGAGTTCTAACCCCTCTGCACTGGGAATACTGGGCAGGGTGGACACGGGGTGTGACAGAGGCAGGCAGAGCTGAAGAGCACAGCCCTACACTGAACATGGAAGGTCAGAGCTGAGTCTTTCTAGAGCAACTTCAAGTGTCAATAAAAACAAGACACTGAAACCCCATCCCAGCAAACACAACTCTCTGGTTTAGAGAATCACAGAATCTTTTTTGGTTGGAAAAGACCTTTCAGATCATAAAATCCAGCCATTACCTAACTCTACCAAGTTTGGTGCTAAACCATGTCCCTCAGCACCACATCCCTCTGTCTTTTAAACATCCCCGGGGATAAGGATTCAACCACCTCCCCGGGGAGGCTCTTCCCAGTGTTTTTCATTTTCACCTGGTGCTGCTGTGTGGAGATGACAGAAACACAGAAGCACAGACTGGTTTGGGCTGGGAAGGACATTCAAAGGTCATCTGGTCCAATCTCCCTGCAGCAAGCAGGATGTTTAAATTTAGGAAGTCTACTATCTGGCATTTTCTCACTTTTTCAACCACAACAGACTTGATACGATGCCAATTCCTCATCTCTTCAGGGAAGTATCTGCTGGTGGCTGATGGGCAACTTGGTGTGAGCATGGGGAGGAGTAAACAGAGGAAGAAAACCAAACCAAGCAGAGTAAGCTCCAGTGATCAATATCAACTGCTGAAAACACACAAGGAGGTGGTCAGCCCTCTGGTAAAATCCAGCTGTGGCTCAGGTCTTTCTGCCATGAAACCCTGCAGCCTGTCTTTAAGCTCTTTATTGGCTTACCAAACCTCTCTCGATCCTAACAGCTGCTTGTGGCTTGTTCAAGCACTGATCAACCGCTGAGCAATCTCTCCATTCAAAGACAAATACTTTTTGTAACCAAATCACATGTTCCAAGTGTTGTACATTTAAACATTGACCTAAAATGAACAAGAGAAATTGAACACGAGGAAGGTGTTACCCAGAAGTGGAAAATGTGACAGCACAGCCCTTTTTTTTTTCTTTTTAATTATTATTTTTTTTTTAAACTATTTTTTTCTTCTCTTCTCTTCATAAGCGACCTAAAATATGCACACAAATCAAACATACCCTTCCCCTGGAGCTGTAGCAGTCCTGGTATGAAATTCTCTTCTTGGACACACATCTTGGGAATGGAGAATTGGTCCCTGGTGACTTGGCACTGACTGACAGCACTTCAACGTGAGGATTACAACCCTTGGGAACAAGGGAACAAATCGAAGCAGCACACAAGCGACTTCATCATTCCTATGACTACTTCTGTGTATGAAGGCCCCCAGCTGACACCCGACAGCTTGTCCTGGGACTGCGATCCTGCAAACACCACCAGTTCATTTTTGAGTAACTGGCTATTGACTTCCACCCTGTCTGGAAGCTGGTTCGGTCCGTAATTCTCAGTCTTCTACATAGCACACGCAGAGCATTGAGCCAATGCTGCACAATTGCTGCTTTCATGTCATGAACCACAACAGGAGTTTGTTAATCTTTTGTCTTAGCAGGAAAAGAAAATTATATTAAATCACAGAAGGGAATAGGAGAAAGGAAAAAGGAAAAAGGAAAAAGGAAAAAGGAAAAAGGAAAAAGGAAAAAGGAAAAAGGAAAAAGGAAAAAGGAAAAAGGAAAAAGGAAAAAGGAAAAAGGAAAAAGGAAAAAGGAAAAAGGAAAAAGGAAAAAGGAAAAAGGAAAAAGGAAAAAGGAAAAAGGAAAAAGGAAAAAGGAAAAAGGAAAAAGGAAAAAGGAAAAAGGAAAAAGGAAAAAGGAAAAAGGAAAAAGGAAAAAGGAAAAAGGAAAAAGGAAAAAGGAAAAAGGAAAAAGGAAAAAGGAAAAAGGAAAAAGGAAAAAGGAAAAAGGAAAAAGGAAAAAGGAAAAAGGAAAAAGGAAAAAGGAAAAAGGAAAAAGGAAAAAGGAAAAAGGAAAAAGGAAAAAGGAAAAAGGAAAAAGGAAAAAGGAAAAAGGAAAAAGGAAAAAGGAAAAAGGAAAAAGGAAAAAGGAAAAAGGAAAAAGGAAAAAGGAAAAAGGAAAAAGGAAAAAGGAAAAAGGAAAAAGGAAAAAGGAAAAAGGAAAAAGGAAAAAGGAAAAAGGAAAAAGGAAAAAGGAAAAAGGAAAAAGGAAAAAGGAAAAAGGAAAAAGGAAAAAGGAAAAAGGAAAAAGGAAAAAGGAAAAAGGAAAAAGGAAAAAGGAAAAAGGAAAAAGGAAAAAGGAAAAAGGAAAAAGGAAAAAGGAAAAAGGAAAAAGGAAAAAGGAAAAAGGAAAAAGGAAAAAGGAAAAAGGAAAAAGGAAAAAGGAAAAAGGAAAAAGGAAAAAGGAAAAAGGAAAACACAAAAGCATGGTTCAGGGTTAAAGCAGCTCTGGACATGATGAAGCAGGGAATTCTTTCTACCATGATTTAAAAATTCTCAAGGTCTCAGCATAATCATAAATTAAAGAGTTAAAACACAGAGGTGCTAACAATAAAATATTAAATAGACAGTGATAGTGGATAGGAGCTGAATGGCTCATTCTGGACGAAACCCCATCGCTTTGCACAGCCCTAAAGGCCTAGGGCTTCCTCGCTAGGTCCTGCTGCTGAACGACAAGACACACCAAAGCACACAGCGAAGCTTCTCCTAGCCAGCTGGAACAGCAAACAAACTGCCTGATGGAATGGCGAGAGATGAACGAGTTATTCATGTTGCAAAAAAGTACTTAAATACTCAATAAAGACATAACAAACCCCACCCCACCCCACTGTTATCAGACGCCACGTTGTGGTAGAACATCAGACAAACTCACAAATTTACCACAAAAATGTGTGGCAAAAAGAATATTTTATATATATGTATATATATAAATTTTTATATTTATGCCAATGTACTCACTCAGTACAAATAGCAAAATAGTTATACCATTTCCTAAATACAAAATATAGCTTTCCAAAAAAATGAAACACACATTAGATATAAACCATCCAAAACTTGAACGATTGAAAACTGTATTCAAAATTAAATGACCCAGAGCAGGTCTCTTTCTGAAAAGTTCCCTTCATATCGGCAAGAAGCCTTACTACTGAAAACGTAATTCAATGCCTCTCAATGAGAGAGAGAAAGAGAGAGACAGAAAGAGAAAGTGAACGTCGTGACGGACAGACAGGAGAATCCATTCAAACAAAAACTCTACACGGCTCAACTATGCACACGAGTTCTGGGGAGAAAACGCACGGTAAACGGACAAGAGTAACTTAAAAACCATTTACAGACTAGGCTTTGTTATTCCAAATAACAAAAAGGACAAGGGACGTGATGCCAGCTAGACTCTACCAGGGCAGAACAGCCACACGCGGAGCTGCTGGGCTCGACCCGCCCCAACAGCTGCCCACAGGCAGGAGGAGGAGGAACAACAAACATCTGAAGGAGGCTGTAGTGAGAGATCACTGAACTGTTCTGGAGAGTTGGAGCACCCGAAAAATCCACACGCCTCACAATACAACTGCATGGGCTGGAGTGGGTTGGTTTTACATTCGGTAACATCAGTCAATCGTGGGTTTGAATTGAGACGTGACGAGATCTAGAAACCAGACTTGGGGACTGCCGGTGTCAAAGTAAAGCATCACTTCAAAACTGCGATGAGCTCAGTATGCTACAAAGATGCAACAGCTCAGGATGAAGTGAAATCTTCAAGAACGCTTCAAAACGATGTCGTTTGCCCCCCTACTCGGAGTAATGTCAAGCTGCAGATTTACATCAGTAACAGCTGGAGAAGGGAGATTCCTGCATTTAGAAGGTGGTGGAGAAATTGCTTCCTCTCTCCTTAATCCATATATGTCAAAGCTTCTACTGACTAAGCAATTGAATGCCGTGGATTCCTAAAGCTGCTTCTGCTCTTTAAAGCCAGTAGGATGCTTACATCTTTGTTAAAAACATAGTATGAAACTGAGGGAGAGAGAAGGGAAACCATGGCAAGGGTGGCCGGGTGAAGACTGGTTTGAGAACGGCTAATGCAGCTTTCTGGAGGTCTAACCCCCACTCATCTGAGCCAGACACATTCTTCCTCAGCCAGGCAGAATGCTCTTCTGAAGCGGAAGGTGTTCTAAGCTTTGAAGAGCAGAATTTCACTGAAACCTCCCCTTCATTTCTTCACTTCGTTAGAGCCACAAACCCTCACTCTCTGCACAGTTACATGTAAGGAACATGGAAACCGTTATCACATCTCAGCTGGGGAGCTGCCAGCTCTGGCCACCCACAGCAGCCAGTGATTTGCTGCTGCTTCATAACCATTATCAACATTCTAGCTGTTAGCGATACTTTCTATTGCCACCTACTGCAACAAACTACAGTATTGGCTCTCCCATTTGACTGCAAAACATGTTCCCTCTACATACTAACAGCTATGGGTCATGGCTCATGTCACAGGCATCGATGTTTCTGGCTTCACAAGCTTTTCTAGTCAAAAGAGGGGATGTGAAGAAGGAAGAGGAGGGGAAAAAAGTAAACGTGGTAATGTGTATTACCTTCTACAACAATAACAACTGACCAGGTATGCTTTAAATTCAGAGAGCACCCCACTGCTAGTGAGGATCAGGAATCTGGTATTAGGACAATCCCACGCCCCAGTAAAACAAAGCATAGCTCTTCAGCATTATTGGCACTACAAATCCCAGTACTATGGTCACAGCCTTAGGTGCTAGACGCTGCAATTGGCCATGGGTGTGCTCTTTAGAGAAGAGGGCCACTTTTTGACAGAAGCAATCAGTTCCACCCAGCCTAATCCAGAGTCGGAAGGTCTGAGAGGATCTGGGAAATCATCACTTTTTTTCTTCATGGAATTTCTGCAGGGAAAAAACAAGCAAGTCAAAAAGTTAGGCACAATCAACAAAAGCCATCCTCTCACTTTTCTGTAGTTCCTTCATCTTGAAAGTGTTCTTCACAAGCAGACATGAAACCTTGAGGGCAGTGTTCTGTCACAGAGCAGGATCACTCTCCTTCCAGTCTTTAAGTTGATAATTTTATACACAAAAGTTTAGAAAATGGAAGTTTAAATAGTTTAGATTAGAAAATGAAGTGCATCACTTAGGCCAATCTTCTGGGGGACTCAGGACAGCCCTACAGTTAGCTACAGCCAAGTTACACACAATGGACAGCAGCAGATGACACGATGCCCCTGGATCTTGGTACTCATTTGTAGTCAAAGCCTTCCTCACCTATGGCAAAAAGGCACCTTCCCAGGCAGGATGTCTCCTAGTAGCAGGTGATGGTGGCAGCTCATTTGTAACAAAGACTTGGTATGAGGCACACTCTCAACAGCTGCCACGTTTTACCAAAGCTTATTTTCATGTTACAGTATCATAACCCAGGGGACAACCTCAGAACAGTGCAGACTTGGGCTGCTAGTTACTCAATAAGCCTCAAGTTTTTAACTGTAGTCATATTTCCTGGTGCTTTTATCTGCCAAGCTGCCAGCCATCATCTCTCCCTCCTAGTAAAGTCCTAGAGCCTAACAGCAGGTGACAAAACACACAGCAGCTGAACAACAAGACCCCACCTCAACCAATTCATACCAATCCTAACCTCTGTTTTACATAGCTCTGGCTTCTAGCCACTGGTGTTATTGCTAATTCAGCACTCCTGCTGTTTTAGCTGACCTCTGGCAGCACGGTGACACACCGCAAAGGAAAGATTCACTGAAGGAAAGCGGCAGGAAGGAACCCAGAACTCAAGGCCATCACTTACTTGACGAATTAAAAGGAGCCAGCCATGTTGTTCCCCTGGTTTTGCAGTGACACAAGCAGATCGTCTATCTTCTCCATGTTCTGGTTGGTTGCCATAGCTGAGGGTAGTGGAGGAGTCTCAGATATCTGCTGGGAGAGAAGCGCCGGCACCGCAGCTTGCCCTTCATTCTGGGGCTGTCCTGGCTGACTTATGGCCATCAACTCATCTGGCAGTGCAGTCGGTCCAGATGTTAACAGCTGGCCACAGTCTGATTAGCAGCATGGGAAGAAGAAAAGGCCATTTAAATGAAGTTCACAGAATCACAGAATCATTAAGATTGGAAAAGACCTCTAAGATCAGGTCCAACCACCAACCCAACACCACCGTGCCCCCATGTGCCATGCTTACAGGCTTTCTGAGCACCTGAAGGGAGGTGACTCCACCACCTCTCTGGCCAGCCCGCTGCAATGCATGACTGCTTTTGCAGTAAAGGACTTTCTCCTAACAGCCAACTTAAACCTCCTCTGTGGCAACCTTAGGCTGTTTCCTCTTGTCCTGTCACTTGTTCCTTGGGAGAAGAGACCAATCTCCTTCCCGGGAGTTGTACAAAGCCAGGAAGTCTCCTCTTAGCTTCCTTTTCTCCAAGTTAGACAACCCCAGCTCCCTCAGCTGTTCCTCACATGACCTGTTCTCCAGACCTTTCACCAGCTTCCTTGCCTTTCTCTGGGTCCACTCCAGCACCTCAATGTCCTTCTTCGAGTGACAGAATACAGGCAGTGAGTCAGCAAACCTCTTCACATATAACCATCCTGACTATGCACTCTGCAGAACCTTACAGGCACTTTTGTTCACATGACCTCCTTAGCCCATTGCTCCTTTAGGGCATAAGCAGAGGTTCAAGGTGTATATATTGAATATGAAGTCTTTATCACCATGGAATGGTTTGGATTAGAAAGGACCTTAAAGATCAGCTAGTTCCAAACCCAATGCCATGGGCTAGGACACCTCCTACTCGGCCAGGCTGCTCAAGGTCAAACTGCAACCAAATGTGTTACTACCACCCCAGAGGCCAACACTCGACTGGAAGAATAAACAAAAAAACCCTAGTGCTGGGTTAAGGGGTGGGGCTCAGTGGTCTTAAAGATCTCTTCCCATCGAAATGACTGTAGGGCTTTAAATCAGCAACATTCAGGGCGAGGTGATGAGTTTGTGTACTCTCCATTTTAGTGCTGCTTTACTTATTCCAGAATTTAGTTATTTCATTTTTACAATGTTTTAGAACCGAACAAAATCCTGCGGGCTCCAAGGAGCAGCTCTCGTAAATCATAAACCTGGATTTGGGCATCTGTCACTTACTGTTTTGAATGCCAAACAGGAATATTCCTGATGTTTGCTGAGATGAAGCAGGAGAGTTCTGCAGCTGGTTGATGGCACCTCCTGCCGTGTTGTGAAATAAAGAAGGTTGCTGCTGCGGAGGAGAAGTAGTTCCCTGCATTCCTGCCATGCTGTTCTGAGAAGAGTACATTGGAGACTGCTGCAGCTCTTGCTGGCTCATGCTGTTCTGCAGGGCAGACATGGAAGCTGAAGAGATGAAGAGGGTGACTTGCTGCTCTTGAGAACTTGGTGACCCTTGGACCAACTGAATCTGGGGTGAGTTATGGAAGATGGCTGGCTGCTGTGCTTCTGCCTGGCTGGATCCAGGATTTTGGAGAGAAGACACTGTAGTCTGACTCTGGAATTGCATGGGCTGCTGCTCCTGGTTCATTGATGCCATGTTGGTCTGTGGATGAAAAATGGACTGCCCCTGCTGCTCCTGATTGGTAACGGGGTTTTGACTTGGATTGAAAATCATGTTCTGCTTTTGAGAAGCAATTGTACTCATCGCATTTTGGTTACTGAATATCATGTTCTGCTGTTGCTGCTGCTGCTGCTCTTGAGAGGGAGGACTACTCTGAATAGCGACTATTGAGTGCTGAGGCTGGAAGATTGCTCCTTGCTGGTTCTGAGGAATTGAACTGGACTGGATAGAGCCTAAAGACACTTGGGACTGAAACAAGCCTTGCTGAGCAGGCTGTGTCTGGGGCTGTTCCTGGGGAAGCATGGAACTCTGCATGTGAGAGATCTGGGTCTGCTGCTGGAATGAAGTCTGCTGTTCAGTGTTTGTTGCTGTCTGAAGAGGAGAAATGGAATTTGGGCTTGTGAAGAATGACATCTGCTCTTCCTGTGTTGCAGGGTTGCTCATTGAGTTCTGGGAGAGGAACATGTTGGCAGACTGCTGGTCTTGAGGAACTGAAGAGCTCTGTAATACACCCATGGTGTTCTGCGAGTGGAACATGGGAGGCTGCAGTTGGTCTGAGGAATTAGTACTGGTTTGGTTGTGAACAATGGAATTTGGACTGTGGAAAAGAGAGCCTTGTGTCTCCTGGGATATATTCTGAGTATCGCCAATCGGGTTCTGAGAGTGAAAGAGCTGAGCCTGTGAGTGCGGAGACTGCTGCATAAAGCTTCCCGACTGAATGGACATCATTTCTCCTCCTTGCTGAAACAGGCCACCTCCTTGCTGCTGAGTTCCACTTGTCTGGACAGTCATCATGTTTTTGGTAGATGAAAAGAGATTAACTTGAGATTGACTTTCTCCACTGTGCTGCATCTGAACCATGGTCTGAAATACAGTACTTTGCATCTGCTTACTCTGTCCTGAACCTTCTTCTCCATCTGCAGAATTTGATGCCTGAAACATAGCAGGTCCATTGTTGGAGACCTGCTGCTGAGCTGCAGGAGTAGTCTCACTTCCAGAAACGCCAGGAGATGATGAGAACAACTCACACTGCATCTGCATGTCTTCGCTGGCTGATAACCCGCTCATTATGTGAGAAGCCTGCTGGTAAACAGGAGACTGCTGGAGGGCTCCGTTCCCTGACGTTGTTGAAGAGAACAAGTCGGACTGCATCTGTGTGGCAGCCTGGCAAATGTTCTGCTGGATTCCTATCACCATTGCTGCAGAAGTCTCCATCGCCTGCTGCTGCTGCTGCTGTTGCTGCTGCTGTTGGTTGGACAACGTGTTCTCAGGCTGCGAGTGAACGTTTTCAGCTCGGCCAGGCAAAAGGTTCTCTGGTCTGGAATGGACAGCAGTGTCTGAGGAGGAAAACATCCCAGGATTTACACTGCTCTGGATCTGGCTAACTTGCTGAAAGATATCTGCGTTTAGCTGATCTTGAACATCTTCGCTGCTGTCTGAACCGGAAAATAGAACAGAAGACAACTGCTGCTGAGCTTCCAATACCTGCTGCACCAGGTCGACATTCCTGTTGCTGCCCGTGGCAGTGTTGGTCGGAAAATTCCCAGCCTGCAGCTGCTGGATGGTGTTCTGCAACTGACTCACACCGCTGGCCGAGGAGAAAATACTGGATGAAATCTGCTGCTGCAACGCTTGTGCTGGTTCTGAGAGCGTCGACTGCTGCTGCTGTGACGCCTCGGTTAGCTGTGACAAAGTGACTACTGTGCCATCCGACTGCAGGACTTCCCTGGTTTGGGAATCTCTTGTCTGGAACTGTGCAGCTTGCTGCAGTAAGGCATCACTGTTCTGCAGCTGACCTGGAGTAGAGACTGCTGAAAAGCTTCCAGGCTGGGAAATGTCCTGTGTTTGGATGGTTGTTAGTGTCTCAGGGGTGTACACCTTTGGCTGGATTTGCTGCTGGTTTTCATTCTCAGAAGGTAAATGGGAAGCAGAAGTTGATATGCCAGACATACTGTTTTCCAATGTTTGCTGAGTTGGTCCAACCACATTCGAAGCCTGCAAAGACCAATACCATTAAGTCATTTGTACACTTACTCAGGTTGTGCTTATCAAAGTTCCACCACTCCACTACGCTCAGGAAAGACCCGATGGAAGATTTGGTGGCTCTGTATCTCTCCATACCTAACCAAACAAGTCAGCAAGGGACTAGCAGTGGAAATGCTACTGCAAGGAAGGAGTCACAGTACAATTTAAAGAAAGCAATGCTAGGGAGTGATTAAAATAATATCCTAACAGTAAGTTTTGTCCTGTGACACAGAACTAGCAAAAAGTTCACCACAGCATCAACCACTAACCAAGCAGTTCGAGTGTGGGGGCAAAATAAGTTGCTTTTAAATGGGAATTGTCTTATTTGAATCACACTCTGTGATCAGATTATCTTGCCCAGAGCAGCTTCAGACATGGTATATTCCCTGTCTGTTACATCTCTCTGCTATTAGAACTTGGTGCCATGGTCTAGCCTTGAGCTCTGTGGTAAAGGGTTGGACTTGATGATCTGTGAGGTCTCTTCCAACCTTGGTGATACTGTGTGATACTGTGATACTGTGTGAACTGATAGGTAGAACAGACTGATGGGTAGATGCAACCAAAACTACTAAAGCTACTGTCTTCAGATCCTAATGAGACTCACCTTGAAGACAGAGGGAGATCTTTTTTCTGCACTTACTTCCATTGGAGCCACATCTTCACTCTTAATCATACTGCTTGGCATGAGTGGAGTTATCAAGGCACTAGGAAGAATGTTCACCTTCTCCAGGTTACAGCCCGTGGCCTTCACTGCTGCAGTCACAAAGGAAAACAGAAGAAGGGCAATGGAATGTTAATACTGGCTACATACAGAATGGGCTTCTAGTGGTGGCCAGCTTCCTCTTTCACTTTTCATCCCTATCAGAGGCTTCATCCTGATACAAGATGGTAACATGCACAGAGACCATTGCTTTAAGTGAAATTAACCTTCTTGAGTTACAACGCTGCTGAAACTGAGCTTAAACCAAACCAGTGGCAAAGCCAGTAAAAAAAACACACTTCCACAAGTACTTTAAAGAATTCATCTTCAACATAAAGCAACAGATCTCCAAGCTTTCCTCAAACTTAGACCTCACACTAACATAGCAGCGAAACTTCTGCAGATCCCCATCAAGAAGATGCCAGGTCCTCAGGAACAAGCCTTGTGTGTTTGTTCTCTGTAGAACCAAATGCTCTTCTGAAATGTTATCTTCTGTCTTTAGCAATCAATTCTCAGCATGACAACAGTCATCAATAGACCAACGGCTAAACAAATTTATTCCCTCCTCCTGTTAACTCAAGGTTTGGGGTGGCTCCAGAAAAGACAAGCCCCAGGATCTGATGTGTTGGACTGTGCTGCTGGCATAGAACAGCTGGAGTGAGACTATTCCAAAATACATCTGCTTCAGGACAGATGAGGTCATACAGGGTGTCTAAAGGCAGCAGTCTGGATTCTTCTATACTGTAGTCACATTTTATAAGCTTCCCTATGTGCTTAATCATCTTGTGTTCATCAGAAACAAATTATGTAAGTAGCTAAAAAAAAATTCTCAGTGGCATCTAGATTAGATCCTACCAATGGTATGTTCATTCACAGTGACATCTTGGGTTGGGAGACTGAAAAAAAAGAAGTGAGATGAATAATGACGTGGAAGTTTCACAAGCACACAAATACTGCTGGGTTTGGTCCCTTACTATGTTTTTGTAATAGATTTTGGTTTACAACTTTTAGCTCCCAACACTTTTAAGTCGTTTTTCTAATTGAAAGCTTGTTACCACCTTACCAAGGCACACACAGCTTCTTGCCTTCTTCTCCCAAAGCTGCAAACTGAACCCATTGTGAACCACTTAAAAAACAGTTCTAACTAATTCACTGTTTAGAAGGCAAAGACCTAGTACATGGCTGTCCACCTCACCCCCACATTCCTCCAGCTTTACAGGACAGCTTAGATTTAGAAATGTGTTGTCCTGGAATGCAACTTGTCACTAAAGTCTGTCAAATCTGAGGGCTCTTAAAATGTCAGAGCTGAGAGGCTGCAATGGCTTTAGGAAGCCGTGTTCTGGGGTTTTCTTTAACATATGCAGATGTTGTAATAGAAATTAGTTTAAGGAATATCCACAAATACCCGCGAGAAAGATGAAAATTGCCTATAGAGAAAGACCCTAGAACTCAGTCCCTAACTACATGTTCCTATCAACAGCAGCTCGCTCTCTTAGGCCAGGGCTGCTAGAAATGATGCCACTTAAGAAATCATGAATTCAAGGATTTCAGTCCCAGTGACAGGAAACAGGAAGGAAGGAGAATCCACTGCATCCCCACCTGATCTTTAGCATTCCAAGACAATGAGGAAGGATTGGCTGGGAAATACACAGACAAAATACATAAACCAAGCAAAACTCCCTGACCTCCGGTTCATGCTCAACTTAGAGCATGGAAACACAGAATCATAGAACCACCAAGGCTGGAAAAGATCGCTAAGACTATCAACCCAATACCACCACACCCAATAAGCCATGTCCCCAGATGCCATGACTACATGTTTTTTTTTAACATCTCCAGGGATGGTGACTCCACCACCTCCCTGGGCAGAACAGGTACAGGAATGAGCCATGAAAAAACTAAGCTGGCCAGCAGAAAACCCACACCAGAAAGTAAACTGAGATGCATCGCATAAACTAAACAGAGGACATGAAGCAGCAGGAATAGCACATGGTGCTCTTATGAACAGCAGATGTTCTCCTGAAGCAGGTGGTATCTTCCCGTGGTTAAGCCCCTAACAGCTAGCTGGACCTCAGTTATTATCTCCCTCATCTTTTTCATCTTGCTCCTGAAGCCTTCCCAAGCCTTCTATCACTTTGTTTCATTGCCTTAAATATTTCTGCACATTTCTTCTCCAAATAGTCTCTGCAGGTTTAAACTCATCATTCCTTGATTATCCTCCCTAACGAGTTGTAAAGTCAACTTGTAAATACATCCCCTGCCAAGACCAAGCTATTAACTTCAAACATGAGCTTCATGATTCTAACCTGAAGCTACAGATTCCTATCAAACTTGTGATCACATTGTTAATTTGCTTACCTTCCAACCTACTTTCACTAGAGCAGGCTCTGGAAATTTCCAGTAACCTTTGTACACCATCAGAGTTTTAACCATCGACTAAGAAACATTTCCTTCCTCTACTTGTATTTCAGTCTCAGAAGGATCAATTCACTTCACACTTAAAAACCAGGCAAACCTGAAACTTGCTCCCTTGGTACAAAAACCATGCGTGGCAGAATGGTCAAGTAAAGAGACAGCCTTGCTAAAGAGGACCATCAAAATTAGACTTATAACACCACTGGACAACAATAATTACCAGGTTAGCATGATGAAGTGTTTCTCAGTACTTGGTTCTTCCCCTCTAAAACGTATGTGTGTGGTTTTGTTTAAATTAACACTACATAGTTTCTAAATCCTTTGTACTAACCACCATCTCAGGCTGCTTTTTTTCTTCTTCATTCATGAGCACATTAAAAGGTTAGACTGCAGGCCCAGAAGTGTGAAAAACTACTTTATTTAGTGGGGGGTTTTGGTTCCTTTGGGGGTTTTGGGTTTTTTTGGTTTGGGTTTTTTTAGAATCTCTTCTATTCTGGTTGATGTTACAATCACAGAATGATAGAATCGTTTTGGTTGGAAGAGATCTTTAAGATGATCAAGTTGAACCTGTCAGCCGCCACTAAATCATATCCTTCAACACTACATCTCCACAGCTTTGAAACCCCTCCAGGGGTGGAGACTCCACCAGTGCCCTGGGCTGCCTGGTCAATGGCTTGACAGGTCTTCTGGGGAAAAGAAACTGTGCCTCATGTCTAATCTAAACCTCCCCTGGGACAACTTGAGGCCATTTTCTTATGTTCTTGTTACTCAGAAGGTACCAGCTTGCCTCAAACTCCAGCCTCCTCTCAGGCAGCTGTCGAGAGCCAGAAGCCATCACCTCAGCCTCCTTTTCTCCAGCAGTTCCCTCAGCTGCACCTCACAAGACTTGTGCTCTGGAGGCTCCACTAGCTTCATTGCCCTTCTCTGGACTTTTTACCATTTTTTTTTTCTTTATGCTTACAGGAACACTGTCATGAAGCAAAATACTCAGAATCAAAAAGCAAACCCAACTGTAAGAATACAGCCAGATTTTATAAGCAGAGACTTATCTTCACAGGATGTCTGATTCATTCCTCCAAATTTGGATAGGCATTTATAGTTAAATTATTAACAACAATGATAAGAATCAATTTAATACCTTTTATAGCCTCTTCAAAAGAACAATGTTGGGCTGGGCTGGAGATTTCCTTCTTCACATTAACATTCAGAGTACCAGCTGTTGAGACAAAACACACTGAGAACTTCCTTATGTTAAAACAGCAAACAAGAGGGGGAAAAAAAAAAAAAAAAAGAGAGAGAGAAAAACATAACAAAGCAAACCAAAACAGTTACTTAAATCTTAAAGTAGCTAAGGTTCTTTGAAAAACACAAAGTTTTGCATTGTGCATTGGAATATAGAAACAAAAAGACATGATATGGTCAAACTTCAGCTTTCTTCAGGACAAAGCCCGCTGCTGTTTTCTGTTTGTGTTTGGGTTGCTGCATGCAGTATGTTGACTTTATGTCTGCTCAGCTTCATTTTGAACCTTACACTAGAAATGGATGCTACTTTGCAAGAACAGCTGTCTCCACGCAGCTGAAATTTCAGCCACATAAAAGGGAAAAGCCAAGCCTTCAGATTTCATTATTTAACAGAGCAAACCTCACCAGCAAGAGGGTTTTGGCAAGATCCACATTATTTAACCTCTCTGTTGGGTGGGCTAAATGCTATGACATGAGAAGCTCAGCAGGTAAAACTGCCCATTCCCTCCTTCAGTTTCCCATTTCACATACATGTATCTGGAGTGTAGGTAAATGGTTGCACATCGTGTGATCTTCCAGCATTGGTCACCACATAAATTCCCACAGAAACAGCTGAGGTTATTTGCTGGTCATGATATGGTGGCACCTTCACAATAAGGTGATTCTGCAATGTAAAAATAGGGTTTTTTTAATCATATTAGAAAGTTTGTTTATTTTTTTATTGTTATTATTGACCTTAACTGTGTTTACAGTCACACAAAGAAAGAAACAGCCTGCTAAATAAAAACGAAGTCACTGGGGAAAAGGTGTTCAATCGACCCTTTCAGTGAAATAAACTGATTACTAACTTGTGCTAGAAGAAAGATTTGAGTAAGCTGCTCATGAAATGCGCACTGGCAACTTACAGCTCGACTGGGAGGTGCAGAAAGGAAAGACATATGAATTCCAGCCCTTTAAACACAAGCTTATCCCTAACACGCCTGACTGCACTCTGATCAGTTTGCCATCAGCGTTGCTGGCCTCAGACCTCTCAGCGTGCTGCTGAGTCAGGCTGAGGGTGGACAGATGGAGGATGGAGTCTGATGTTATACGTAAGTGGACTTAACCCTCAGCAGACATCAGAAAACAGGCCCTGCAATCATTCATCAATTGGAGTAGAGATGAGTGATCTGTCCACTCCCCAAACACCTCTACCCCACTGGAGGCGAGACATGATTCCTGCCAGCGAAGGCAGCATTCCTTGCCTGCAGAGCTGGGAGCACATCACTCACATCGAAGAATCACCGCTCATTTCAGTCCCTAGTCCATCATGAGTCTATGATTCTGTAAAGGCAGCCAGTTGTGTCCAAAACAATAAACCAATCTGCTGTAAAGCGCTTCAGAGTGGAACAGAAATTCAGCCAGGAATAAAGACCACGATGGGGACAGAAACTGTCTCCACACAAAAGTGTCCTAACGTGTCCAGAGGAAAGCTCCTGGAAAATTCCTATTAGGCCTTTTAATTACATTTAATTACATTACATTAAGGGCAAAGACTTGCTCACCTACTCCATATACCACACTCCTCCTGTGGTATCTAAGCTCTCAGTTAGAAACTGAGTAATTTACTTGCATAAACCCAAAACAATGGCAAGCTCTTCAGTGAGTCTGGTAGAATATTTCAGGAAAAGGAATGTTATTTCTAGAAATGCAGAGGGAGAAGGAAAGGCTTATTGGATCCTTCTTTGGAAACACAACTGGAGTCGTTTCTATATAATAATAAATAACTATATAGAAGTACCTGATGAAATAATTCCATGTCTATTTCAGCTTCTGCCTTCCAAGAATTCTCATCTAAATGAAAGTTAAAAAGAATCATTTATTGCATATCCATAAAAAGCAATTTCAGTGCCTTCGATTCTGCTTCTGCCACTAAACTCTATGAAGCAACACGAACCCAAACACACCCCCTTCAGCACCCCGAGCCGTTATTGCTTTCACACTAACCCGAAACATTCTCTTGGAAAATCACTTTTGTTCCCTTTAGAAAGTTCTTGCCAATCAAAAAAACTTCCTCTTCACCCTTCACTGAACAACTGTGCAGACTTTTCTTTAGGATCTCTGGAACTCCTGCTGGTTGAGCTGCAGTTGGAAAAAACAAATTGTTTGGAATCAAGAAAATATCAACATCCAAAACAAAAAGCTTTTACTCACAGGATTATAAAGAACAGAACAATTTCCTGAGCTTCTTCCTTTACTGTACCAATCCTGACACAACTTTTCATAAGATAACTGTTTTTATTATTCCCTAAGCGCAAGGATCTCATAAAAATCATACTTAGGTAAACAATTCACCAAGAAACTTTTCCCTTTTATCCTGCATTTATCAAACCTTCTAAATGAAGCTTTCAGTGTTTGAGCTAAAGCTCGAGAAGCATTCAGGAGAGAAGGAAATCTGGTTCTGTAATCTCCTGCCATGCTCTATATAGATCAGACTCCAGCTGCAGCACAGCTTCACATTTACCTGTAAGCTCATAAAACCGCCGTTTGATGAAGCTTCTTTTACTTTGCAAAAGGGTACAAGTACCAATGTCCATCTGACCTGTGCTTTTCAGACTGACACAGCTTGAGCAGGTTGGTCTAGTTTAAGATGTTCCTGCCCATGCAGGAGACTCGAACTAGATGATCTTGAGGGTCCCTTCCAGCCCAAACCATTCTATAGCTGTGTGACTTTCTGGACCAACAAGCTTGAGCTAATATAAACTGTTGCATGAGACACATCTCTGTGAGATTGTAGCAATTTATATCTTGTAAACTAGCAAAGAGACCACAACTTTCAGAGACACATCCCTGGAAACCTCAAATGATGGTTTATATAACACATACTACAAACTGTCTTTGCTGCAAACTATTTCAATGCTTCTTAAAGCATAAAATCAAGTAAAGCCACGTGTGTTAAATGAAAACAAGCACTTAGGACAATTTAAATGCAAGTATGTTTTAAAATAAGGTATTTGAGTTTGTCACTTTTGATGTTCTCAAATCATTCCAGCTTCTAATGAAAGTTTCTCAACCACCTTTTCCACTCACCATAAAATACAGGTGGCATAAGCTTGTACTTGTGCTTTGCACTCATGTGGCCCACTTCTAGTGTTTAATAACAGCATACTCTGGGCTTACTACACAGAAGAACAGAACTACTGTAACACTTCAAAGTATTTAATGACCTTTCAGAAAGGATTTTTCTACAACTGTTGAAGCAGGTTCCCAGGCAACCATTACATGACTACTAAATATGCTCAAGGCACATGGACTTCTGAAAAGAGTAACTGGATTTAGGTTTGCTAACAAAACCTATTTATATTAATTTAAAACACAAACCTTAAATAAAGAGCCTGCACCTACTTAATGTCTCTCCTATGGTTTCAGGTGCATTAGTGCAATATAAGTCATAAAAGACAGCTCTGATGAGTGATTATGAGAAGGTACAGCACATATCTGTAATAAGATGTAGCAAACAAACAGGATGTGCTCAAGAAGATGATCTGTGTAAACAAGTAACATAATAAACCACAACATTTAAAGCCATTATTGATCAGCCAGTGCCATGTAGCAGCACTGTTTGGTTGGCTGTGAACTACGGCACGTCATCATGACTTCCGACTAAGCCAAGACAGCAAAAGGATACTGGAAAGAGTCTCCAAGGAGTCCACTCTCAGCCTTCACATTATGATCAGTTTTACCCAGCATTCCTCCAAGACAAGTCTAACCAGAGTATTTTGCCTTTTTGTTTAGACCTCCACCAAGGAAGACGCTGTAAATTTCCTGGCCAATGTCCTGGCTACTTACACAATTAGGAAGACTTTCTCATCCCCTGACTGAAACCCAGCTTGCTAAAAAACAAAACCAGTTTATTTCTCACTGTACATATTTTACAACTATTTATGAAAAGATAACTTTTATTCCCTTCTTCTTTCCCTTAGCACATCATCATTCTCACATATTCTGACTTTCACTAACTGCCCATGCACCAAAACGTAGCTACCAACATTATATGGATGCTTTCAACCCACAGAATGGCCAGACACCTACAAGGGATCCTCATAATCCAGTCCTGGACTAGCTCTAACAACAAGCTAAGCAGCAAGTGCATAAAAAACAGCCTTTTCAGCTAAACACTCTATTTTAAAACCAGTCTCTAAAACATCTCAGGGTCTACTTCCAACAGCAAGCTTGGGATTGTTGCATTTAAGAAAACAGCAGATCATTTCCATTCCCACTTCTACTAAGATTTAAACAACTCCAGTAAGTTACTGAGACAAACAAAATGTACATGGAAAGAGCTTTTAGTAACTGTATAAAAAACATTTTTCTTCTTGAATCTGAAAATTACTACAAGGCTGTAATGAGCAGAAGGGAGGTGTGACACAACTGCATTTCTAGCAAATACATTTATTTGTTTTCCAACCACAAAAATGCATAAACCTGAGAACTCCAATAGTTTAAAATACACTGAGAAAAGAAAGAGTCAAAAAGTGTCAGAGGGCTGGGAACACCTCAATCTGTCCTTTCTGGAAGTGTTTCCCAAATATCAGACTGTTGTTTAAAGCACAGAACACAGCTGAAGAGAGGAGAAGAGTCCTTCTCTGCATCAGCAGGACACATCTTTGGTTATCAGCCTTTCCAGGGTTCTTGCAAGGTTCCTCCTCTCCCTGAGTCTTGCAAAGGGATCCTCTGTGAGAGCAGAACCCTGGAAGTTGAGATGGGCTCCATGCCACGACTGCAGATTGCCCACAGCACTGAAGCACACAGTGGTAGCTGATGTGGAAGCTCACATGGCTCTAATTATCTCCTCTTCCAATCTGCTCTTTTGCTGGCAACAAAACTGCAGTTTCTGACAAGCTGAATAGGAGTCCTGACACAATAGGTACTGACAGCAGTCAGAAAAAAAAACAACCACCAAAACCCAGGAAGTTTTTATACAATGGGAAGAGCAGGACACAAGTGCCCAGGAGCTTGTGTAATCACACTGTGCTCCACGCATGAAGGAGAAACTCTCCTGTCTCCTCCTTCATCAAGAGATCTCAGGAATCCCACCACTAACTGCACTAAACATTTCCCTGCTTTTTGACAGATGACCAAAATTCCCTACAACTGGAAGTCACAGCAGACTCTAAAGGCACAGGCAACCCTTGTGCACCACAGCTTGCCCCAGTCTTGCTCAGCAGAAGCTAACCAGCCAGAGCAGCCATCTGTGCACAGTGCTAAACAGAGCATTTAATAAACAGCTATAAAAAGCTTCATTCTTGTGCTGAACCAGAACAGATTCAGCCCCTGGCCCATCAAACCACCACAACTGCAGAGGGACATGGGTACTAACTTATTACAAGTTCTTCTCACTGAAAGTTGACAGAAGAGGTTAAAACCTGCATAAAAAAAGTCACACAATAAGTTCAAAGCAACCATGATCAAAAAAATCAGACCTGTTAGAAGGCAAAAATCCACTCAATAAAAGTTGAAGCTACTTCTCAATACTGTCCAGTCACTTAACTTACACCCCACGCCAAGTAAAACTCAATCCATCTGATCTTAGCCGCAGCAACTCTGAAAAAAGCACAGACTACCACTGGAGAGTTTTTAACCCTGGCAATCACACTAAAATCCAGAGTCCTCCAACACCAACCTTTTAGTTTGGTACTTACTGCACAAAATTGGGGAAGAAGGTGTCTGAAGAGTCAAAGTTGAGCCGTCTTTGCGAGTGATGTTAACGCGAAACACCAGCCTAGCTCGTGTGCTTTTTTTCTTGGAGCCAGCAATCCCTATCCTAGCTTCAACGTCAGCATTTCTCAGCTTCAGTATTCCCACGCAATCAACCCTAACAACACAAGATGGCAGAGAGTTTAGTGGACTTCAGTAAGTTCAGCCCCTTTGATCAAAACTTTCAGCGAGTTACATGAGCCACGAAGTCAGAACTCCTGAATTACTGAAATACTACTACATTTTTCCCCCTTATTTACATGAAATCTCTGTATGACCTTTCTCATTCTGGAGCCTGCTTTTCAATTCAACCAGGCATAATTTGAGGGATGAATCATGGGAGGAAAGAACATGAAAGCAGCGTGAACAAAACAGAAAATCAACCTAACCAAGTCACCTCTAAGCCTTCAATTTACACAGATCTTTGCTCTTCCACTGCTGGGGCTTTTGCTAGTTTGAGCCTAGCTAGAACGTTTTAGTGAGAAGAATTAGATTACAGGCTGTGAAAAGGAAACAATGGCGATGTCTACTGCACTCATAGGCTTGCCGAGATGTATAAGACCAAGAACATAAATACAGATAACAGAGTCACTCTGAGCTTTGTGGTCTGCACTTCTCCCTCTAACCTAACCTGCCGTCTGTGTGACTAATCCATCTGCTTCCTAACTCCCCTGGCCGACCCTCCAAGCCACCTTGGGCATAAGGCAAAGTCTTAGGTAAGGTAGAGGGGTGGGAAGAAGGTGGAAGGGTTGTTGAGAGCCCCTCCTGGGGACTCATGTTTCTGGGAGGGCTGTTGTGTTTCTGTGTTGCCTTTTAATTTGTATATTTCTGTATATAACTGTATATACTGTAAATGTCTGCTTGTATACTGTATTGAGCTGCAAACAGAAAGCTTCACTCAATTTCCAGAGCCACTGAGTCTAGTCTGGGTGATTTTCCAAAGTGGGGGGAGGCTAACACCCAAACCATCACAGGGCTCTATCAGGTTATTACTACAAATATTCTGCATTCACTGAAAGCAGTAGTAGAAGAAAACTTACTGTAGTAAGTTTTTAACGCTCAGTTGAAGTTGGAAGTGATAGCTAGGACATACTTTAACTGTGGTCCTAGAGGAAATGCATACAGGGCCAGTGAGACAGTGACATGCTGCTGACTTCAGACAGATGCAAAATAATTTAAAGCAAGAAACAACCAGGACAAACCAGACAGACAAGAAAGTAAAAAATACCCAAACCCAAGCTGATGTGTTAAGAAGCAGAATGCTGTCATTTTACCAGGATCTCAGCTCCTAGACCCAAAAGGCACAGGGACTACCTGATACGCCTTTGAGTACAACAAATTTTTGCGCTCCATGAGGACCAACAGCTTGGGAATAGAGAGTAGGGGTTAGGCTGATTCAGTGGCATTACCACCCACAGAAGCTCTGCAGCATCACTGAGATCCTGGAAGAGTTTGAGTCATTGAGATAGCTTTTGAGATATCAGCCAAGCCAAGTCTTCCCTAAATAATTCCCAATTAATCTACCTGGTATCCCTATATTGAGTTGGCTTCACACTGACACTTGAGGATAATTATTTAATTAAGAAGAGGCAGCTTCCAAACTTAGCATGGGAATATATTTCACACTTAAAAAATCAGATTGATTCAGTCTACTGGCAAACTGATATTATCCTGTTTCAGTGGGCACTGTGAACCGAAGAAAAGTGTCTTCTCTCGAAGCAAGACAAACTTCTAAGTGAAGAGCAGCAGCTTTCAACCACAGCCCCATTCAAATATTACATTCTACTGAAAACACTGAATGACCACTCCCTTTCTGTAGATTAAGAAAAAAGTAGAAAGCTTATTAGACAACCTAAAGGTTCTCAGAGATCCAAGCCACAGAGGCAGCTGAGAACACCTGCCTCACACCTACTGCAGTAAACTGTGCCCAAACTGCTGCCTGTGATGGCCCAGAGCAGCTCTGTGGAGACAGCAGAGCAGGAGGCTGCTCTGACAAATGGGTGTCTGGTGCAGGTGACAAAAATGGAACGAGCAAAGCAAGAGGAGTAAAGACAGAGCTTAGCCTCACTATCCACGGCTCCCAGTCTTGTGGGTTCTAAAGGAATCAGGAGGTTCCACCACTTCCCTTCCCTCTTTTGAACAGCAATCCTGTCCTTGTTAAAAGCCAAGACAAGCAGCAGAACCAGTGACCAGTCTGCAAGCCACAAAATGCTTGAGCATGAACATTACTGATCAAATAGAACATAAAACGAATGCAACAAAGTTACCTGATAAAGGTCAATGAAGATTAGGCTTTAAGCACAATAAACGGAGAATGTGACTTTTATACACAAAGCTTCACTAAGTGCCTAGTGTGTGCCAAGACGTTTGGACTGTTAGCATCTACCCAACCCAGTGGAGAAGGAAGATCAGTTTCTGGACACAAGAAGTCAATGAATAAAAAGAAGCTACTCACGCGAGTGTCATATTGTTGCTGGGGTCCAGCCCGACCTCAATGACAGTGGTCCCCTCTATATCCACCTCTTTACAGGGAGTAGTGTTCCTCCCAGTAACTCTGCAGGCCTGGTAGAACCCATGTGGCTTCACTCGGCCCGAGTCATTGCCCACAAATACCTGCAGCACCACCGGCTCGTTGTGACCTTCCAGCTGGAACATGGAACACAAATCGAGCATTAGACTTAGATCTAAGGAAGACATTTTTGACACTGAGGGTGGCGAGACCCTGGCCCAGGTTGCCCAGAGAGGTGGGAGATGCCCCATCCCTGGAACCATTCCAGGGTCAGGTTGTCTGGGGATCTGACCAACTTGATCTAGTTGAAGACGTCCCTGCTGACTGCAGGGGGGTTGGATTAGATGACCTTTAAAGGTCTCTTCCAACCCAAACCACTCTATGATTCAATGAAATATTTATGTTGGCCAGCAATGCCTCTTAATTACAACAGGAAAAATCTTATGCAGCTGAATTTGAAGTGAATCTGCTCCCAGTGTTGCTGGAAACAACCCATGACTGGCACTGCAAGAGAAAAGCAAGCACCAGACCTCTACTGAACCAGCAACATTTTCACACTATTCTTTCCCATCTTTAAAACACCCAAAAAAAGCCCCAACCCAAACAAAAACCCTCTTGTCCTTTACACATTTTTTTTTCCACTAGCTCAGATTTCCTGAAGCTCCACTGACTCACTTTGTCTGTCCAACCCTGGCAGACTTTGATACGCAGGGTATGAACCAGTTTGCCTACTGGTAAAGCAAGCTTGAGCTTCCAGGAATCCAGTAACACGAGACTCTTCCAAACAGAATTTTCAGTGATGGGTGCTAAAGGGTAACTGGGAAAGGAATTAAAAGGAAATTCAGATGAACAAAGGCCCATTAAGAAAACTCACATAAATGAGCACTACATCTCCATAGCAACAGGACTATATGAATGGATTCTTTTCTTATGAAACTACTGGATTTCCACATTACTCAGGAGGACTGAGGGAAGTGTTGGAGATGTTTCTAACACTGTTGAGCAGAACTTTATAGATAAGTACACTTCTATACTCAGCTGTAGTCAGCACATATTTTAAAGGCTGTATCATAAGCAAGTAGTTCTTTGTGGATCTAGTAAATTAGTTAGGGTTGAGAACTGCTTCACTGCCTTCTCAAAAGTGGCCTATGTAAGAAAAGTGACTTTTTCTTTCATATTTTCTCTTTCTTATCTGTATGATAAGAAAAATAGTTGTGTATTGGTTCAACCTGCTGGCCACACTCCTCCCATTACAACCAGGATTCTATTTGCCTTGTTTCCATCATGTGGGCAATGGTGGCCTGTACTCAGTTCCACATTCACTTCTACATTCGCACTGTTGGCCCCTGCAACCTGTGTGATGGTATCTGACATGAGTTCTTCTGTCTCTGTGCAATCCACATACACCATTACTCCTGGTAAGCCTCTCCATAATTTGCCTGAGGGAAATTCCACAAGCAGAGCCCTGAAGCGCCCTGATTGTTTCCACCAAGCTGTGTAGCTATCCTTGCAGATAGACAGATGGCTGAAACCTGTCAGAGTGAGTCTGTGAGCAGCAGACTCCTGTAATTTACCTATATAAAGCATCATCTATCATCTCCTCTGTCTGGCAGTCTGTAACAGACATCAAAACATTATCCCTGAGCTTCCTCCCCTCCTCTGATCTCAACAGGCCAGTCTCCAGTTTCATGTTGAACTTCTGAGCAGTCTGGGAGCCCCATACATGATCACAGATGCACACAGAACCGTTTTGGTTGGAAAAGACCTTTGAGATCATCAAGTCCAATCATTATATGATGTCCTCTCTTCTGTCTTAACAGTTGCTGCACATCCACAGCAGCATCCCAGCCACGGAAGCTGCCCCACGTCTCTGTGACTCCAGCCAAGTCACAGCCCTGTGGCTGCACAAGGGAAGAAACAAGATCTGCAAATTCACTGACTCAGTGCAGTCACTGGAGAGCAGCCTCTGAATGTTCTTCCTTTTGACCAGGAGTATTTGGTTGGAATTTGTAGCCTTCCCCCTTGTGTTTCTCCTTCATTTGTAGCTCCTCCTTCCTTCCTGGGATTTGGTCCCCATCCTCTGACGACCTTACAGCAAAGCCCTTCTCATGGGGCTGGCAAGCCTGATCACCAACATTTTTCCCTTCTTTGAGAAGGTGAATTACATCAGTTGTCCTTTTCTCCCCTCCAAATGAGGCAAGACAAACAAAGCAGCTTAATGCTTGCTGGACAAACCAGCTCTGCAGCCAAGCTCTGGATTTCAGACTGCATCTGCTCAATCCTGATCCTGCCCCTTTACCAGAAGGGTTGAGAGACCTTTGAGTCCTGAGTACTGCTCACCCCTGCCTCAGAGAACACTTAAACTTCAAGGCACCAATTGACATAGGGAACAGGCTGCACTTGTTAAGTGTGAAGACAACTGTGTTCTCTTTCCTTCCTCCTCTCCTAATCCACATGCGCTTCACTATAACTGTCCTGAGCAGTATGACCCCAGAAAAGACACCTCAGGTAGGTCCTTATGACCCTACTTAAACTACACACAATGGATTCAGATACCTCTTATTAAAAAACCAAACAAACTCCAAACCTAGTTTTATGTCCTTACCAATAAGGCATAACAACAACCTACTGTCAACGACACTCAGTTACACTGCTTCACTATCTTAGTTTTGTGTGCCTCAAATGTCTCTAATTACAAAGTTCATCTCGTTTTAGGCTAAGAGGACACGCATCACAGGTGACAGCATGCTTCAACATTAAGATTTTTCCTCCTGTAACTTCATGACACAGTTAAGAGTTTGCTACCTGCAAGAGACAGAGCAGAGACTCTACTGCAGAGAGTGCAAAGTCTCCTCCCTTCCCTCCAAAAAAAGCCAAGAACCTAGTTGTACTTGAACTGTACCAGTTCCCACCCTATTAAAGCATATCATTTTAGGCTATAGTGCATATTTAGGACATGCATCACAGATGATAAATGGCCTTGGCATGAAACTTTCTTCATCCTGTAACTCTTGTTGCCTGCAGGAAGAGATAGAGCACAGTATCTACAGCAGAGCCTGCAGTCTGCCCCTTCCCTTTAAAACTCAAGATTCTAGGCCTGTCTGAACTGAAACAGTTCCCATCCCAATAAAGCAGCCCTTGGGAAGAGGTCCCCAGTGTCACCCAGCACTGAGCTGCATACCTTTACAGTCGGAAAGCCTTGCTGGGTCCGGTCTTTGACGGAGCCTCGGCTGCCCTCTGTCAGGTACCGAGCCCTGTGCTGGGTTTCTGGCTGTACCACTATCTTCAGCTCCTTCCCCTCGCTCTTAGTTGGATACTGACCACACAACATTGGGGTCTTCTTCCCTCCAGCTCCTTTCTGGTTTTCTGATGCTCTGGGAAGCCAAGGCAGACCATTAAAGAGATGTTATAAGCAGCTTCCTAATTAAAACAATTGTGACAAAAAACAAAACACCTAAATCACAGAAAAGCTAAAAAGATAAAGTGTGCATTAATGGATAGAAGAGTGATAGTGGAGGGCAAACTTTGGGATTCTCTTTCTGACACGAGAAGGAAACCTGCAGGATGAAGAGAAATGGTGCTCTCCTGCCTCCTCCAGCCAGGACAAAGAGGTACCACCGCTCAGACAATAACCATAAGGAAGGGAAAAGCAATGAGCATTAACCTGTTAACAAACAGCAGGCGGCTCTCAACCAGCTTCTTCACACTCTATGATACAGCCCAATACTATCTGCTTCTGTAACAACTACACAGATGTACGCACGCACACAGGATGGGTTCAGGGTTAAATGATACTTCTTAAAGCAGGGAAACAGCCTCATGCCTGTTTCCCCTGAGCTTGCACAACCACCCAAACTAATTTCTGCAGAAACAGACTGATCAATTTGCAATAAAACCAAATTAGTTGTAAAAAGTCCTGACATAACTGTGCCCATTCAACATCTGCAGCGTAGACCAAGGGACTGGTTCTTTCCAGGTGGGTACCTGAAGATGTCCTGCCTCTTGTGCTCAGTTTCATAGTTAAAACCTGAAGGAAGAAGCTCTCTGAAGTGTACATTAAGTGATGGATTCTGTGTGCACATTAAAGCATGATGGAGAACAACCTCTGATCTTGGGCAGAGCAGCTTGGTATTATGAGCCTGAATTGAGACTAACAAGCTCCTTTAACACTGGCCAATGCCAACACACCACAGCAAAGTGGACAGGCAGGACAAGAGCTCAATGAATTTATGCAAATGTAAGTCTATTTTACTACCAAAACCTCATTTCTAACAGCTTCTTTCTCTGAAGAAAGCCGCTTGCAGTAACAGGTAACAAGTGCTCAAGAAACAGATCCTATTTCAATGTGCCACACACACAAATTATTTATCCAGGACTTTTTCTTCCTGGGGAGAAGGGTGAAAAGGCTTTTACTTCAAAACCTTTTACTGGGAGCTCTGGACTGCATGTGTTCACCACTGACCTGATGCTGGGGTAACCTCTACTACTCTCTTCCAATTACCAATATACCACAAACACCATCAGCACCTCTCCTACAGCTCCTGCTGTGCAGTGAACAGCACAAGGCCACACAAAATGCAAACACCTCTAAGCCATTCCTCAGCCCTGGCACACTCTGATCCAGCCATTCTCCTACAAATAGGCCTTACCCTGGCCCAGGGAAAGTCAGGCACTTCGTCCCCCGGTTCCACCGCATCTCATATCCCTCCAAGTTCTGTTTCTCATGCTCTTATTTCTATTAGGCCTTCCAAAACCATTTAACACATGAAACAAAAGGTTAAAATGGACACTGCTGAGCTGTTGCAAGGTCTTGCTTGGCAGGAACTTCGCTTTAGGTAGTGGAAGCTGTCCCTGCCCATGGCAGGAGGGTTGGAACTGGACCTTTAAGGTCCCTTCCAACCAAAACCATTCTATGATTCCTGTTGTTCTGTTTATGATGGTTAACTATTTCACTATGAACTGTCGGCAAAGGGGGACGCCAAGCCACGATGGACACCCAGCACAGATCCCTGCCCAGCCCAGTCTATCCTCTATGCCCATCTTCAACCCAGGAGTAGCAGGCAGACGGAATCTGGATTAAAAACTAATATAAAAGAAGTGCTGCTGGAGTGCCATCCTCCTGCCAAGGAGTCCTGATTACTCTGCCACCATTTAGCCAAACAGGCAGTTTAAAAACACCAAAACACTACATATGGAAACAAAAGGGACAAGGCTCTTCTTCAGCGCAGCATATACAAAACCTGTGACACGCTAAATGAGCTGTCATTAACACCACCACACTCTTTGCTTCTCTGCAAGTGAAGCAATACTGTTAATCACATTCAAGCCTGTTAAATCATCACTTTCTCTAGTCTTCCTGCCAGGCCAGTAATTAAAAGGAATACATTTATGAAGTCTCAGTGAATATCTCCTCACTCAGAGTTTTAAGACACCCAGCTACCACCTCCTAGCTTCCCCCGAGGAAGGTGATCCTACAGCATAATCCTGATTGCTACACTGGGATCCTCAGCATGGGAAAAGGCTCCATGGAAAGAATGTACAGGGACTGCTTACTCTGACCTTGGAAGCTCCAGCTCCATAAATTAATATGAGACCAGGATACTGCTGAATCTTGAAGGGAAGCAATAAAGGGGCAGTTGTTTTAAACTAGAGAAGAGTAAACTTAGATTGGACATTAGGACATAGGAGGGTGGTGGGACGCTGGAAAGGTTGCCCAGGAAGGTGGCATGAGGCCCCCATCCCTGAAGACATTCAAGGTCAGTCTTGACGTGGCTCTGGACAACCTGATCTAGTTGGGGCTGTCACTACTTACTACAGGAGGGTTGGATTAGATGACCTCTAAAGGTTCCTTCCAAGCCAGTGCATTCTCTGATTCTATGAAAGGCAGCCAGCAAAATTAAATTAACTTCTAACACTCAAAAAGTGAAGTTTAGCAGCATGACTTTAACACTTTGGCCTCTCCAATCCAACTGTTTTCCTGTCAGCACTTTACTCTTAGAACACAATTATCAACACACTAATACCTCATCCTATTCATTCAATGAAACACTGCCCAACACTTATTTTGGAAGTCTTCCCTTTAAAAACCTACAGAAATTCTTTCTTAAATCAGATTAGCTGAACTTGAAGGCCATTTTAAGGCTTTCAGCAAAACCTTCCAGTGGTGTTTCCAATTACCATTTTCATTTGGCTTATTTCTAAGAGTAGCATTTGTGCACATACAAACAGTGAGATGTTCCACGCACACATTTCTCTATTAGCTCAGCTGTTTCCAGACAGTGTCTCCTCAAAGCCAGCATGTCTTTTCTAAAGCAGCAGCCTCGGTGCCAAACCCCACGATGCTATTAAAGCTGAGGTTTGCCTAGCCCTGTGCTGGCATTGGGGCTGTTCCCACTGGAGACCTGACAGAAAGTGAGCACCAAGCCTGTCGGAAATCCGAGACTCTGCCCTAAATCACCACCAATTCATCCCTTTCTAAAAAGGCTTTCACCAGTTCCAACACTTTCCACAGGAATATATTCTTCTCCTTCCTAGCTCTTAAAGACAACTGACTAGAAGTCTCTTTTGAGGCAAATGCTATTTCCACTCCACAAATTAACCAGGCTGCCTTCCTTGCTCTTTTCTTCAAGCCAGAAGTAAATGAACTCCTTTGGCTGAGCTCCATCAGGCTGGAAAGTCAAAACAAAAAAAAGTCACTACTGTGACCTAGATTTGTAATGCTCCATCTCCACGTTCTAACAGCAAAACCAAGTTTTCTAGTAGTGTGGCCATTTCTTATCCCAGAGCTTTTATTTTAAAGGACAATCCTGTTACGTAAGAGCTTTGCTGCAGTTCACTCCAGCCTGTACACAATGTTAGGAAGAGATTATGCCAGTCTACCCCTGTGCTCAGAGCACTGCTGGCAGTACTGGTGAACATTTGCTGGTCAGCACCAAATATCTTGTGATATTTCAGAATGAGATTCTTCCAGAATTTACTGAATTTCTCCTTTCTGAGGTCCAAAGATCACATTTACAGTCACACAGCTCTTGCCTTTTGATGGCTTCTTTCCTCTCTAATGGAGACCTGACCTCCAGTTCTGCTCAGCAGAGGCACTTTCACAGCTCCAAGCAGCTGTTTTGCACATGCTGATTTCTTGCTTGGCTCTACTATGTACTAAGGTTTTACTTTATTATCAAATTCAGCTGGTGAAAATGTGTGATGCTGGACAACTGCAGCCAAGCTTAGAACGGCTGCTGTAAGGAGAGACCAAAAGACTCAGAGGTCTGGACAGGAGCAGGCTGCAAAGCTGCTGTTGCCACTGCAGCACCCAAGCTGACAAATTCTGAGGTGTTGCACAGAACCACCTATTGAGAGCAAAATTTTAAATATGGAACTGCAATGACTCTGGGAACACAGACTCCAGGCTCTTTCCCTTTGGAATGTGACAAGTTCATCATTTTCCCCAGCAGTCCAGTTTTAATATTCACCATTATTGTGATGAATATTGGAACGCACTGCAAGGACAAACACAGCAGTAAAACTAAGTGAAAGACACCTCCAGTCCCACGAAAAAAACACAAAATAAAAAGCCAAATTATCCACTTGATCATGTTAAAAGTACTAAAGAAGCCACAAGAAAATCAAATGTATGAAGACACTTGTAAGCTCATGGACTTTTCCCTCATTAAGCAAGATGCGTTTGTCGAAGAGTGTGGAGTGGGAGAGATGAGACCACCACCCAGGCGTGCCCACGCACAGACACACGCACGCACACGACCCAGAAGCACAGAGAGAAACAGGATTAGAGGTTTATTTCTGAAAAAATCAAATACAGAAGTGAATTCACAAGGAAAAACAAAGGTCTGGTTGACCATGCCATCTTAACATTTGATAAAAAGGTAAAGCATCTGTTAATTGAAATGAGGAGAAATCCTAACAAGCCATTAACTTCTCCCACAGCTCCCTCTAGTCGATCAATAGCCAGATCGAAGCAGGTGAAGGGCACAGATTGAACTCCTCACTTAAAAGTCCTGCAAAAAACATTAAGCATTTGGGTGCGTCCCATCCACTCCTGCCTTTCTGCAGAAATACAATGAGGTTTCCACTGCCATTTTCTAAATGGAATTGTGCAATCTGTTAGGAATTTCACTGCAACAAGAACACGGATGAGCTCATCAGCACTGCATCCAGTCGGTGTAGGGTAGTTTAGTTTTATCTTCTAAATAAAGATTAACAAGTCTAATGAGAACTTATCAGGGAGTAGGATACTGAAGGGGAACAGCAGAGAAAGGATTTATGTGAGAATCTGAGCAGGACACTTGATGGGGCACAGGGGGAGTTTTATTAGTTTGGTTTTACATATGGCCATAGAACTTTTGTTTGGTTTTGTTTTTAAAGTAACGACAACAACAACAACAACAAAAAAAAAACAGATACCAACCCATTTCCCGCTTTTGAGTTGCCTTTGCTGTCCGTGCTGAGCTGAGAAAGCACATAGTGAGGCGCTTTGGCACTGTCGGCATCAAATATATCCATGTTGGACTCTTCACAATCTCGACGTTTGATCCCTGGCCTCTGCTTTGGGTTTCGTTTGCGTGATTTACGTGGCACCTCAGTGTTATCATTGTAGGAACTGGTACTCATGTTACTGAAGTTGGAGGGTGAATCCTCCATCCACATACTGCAGCTCTGTTCTGACTCCAATCCACAGCCCTCATCCTGGCAGGACATCCGACTGTTGTCCAGCAAGTCCTCGGGTGGTGGCGAGATGTACAGGACTGTGTGTCTCTTCGGCGTTGACTGCTGCTGCTGGGCTGCGTTACTGGTTAACTGCTTGTCACTTACCCCTCGGGTACTTACCCCCACGGCTGAGGAGCAGCTCTCCACTTGCATAGCCTTGCTGTCGGTGACTGAGGTAGAGTAAATGGTAGGACTGGAAGAGGTGGTAAAGGAGCTGCAAGCACCGCCCATGGAGGAAGAGGAAGGAGCTGAAGAAGCATCTGCGGTGTATAATTCACAAGTAAATACAAGATAACACGGTGCTGTGTGTGCTGGCTATAGCAGTCCCATTGAAATGAAGTGATTTAGGAACCGATTGCTTTCCCCCAACAAATATTTGGAATTTGGTAAAGTTTTGGAATGCAGATGCTTAAAGCAGTACAGCCTAGCTGCTATGGAGCTTTGCAAACGTCCAAATCAGCTGTAATCGGCTTTTATTAAACTTAATAGTAAATGCATAAAAATGGCTGCAAGTAAATGGAGCTTTCGTTGCCTCAGCTGGACTAATTAGTTGTGTAGGAGCCATTGCATCTACAGTAATGGAAGCCCCAGTGCAAAATGCTTACAAATCCAGATTCGGCGCCAATTAAACCATTTATCGTTGGAAACGTTTTTAGTTTTGAAACAGACGGGACTGTGCTTAGCCACAAAATATTAAAATAAGTTTCTAACCTATGAAGCAGAGAACTACAGGTCATTTTTAATGCAGACACTCCCTGCTTCAGAGGCAAATCCTGGAATAAAAATATGAGAAAATAAATGAGAAAAAGAGCTGCTGATTATTCCATCATAAACGAGAAATAAAATATAAAATCAACTCGAGTTGGGAGGCAAAATGGAACTGGTATCAGTCACTATGACAGAGCTGCTTGAAGGGTCAAAACAGGGATGAGGTATCTCTACGGGGGAGACGCTGCTCCTAGGACATGTGGAGTTTCTGTCATTTCGGCCCTTTCAGTCACTGACACTGACTTATTTTGGACTTTATTAGCCAAGTCCCTTACAGACTTGGGACAGACCCCTGAAAAACTCCTACTAAGCAGGATGTTTTAAGCGATGTCGTTGTGACTCCTCCAGAGGTCACGAGGAACAATCTGGTTTAGAAACAGTTAGAGGACAGTTAAGTGACTCAGATCCACTCTTGGAGAGTTCCACTGAAGAAGTCTAACAGACTCATCAGCTGCAAACACAGGCCCCGATGTTTCAGAGGAAGCAGAATGGACAAGCTCTAGCTCACTGAGGACTAACTAACCAAATTTCATACTCAGATTTAAGCTTCCTGGGGAGGAGAGGGCAAGATGTGATCTTCTGTTATTCTGCACTGCTGACCAAACCTTCCATCATCAACCAGAACCACAGAAATAAGCTAATTTTGGAAACAAATTGTAGATGATACACAGCACATAATTACACAACGTGTTTGCTCAGCTCTTTCCTGGTAAGAACTGCTATTAGGAGGAACAGGACAGTTTCCCTTTTTTGTTGTTTGGATTATTTTTTAAACCAAATTATTACATTAATCTCTCTAATCTGAAAGGTTTAGAGACAGTTAAACTATTTTATCTGGTTTAAACTATCTCAAAGTAACAGAATAAAAATGGTCAGTCATCACTTGTATATTTCACTAACAGCAGAACTTAGCAAACCCTCCTAGAAAGCAGCCTGCATGAGATCAGCAGGGGCAGCACTGACTGAGAATGAACAACTTTTACACCATTACTGTTTCTTACAGCACTTCTGAGCTAAATTTATGTGACAGTAAACCTGCACCGCTTCAGACTGTAAAACTGACTGACCACTACGGCTGATCAATAAACCATTCTGCTTTTACTTTCATAGGAGGTCCCTTTCCTGAACCTCCCAGTGAACCAGGAGCAGATGAATGATACCAGTTCCATTTTCCAGTCTGTTCTTTGGCAAATACAGTGGCTGAAATTGGAGAATTCAGTCACTTTGAACTGCATTCCAATTTAAAGGCAAATTTATCCTTTCTATATCATGCATTAATGCAATGCTGTTTCCAAAAAAAAAAAAAAAAACATTTCTAGGATTGGCAAGAACTATTAAATCTAGATATTAATTCCAGTAACAATATTTAGGAGCTGATTTGCAGCCACTTTGAGTTGAGAAAGAGTGTTGTTGTTCAGGATGTTTACTTGGTTTTGTTACAATAAAATGCTTGCATCATTTATACACTCAGAAAGCAACAGAAATTCAGCATCTGTGCTGCATGCCAGCAGTGGCCAAGGGAATCCACAGAGCACACAGCAGTCATGCTGCAGATCTGGATTCTGAGAAGCAATATTCCCCCCATCTGGAATCAATTCTCCTTTCCAAAGATGTAACTGAGGATCACACACAGTATAATACAGTGCAACCACGCCTCGTGTCTGCCTGTGCAGCATAGCCTGACCAATAATGATGTGTGTGGAACAGGGTAGCAGGGCTCTAGAATTGGAAGACTCTCCCTTGAATAGATTGAGATCTATCCTTTTCACAGCAAAGTTATGGAAATGCTTGAGAAAGGTCTTTTAAAAGACCTATAATAAAATTTTAAGTGATAATCCATGAGCCTCCATTGGAACAGAAGTGCCAGACACTGACCATACGCTGGTATCAAATGGTTCAATGCATGTCTTGGCCAGAAATGCAACAATTGTCCTTTTCCCTCACTTTCCTAGGAAAAAAATAAAATAAATACATCACTAAATAAAGTACTTTGCAATGTAAAGCCAAAAGGCTTGGCAATGGTACAGTTATTAGACCTCCCCTAGTGCAACTTGAGGCTGAAACTTGAAGCTTCTTCACTGAAAGGGTTCTCGAACACTGGAACAGGCTGCTCAGGGAGATGGCTGAATCCCTGTCTCTGGAGATGTTTAAAAGATGCAGAGATGTGGTGCTGAGGGACATGGTTTAGCACCAGCCTTGGTACAGCTAGAGAACAGTTGGACTCTACGACCCTAAAGGTCTTTTCCAACCAAAACAACTCCAAGATTTGAAGATGTCAGGGTGCAGCATCATGTGGTATTTAAGCTACTACCATTATCGCTGTGCAAAAGTTCTTCAGTTTCCAGGTTGTTTTCCTAGAAGTTACAAAGCATGTAGACGTATGAGCATGGTAGCTTCTTCTTTATATGCATTTAAAAAGGAAAGAAATCCTGACCCTTGTAAATTGGTTATTCTCTCCCTTTACCAGAGACACCTCTGTGCAATAATAAAACTTCCTTGCTCCAAGGGCATTGGGTGTCCTGGAGCAGGCTGCCTAGAGAGTTTGTGGAGCCTTTCACTCTGGAGAGATTCCAAACGTGACTGGACACTGTGATCCTGGGTAACCTGCTGCAGGTGACCCTGCTTTATCAGAGGGGCTGGACTAGATCTCCATAAGTCTCTTTGAACCCCCACCATGCTGATATTCAGTTCTATCAAACTGATATTGTAATGAACAGAAAACCTCCTTTGTGTCTTATGCCATCAGCAAGGAATGCCATCAGCATCCATAACCATGCCAGCATTTTAGAGCACAAGACAGGTCAGTATCTCCTCTATTATATTTGAAATACACAAGAAATTATGACAAGTACCAAAATCAATTAATTAAACTGGCTAAAACCCTAACACAAATTCCAAAACTATTTGGGGAATAAATTTAGTCACTGCTTTAGTAACATTTTAAGTAAAGCAGATACTGGGAAACAGAATAAAATGTGTGTTTGCTGACAGAGCTTGCAGGTCATTTAGGCAGCTCATCCTCCTTTGAACTAATCAATCAATCAGGTCAGCCAAATAAGAAATCCCTAAGTGACAGTAATAAATAAACTTCTGAGTGCTTCACATGGCTCCCATTTTTGTTTTTCTAAAGGTAGTGATGTCACACCTGTATCTGGCACCCAAAGGAGACCTCCTGGGTGAATACCTGGCAGGTGGGGTTTCTTTTTGGGGGGGGGGTTGTGGTAAAAAAAGGAAATTATTAAATTATTCTGAATTTTTTCAGTGATTCGAACTTAATTCTAATTGCTTTAAAAGCTGAGCACACTTTGCTTTTCCTGGTAGCGAGGAGAAAGTTTTCCCTAACATGCGGAATGTGCCCCATGGGTGTGCAATGAGGGTGCACCTGGGTGCTGGGCTGTCACCTGGCAGTGGGGACACCCACACCCCCCCCCTTTCTCAGTTTAAGCATTTTTTTTATTTGAGGTTACTGTCTTTAGAGACAATGAGAAGTGTTACAGGTGGCTCTTGCAGTTGCAATTTAACAGTGCTTGCAACGACAGCGAGTAAATGAACATGTACGGTCTGAATGATAAGATCGGATGTATTTTCACACAGCCTCAAAATAAAACTGTTTTCAGTGAGACCAGCCATGTTATGTGCATGTTATGGCAAGTATGCATCCATTCTGTTATAAATGACACGTGCACCAGCATCACAAGGTGGCATCTTCCTTTTTCTTAACAAAAAATTATGAAAAAGAGAAGAAAATGACTTCCACGCTGGAGCAACTTTGATCACTGCTGAAACTAAACCTCCTGAAACTCTTCATTGCCATCACTGTAACATGTAAGGTGGCGGATATAAGTCGTTTGGCATCTGTTGCCTGGCTCAGGAGTTCAGGTTTGTTCCTTCTCTTCCAAGAGAGGCAGAACAGTATCTAATGGCTGAGCATAAGGAAGCCCTGGTTCTGTGTTGGGCATCAGAACTGACACATCGGTTACGATTCTGTCAAGTGTAAATGAGAGAGTGTAAATAACCAAGAATTAACAAGCCAGTTGGTTAATGATGGACTTCAGGAAGCAAATACAGATAGCAAATTACTCCACACTATTCCTGGAAGACTAATTTTCCAAGGAATTCCAGTAGTCCATGATACCAGTCGTGCACATTTGCTTCCTCGAAAGTCTAACAAGGTGCCTAAAGGCTTACAAACATTTCTCTCACTATCAGGCAGTGAACAGAGTTACATTCACAGCCAAGAGACTGAATAATTCAGGTTCTTTGTGAAGAGGGGAGGTGGTGGAAAGCAGGCAGTGGAAGAAGGGCTGCAATATGCACATGGTACAATGCACGCTGCTAAAAACCATCAAGCTAAGATCAGAAGCTTGGGGAACATAGATCAAAGAGCATCTCCTTGAGCAGCGCAGTCTTTCTGTTCAATACATAAAACATTGCGCAAAGAAAATGTATTATCTCCTGGTTAACTATTAAAGCAATGACTTATTTCTATATCCTGCTATCTTGTGAAGTCAAACAAGAAAGTCAGCCTCTGAAACAAGGTCTGAAAGGCAGGAGAAAGACAATTAAAATCACTGTATGGCGTTCAAGGAGTCTGGTCTTTTGGTAACACATGGAGCCCAACCTTAAATCCTTGTTCATGGCTTCCAAAGAGATCCTTAAATACAAGAAGGATCACTAATGCTCAAAAGGAATCAAACAGCATCCTGATGACTTTTTTTAATTAACTCTTGCCGGAGCAAGTAATTTCCTAGACTTCAAAGCAGCTTAAGACTGCAAACACAGATAAATTTGAGATACTTTGTTGGTTTTGTTCAAGTTCTTAGCCACCTGTGTATGAAGAGCCAGGACTATCAAAAAGCCACACGAGGACTCTTCTTTTTTCTCAGCCCTTAGCTTGTATCCCATGAGATTCCCTGTTATGTTCAGAGAACCATTTGAGTGTGAGAAATGAGAACTCACCACACGGGGTGAGATCTGGGTGGTGTATGACCATAATACAACATACACTCATGTATTAAATTTGTTCATTTATCTAACATGTCACGTTCTTGCTAAGACTTTGTGTGTGTGTTAACTGCTTTATTGGAACCACTGGACACAGAAGAACAATTTCAGAACAAAACCAGGATACTATGTGCAAAATTTCCAGCATCAAACCTGGTGTTGCTGAAAGTCTTAAAAGGTAAACCCCAGAACTTACAAAGTGGCTGCAAACCTGCTTTCAAACACCTCACATGCCAAACTTGGGTTTCTACTTTTCTTCTTCTGGTATTACTGAGGTAAATGTCAAAAACTTTGCCAAAAAGTTTAGTTTCAAATCAGTATCAATTCACTATTTAGAAATAGAACAAAACAAAACAAAAAAAAAAAACTTGAAATAAAATTTTAAAAATAAAAATTAAAAAAAAAAAAAAAGAAAGAAAGAAAAGAGACTTATGAAGAAGTCTGAAAACAAGACCGACCTATACCCTGGGTGAGATTGGATGGGTTAAGTGTCTCTGGCACTATTTGTCTTCACTATTGACAGACACTGTCACACAACCCACCACTCGATGCCTGTCTCTGAATGGCGAAGCTAGAATGCAAGTTAAGTGTATTAATAGAGAAAAAAACTAGCATCCCAGCAAATATCATCAAGCAATCCAATTCACCAGTCATTAAAAACACTCAGATTCAAGATAGGTAGGTTAATTTACATCAAGCCCAACAGTGTAAATTCCCCTTACATTGACATGCTGAACCAAGCAGTGTATTATACGTTGGGTAAATACATCAGTCAATCTGCTTTTGTTACAAATGACATCTGTTATCCAATTAACACTCCACTTTAGGCATCTACAACTTTTTGTTAGTGGCTCACATGCCCCAATTCCATCTGGGATCCTCCCCACTTGGAGCAATAACCAGCTGTGAACAGGCAAGTCAGAGCTCTAGGACCCTCAGCTGCTCCTCAAGCTCTACCTGTCATCTCCTAAGATAACCCCATACAGTCTGCTGACCTAGAGAGTGACCGTATGATGATGTCAGGATTGATGGATGAGACAGAACTCTTCAGTTTAAGAAAGACTCTTCCGTTCTTCAGATACACAGTTAGGTTTTTCCTAAGAAATTAAGAACTGGGCCTTCAGAAAGTTTTCAGTGCTGCCCCAACCACAGTGCTCTTCTCCTTCTGCCCTTTCCTAGCTTGGTTCTTCATATTCATCAAAGAACAGGGAATTGTCTTGTTGCAAAGTAATTCTCAAGCCTTTCTGACGTAAGAATAGCAGCCACTTAACACAAGAATTTGCCACAAGAAAGCTCTCAAAATGACAGAACAGTTTGTGTTTGATTGAGCAGTTCTGTAAAACAGACTTTACTGACTGCATGACATTTACTGACTGCATGAAAATAAACTTAATCTAGAAAAAGGAGATAAGGAGTACATAGAAATAAGTCTTTACAGGTAATGATAAGGAAGCCCTGCAGAGGTATGCAGCAGGTATGCACTCCACCTGTACAACTCCACACAGCTCAACCTTTTAACTGAATTTGTAGGCAACACGCTGCCTAAGCAGTTTCCATAAAGCAGAAACAGTACAGTAACTTATTTACTTTTGTATTTCCTAGTGATGATTTCTCACCAACAGAGGACGAAGGAACCTGTACACCAACCTTGAGATGTAGCTAACCACAGCTTGGGTTGTCTCAGACTGCTACCACAGCTCTTTAAACTTGTTCGCATTCTTGTTAGCATGAACACGCCAGAGCAGCTGACCCATAGCACCAGAAGATACATTTTTAAAGGAGCAGTAGGATCTGGTTTGAATTAATTCTGCAAGGAAGTATTATTTGACACATGACCACAGCAAGCAGGCTGCAGACAGAAATCCCTGGAAGATATCCTCCCTGGAAATTACAGGAAGGCACTTCCAACTGGGAGGGCGGTGGGAAGAGGAAGAGAGAAGCCTACAAAGAAATGGAAGTTTTTACAGGCACTGGAGACCAACTACAAAGAATAATCTTTGTTTCTAGCAATTTGTTTACAACATGTAATTATGAGCCCAGGATAACAGAATAAGTAGCAGTGCTGATATCCCTTTTGAAATCTCTGGTAATTATTTCTGTATCAACAGGAAAAACTGACTAATGATACCAGGAAGGATGATAAGTGGACAAAATATTTTCATTAAAATTAAAAATGAAGAAGCCTAACTCTAGCCACTCAAAGAGAAAACAAAACAGACAAACCAAACCACTCTCCCAGATCTCCATTCTGAGGCTGTATTAGAGACTTAAGATTCTCTACTTAGAGTGACAAAAGAGTGTCACTCTATTAGAGTGACAAAAAAGCTTTATCTCAGCTGTGGAATCAGGTTGTTCAGAGAAGCTGTGGAGGCTACAACCCTAAAAATATTTAAGCAACCTGTCCATGGCAAGGAGCTTGGATCTAGATGACCTTTATGGTCCCTTCCAACCCAAAAGATCACCTGATTCTATGACAAGATGAACCACAGCCCATAGCACCTGGTCTCTACCCCACAGATGACACAAACATTTTTATCCAGCTCTCTGCAGTAGCAATTGAGCAAAAACATCGTTTTCATAATTAAAATGACAAAAAATGCTCATAGCAAACATCTCAATAACAACTCTGATTAAAAAAAAACCCCACAAAACAGTTTTATCTGTTTGGGACAAGTAGTTTGTCCCTTTAATTAAAAAGAGCAGAAAATCCACATGATCAGAACAAGATAAAGGTTCAGCATTTGTCAAGGATTTTCCCAGGATACAATTATAGATGCTTGGAAGCCAGAAACACACACTACATCACAGATTAATTGTATCTTAACTTGAAGAAAGCAAAAAAAGAGATCAGTAAGTACATTTCAGTGGCATAAAATCTGTTCTCCTTTTGTTGCAAGAACATCTCCTCTTGTTACAAGAAGCAGGGACATCGCTCTGTGGAGAATTCAATTTAAGATAAGAACTGGAAACTACCAGAATGGAAGTGATGCAGGAAATACTGTCCTGGGGAGCAATGAAACAAAACAAAAAAATTGGAAAGAAATGTATTTGCCCCTGGAAAACAGAGGGATGCTTAAGAGATCATCAAGCAGCTGAAGCAGCTTGTTCCAGTACTTGCTACAGTAAGAACAAGTAAATGATGAGTTGAGGAGTAAGTTTCTGTAAGTTTTCTTCACTGGGGTTCTGAAGGTTTGAGCAATTCTTTTACTGGAGATAAAAGAAGAAAACACAATGTTTGTTTGAAGTGAGTGGTCAAAACCAAAGTGCTGACACACCAACTAGAAAGACCCCTTTGAGAAAGGACTTGAATTTAGCAGTGTGAACTTAAGCATTTGAAGCTTACGTTCAACATGTCTTGACTGACACCAAAAAAACGCTCAACCTTTAAGAACCAACAGAAGAGAATTAAATATCCCAGCTTGCAACTGCAGCTTAAAAATACTGCGTGGATGGCATCATAAAAGCTTCAGGCACATCCATTTCACAGAAGAAATCTCTAGGCACAGCTTATACTGACATTTCTCTGCATGACACCCTCATGTATTTCAAGAGTCTAGAAGATGATTCATATTTAATGTGTTTATGGTACCACAGCAGGCGAAATCCTCCTTTTCCTATCCCCTGAACAAAGACACTTGTGATTCAAACAGCAAGCATGGAGAACAGTTTCTACTGACAAACTCAGATGATTTCCCTCCCTTTTGCTTTCTAGAATAATAAAATTAGAAGCTGGAGACAGCAGCTCAGGTTGTGAACAGTGCAGCTCAAAATCCTAGAGCTCTAGTATGCGATCCTTGCCTGTTTTGACAGCCAGAGAGTGGGTGATACCTCTTTTGTCTGGATTAACGAGATACACATTTACCAACAAATTAATAAAAATCCAATTAGCAACATTCCATTTTAATATTCTTTAACACTGTTTTGTAAATCACAAAAATTTCCAAATGGAAGAACCAGAAGTCTGCCCCTGCGAGGTGAATTCTGCTAAAACCAGCCCATCCTGCTCCTCCGAAAAACCCCAGAAGTTGACTGCAGCAGTACGTATTGCTCACCTGGAATGTGATTTGTATGCAACACCACCACCACACCCCTCCCCAGAAAAGTGACTGACAGAAAAGTCTTACGTTAAATGAAATTTCAGCCAAACACTGCCTTAGTCAGCATTTTGGGAAGCAGAGAACAAATTGTGTTAGCTGTTACAGTAGTAGTAAAAAGCTCTCACCACCTCAGATCATTCTCTGCAGCGTAATCCTCTCATTATCAAGAGTAATCATAGCTGCAATCAACATCAAGCAGCACTCCAAATTAGCCCTTCCTTTTAAAACAAGGAGTAAAAGGAGGTTACCAACACCCCCATGGAGACTCAGCTATCATTTCCTATCACTTCCCAAGTGAGGGTTTGGAGCAAGTAAGAGCTGACGTATAAACTGAGAGAGAGACATATACAAAGGAAAGATTTGAGCTACTGGAACTCTGGGTTGCCAAAATCATCTTTCTTCCACACTTGCTCTCTTGTAGTGTTAGCTCCTCCTACATGTGCCTGTTGTCCAATGCTGAGAACTTAGGATAAGTAAATGAATCATCAATCTTGGTCTTTTAATATATAAAATGTAAGACACGTGTTTTCCAGGGTAAGCATATGGACATGCACAAAGCCCAGGGTGACTGTCCTCTTATTTTCCTCTTAAGAAATCAGAGACCAGCCAGACCTCTCATTACTACGAGGCTGGATAACAGCACTTTAAATTGCAGTAGCAGCTTTCCAAAAGGCACAGTAGCCTAAAACCCCTAAAACAATTAAGGAGGAAAACATGACACAGAGATGTGGTACAGCCACAGCAAGAACGCTTCTCTCCTGTTCTCCTGAGAAGGTGGAGATATCCGGGAGCAGAAACAACACAGCAAACCTCAGTGAAAAGTAAAAAGCACTCTTGGGATTCTGTAAGTCAACCAAGAACACTGGAGACTGCTTTGGCTCCAGGGAGCTCTGTGCCATGGGCATCAGCTCAGAAGTGCCAAGATCAAGATGGCTTAGAGGAGGAAACCTGCTCCACTAGTACATGGCAGGATTTGTGGGAGGTGGGGGGTTAGGACTAGAAAATAACCCACTGAGATCCACCACAATGACTAAATTCCCCTCTCTGTGTACCTCACCTACAACTTGTATAGACATTGATGTTCCTTCCTCTCTTCACAACAGTTTGTCCTCAGCTTTAAAGAGAAGTCCTGTCTCTGACTTACTGGAAGTACCCAATCACCTGTCTACATCTGTGATACAATTTATCTTACATATTATACAGATTATATGTGTGCTATGTTATACAGATTTTATGTGTGATATATAACTCCTACCTCCCAACACCAGAGGGAGGAGTAGGGACTGTTCTTTTCAGCCTTCTGCTCTGCCTCTGCTTTTGGAACACAGCCCATGGAACTGCTTTGCAGGTAAACACTTCTCTAAGATGCAGGTATTTTCTTTAAAGGATGTAGTGGAGTGAAAACTAATATTAACAACAAAACCACAAATTCAACAAAGACCTTACACTGAAATTATCTGGTATCATCACCCCCTCCCCTGTAAGAGCACCAGGTCCATCGTGCTGGGCTGAAGCTCAGCTCTCCTCACACATGGACACGGCACAACTCACTACTGAATGATCCCGGTCACCACAATTAGGTGTTTATAAAAGACCAGGATTCAATTGTTCTGGCTCTCGGGGAAGTGGACAGTGACGTAAGCAATGAAAACAAAACTAGTCTTTGCTCTCTTTGGGTTTCTTTTTCTGGTTGGTTAAACACAATTAAGAACAAATTGGAGAACTGTAGTTGCTTGTGTTTAGTACTTCTGATCCCGATTTTAACAGGACCCAGAACCTTTAACCGTCTCATCACAACACTGATGGGAGGTTTCCAAGGCCACAGCTCAGTAAGCACTTCAGTCCAGCACACACTGAGAGGCAGTGAGAGAAGGCTGGCTCCACCTTTCCGGATTGCTCCTTCCTTTCCATGTTACTCCTCTCCCTGTACCACTAAAAGCTTTGTGCCCAAACTGCAGTGAGTCCAACCAGGACAGCTCTAACCTGGAGCAGGTCCTTGATTCAAGAAAAGCTCTTCTTCAGCAGCAGTACCAGCTGAAAGTCTGTGTGAAACTACTTGATCTGAAACACTGGAACTGTTGTGAACTGAATGAAGAGGTTTTCTTCCAATCTTAACAAAAATCTCTATTTTGTTTAACGTTTTTCATTCAAGAAAGTCATGCTGCAGTTTAACTCCAAGCCAGCTAACTGACTCTGAGGTTTTTTCAGAAGGCACTGGACTGGCTGTTAGCAGACACTAAATACCTGCAGGTAACAGACATTTAGTTCCATTCAAGTTTTTAAGGGTTTGTTTTTTTCAGTTAGGTACAGAATTAATTAGCAATTCATGTCTATCTGTGGATTTAGAGTGTAACAGGGTTTGGGGGATTTCTTTTGTTCACTGGTTTTTAAGACACACGTTTCTACAGGATTTGGTTGTTGCTGTAATTGAATCAACATCAGTCATTTAGCATCTTGATTTTAGAAATACATGCCCAAATTATCTTTTGAATAAGTGGTATTTTTTATATCAAATCCTTCCAATATAAACAAATAAACCCATCAAATTCTTTCAGTGAGCGAAGTTCCACTGTGCACAGTTAAATCCACAGGTTCTTTCAGAAGAGGTCTGGCGAAACATGAATGGTGAGCAGTGCTGTAAAGTTTCTCTGACAAGTCTACAATCACTTCGGTTTCTGATCAGGAGTCCTGGACCATGCAAATCTGGTTAACATTCTCACACAAACATTTAATGCATTTGAACTCATAAAGAGAAAAAGAAAAAAGGCAGCTATTGAATTCTGACCTTAACCATACACAGTTTTTTCCTCAAGCAACAATTTAAGGCCAACTAGGAAAGGGGAACATGACCTTGCAAGAAATAGGGGATCAAATTGTGCAATACAGCCCTCAGCCACTGAATAAAGATCATCATGAGCACAATGATCATTTTTCTCCTCATTGTACATATGCTTACTAAGATGCTGACAAGAATTCCAGATGTAAACCAGCACTAAGGCTAATCTCACATCAGAACTTTCTCCTTAAACCCTCACTTTTTTTTGTTTAATGCAGATCAATGACAGTCTTTAGAGTCTAAACCATGCCTGGGAGTAAGATAGGGATAAAAACGTCATGCCTCATCTTTATATGCTGCCAATTAGAAAAAGATTTCAATTTAGTACTTCATAAAAGTGCCATCCTAACATATATTATACTCTCATGTATATGAGAATCTTGTAACACATCAAAAACAGAGAGTTGAGTGTGAATGAAGTTTAAATACTAAGCTTCCTGAGGTCTCTTAAAGGAAAACATGACCTTTCTTCCTACTTACAGTCTGCTAAGAGCTTCATGGCCCAAAATGTAATCTGCCATTTAACTTTTCACCCTGGATAGAATTTGCTGTTCGACAGTCAGTTGGTCTTCTGCCCTAGTCCCAAATTGGTATTTACTACCTCTGAAGACAGAGTCCATTCTAGGAGCTAACAGGCCCTGTGCTGCATAACAGCAAAACAAACTTATTTCTTAGGAAGACACATATGCAGCAAATACAACAACCATGAACACAGTAACATGTGAAAATTGAGACCACTCAGTTTAAGTTCCTCTACGTAACTTCTCCTAGAATGAACTCTGTCACATCTCCACGAGGTTGTTGGTTTTTTTTTTAGATCAGAACTTTGCCAGCACTGTTCATGTTGGCCAGAATGTGACAACCTTAACAAAGCAACCAAATAAAGGAGAATGCTTACCAGCAGCAACTACAGCTGGAGGCGGCGAACCTGCCTCGCCACCACTTGTTTGGCTCATGGATGCTACGGATGTTTCTCTGGAAGGTGGTAACTGCAGCTCCTTTGGGAGAAGGTCATAGACAGATTCTGTAGAACAAAATGCATTCCATCAGAAACTTATTTCAGCTAAGAGAAAAGAATTGATGCATTTGCCTAAAAGAGACGAACGATAAAGCGACCCTCCCAGAACCATCGGGAAGTTACATTAAGCACCTGGAGATCCTGGAATCAAGTTATTTCAGACAACAAACCAACCATGAAAACATGAAGATACACATTCTCAAGACCAAAACAAAAAGACACAAACTTGTTCAAACAAAGGAATAATTCATGGACTTCCACAGAAGCCGCACTCATTCAGCGTGAAGGTGCTGACAGCAAGTACAGTCAAAGACAAACCTGTTCTCAGAATCTGAACCGTGCAGCTGACCTCCAAAGAAAGAGCCTTATTCAGTACCAGCATCTGCAGAACATCCAATGGACTCCTCCCACATCACAAATGCCAGTTCTTGCTATGTAAGACCCCTTACTTCCATTTATCTGCAACACTTCTTTCTCCCCTCACACTCTCCTATAAGCTCCTGCAGATGCTCCAGCTGAATCACTCTCCTCTAAGGAAATGGCTAGCGCCAGTCCATTAGACACTGAAAGCTCTTTGGTGGCACTGTGGCAGATGCTGTACAGTAGAACCTCTAGGAAGCATTTGTGTCTTCTCTGTCATGACATGGGGATGGCCACCACACAGCCCACCTGACAGCTTTGGCAGCCAGTGTTCCACCTCATGTACAACCTGCTTCCCCACACTTGCTGGTGGTTCAAGTCACTGCCTACGGTCAGATGACTGCTTCTGAGCTCTGACTGCACCAAACAAGAGAGAAAAATATCACCGAGTTAACAACCACCTCACTCAGGCACGAGCACGCGGCTGTGAACACACCGAAGATGCACCATCACAAACACCTGATTTAGAGATGTTAATAACCTGAATCATAAAAATCACACAATTGCTTTGGTTGGAACCGATCTTTATGATCATCAAGTCCAACCATTAACCCAGAACTGCCAAGTCAGATGATCAGCTATAAACTGAATCAGCAATGCTACACCACAAACCTTTATGAAAGTCCTTTATCTCTGTTGTTTAGGTGTCTGAGACAGATACAGAAATTTTAATTTAACACATGGAAGCATGAGAGCCAGAAACCTGTTTACATGTGCTGCTTGCTTTCGAGGGTTTCAGTCTTGGTTCCCCTCTTCCTAAGCTGTGAAGCCAGACTTCATGTACAGAGCCCAAGGAAGTTACATGGAAGAGTGAGGTTCAACAGTTCTAAATGTGGAGTCCTGCACCTGAGGAAGAATAACACCATGCACCAGTACAGATTAGGAGCTGACCTGCTAGAAAGCTGCTCCATGGAGTCCTGGTGGACAGCAAGTTACTCATGGCAGAGCAATGTGCCCTTGTGGCCACAAAGGCCAACAGTCTCCTGGGGTGTACAAAGAAGAGTGTAGCTAGCAGGTCAAGGGAGGTTGTCCTCCCCCTCCACCCTGCCCTGGTGAGGCCACACCTGGAGTACTGTGTCCAGTTCAGAAAGAGCACAGCAGAAAAAGGTCAGTGCTTGCTGGGCTTCCCAGTTCAAAAGAAACAGTGAACTACTGGAGAGAGTCCAACAGTCTAAAAGGCACTGAGGGCTCACGAGGAGGAACGGCTGAGAGACCTGAGGCTGTTTAGCCTGGAATAGAGTTGCCTGAGAGGGGATCTGATCAATGCCAACTAATAGATAAACGGCAGAGGGCAAGAGGATGGAGTCAGTCAGTTTTCAGTGGTGCCAAGCAACAGGACAAGGGGCAACAGCCACAAACTGGAACTCGGGAGGAGAAAATTCCTGCTGCCCAGAGAGGTTGTGGAGTCTCCTTCTCTGGACAGATTCCAAATCCACCAGGACACAGTGATCCGGGGCAACCCGCTGAGGGTGACCCTGTTTTAGCAGGGGGGTTGGACTAGAGTATCTCCAGATCTTCCAACCCCTACCAAAACGCAGCCAGTGCTGCGTATTTTGCAGACGTTTGTTATTTGTCACACTGCATTCTGAGAAAGCTTCTGTCAACCACAAAATCCCCCAGCAGATTTCAGAGCAAGCGTTCACTTATTTCCACACTGAACAGCTCCTCTAAGCTTGGCCACAGGCACAGCTATCAATACATCAAAATACTCCCCAAATAAAATGTGGTGTTTGGAAACCACAAGACGTGTGTGGTTCTGTTTTCTGCTGAACTACCATTTTTCCTCAAGATGAGTATCTTAATTCAAGAGACTGAAAAAAATAGAAAGGTTCAAATTTCGTCCCAGGGAAAAGCACAAATACCAGCAAAGGAAAAACAGAGCTGTGACACGTAGCCTTATCTACTTGGTGTCCCAGCGCCTCTAAGCAACTTTGTTTAGTGACAGGCCCTTAAATCAGGAATTAAGGTTGGAAAAGACTTCTAAAATTATCAACTCCAACCATCAAACCAGTACCACCATGCCCACTAACCTGTGCCCCAAAGTGTCATATCTACATGTTTTATGGACACCTCCAGGGGTGGTGACTCTGCCACCTCCCTGGGCAGCCTGTTCCAACACCACTCTTTCAGGCAATAAATATTTCTTAATATCCAACTTAAACCTCCCCTGTGACAAGTGAGGAGATTTCCTCTCATCCTGTCACTTGTTCCTTGGGAGAAAAGCCTGACCCACACCTGGCTCCAACCTCCTTTCAGGGCGTTGTAGAGAGCCAGGAGGTCTCCTCTCGGCCGTTCTCCAGCAGATATAACACAGAGTGTGTGTGAAGTAAAAAAGTCTTTCTACATTATGCATTATTTTGCACACATACACACACATTTTCATTCCTTACTGTTGTCTCTCAAGAAATCCTTTCTGAGGAGAGAGTGGCTCATGACTAGAATCTCATCATGAGTCAGAACATATCTGGTGTCGGTAACAGAGCCCCACTTCTAAAATCTAAGCTATTGGGTAAGCTCTTCCCCTTGGGTCGGTTGTTGTGTTGGAGATTTTTTTTCTTTCAGAAATGTATTTTTAACTCTCAAATGTGATGAAGATTCTGTCAAGTTTGCTGCTTTAAAGGGATGCTAAGATCCAAAACTCCCACAACACATTTTTTTTCTCAGGGAACACATAATTTTAGCAATAATCCACAATGAGCACAATCATAATTCATTGTGAATAAGTCTAACAAGATGACAAAGAGAGAGAGGAAAAAGCCAGTATTAGAACTGAAGTCCATTCCCAAAGATCACAAGACTATTAAGAGCAAATCTTTAACTTCATGCTTCACTGATAAGAGACCAAACTACCCTACCCGAAACATGGTTTAGAACACAAACATGAAACTTTCATCCTGGAACACATGGATACTACACCTAAAATCAATGATATGTCCTACACTTGGAAAAAAGCTGCCATTACCCCTGACAGCTGTAAATATGAGACAACAGAGGACGTTATGCAGATGGAAACACTGCTTGGGAAGTCACTGCGAGGTACAGCCCAGAGAACAGAGATGTGCTGAAGTGAAGAATAAACAGCACCATGAGGGGTCAAGGCAGAGAGCACAGCCCTGGCCACCATCAATGCCTCCTCTGCCTCCCAGTTTCTCCAGGTCCATCTTCCTCTTTGTTCTCATGGCTCCCAGGAACTTCTCTTTTCTTCTGGCAGCATAACATCGCAGAACATCCCAGACAGAAGCAAAGAAAAGCATGGGAAGTCTACTGGGTAGCACACAAGGAAGACAAAATAGCAAAGCAAAGACATAGAGCATGGCCAGAGGTGGCCACAACAACAATGCCAGACCTGGAACCCCTCTGCTGTGAGGATAGGCTGAGAGATTTGGGCTTGTCTCAGCCTGGAGAAGGCTCCAGGGAGACCTTCTGGTGGCCTTTCAGTTCTTAAAGGGACTGATCAGAAAGTTGGCAGCAGACTCTTTAGCAGGGTCTGTTGTGACAAGACAAGGGGTGATGGTTTGAAACTGAGAGAGATTCAGACTAGACAGAAGGAAGACACTTTTGACAGAGGGTGGTGAGACACTGGTTCAGACTGGCCAGAGAAGTGGGAGATGCCCCATACTCTGGAACCATCCCAGGTCAGGTTGTCTAGGGCTCTAAGCAACCTGCTCTAGTGGCAGATTTCCCTGCTGGCTGCAGGATGGGTTGAACTAGATGACCTTGAAAAGTCTTTTCAACCGAAATCAGTGCATGATTGTATGAATATATGGCAGAAGTTCAAGGTCAAATCCAAACTTAAGAAAAAAAAAGCCCTCCTGACCTTCCTCATAGCCTAATCCACATCTCTAGTGAGCAGGAGCAGCAGGAGCTTCCATGTCAACACTTCTCTGAAATTGTTTGGGCACCTTTAAGAGACCTGCAGTAACAAACCTGCTCTGCACAAATCACGACTTCAAATGAAACTTTGTGTTTTCACCTAAACACAGGCCAATGTTTATATATGCTGCACTATAAATAGCATTAAAGCAAAAACTGACAAATTCCAGAAAGATCAGAGTTGCTGAAAGGAAACCAATTCTTCCCCAGAGGATACAGCTCCCTTCCTTGCCTGGGATCACATTTAAACAGCCAAATCCCTCACCTCTATCGATCAGCTCACCTCCATCACCCTGTTCCACACATAAACACCAAGTACAGGAAGTTTTCTGCTATCATTTTTATGTTTATTCATGTGGAAAACACCCAGAAAAAGAAGTCTAATGTAAAGGCAGTGTTACTTTGTAAAGTAAAAATCAAAATTCACCATCATGGGGTATTTCTTCCTAATTAGCAAGAAAAATAGCAAGACAGAATTCCTGTTCTCCGAGCCACTGTGTTGAATCAGAGTCCGCTTTCATCTGGCTGGCAGCACAAAGTGTCTTTATGTTATGCCTGATTTCAAATCCTCTTGACAAATATATTAGTTGATCCCAAGATTATGGGTTTTTTTTTTTCTCTAGAAGTAGCTCCCTTTATACCCAACATCTCCCCTAAGCCCACTTTCCTTCTCCGTTTAGGAAGAGAGGAACATGTATTCCAGGACCTCTGTTATTATGAGCTAAACACAACACAAACAACAAAATCTTGATGGTCGGCCAAGAGTCACACGGGCTCATCTCCACACACAGACCTGCTCCTGCACTCATGTTATTAGACACCCTAGTTACAAGAAACTCCTAAATTGCATCTCTTCCCTCAGAATAATCTCACCTAGATTAACTGGATGAGCCCAGGCTCCAGGAATTCTGCTGCTGAAATCAAGGACACGCAGGGGCAAGACAGACTTACAAAAAGTAAAGTGTCAAATTTCTTCAAGTGCCCTTTATCCGATTATCCTGCCCCTATAATCTCCCCCCTCAGATCAGCTGCTTCTAACTTTGATCTTCCTGCCAGCTACACTGACAGTTCAGAAAATTCTCTTCCACGTGGCTAAAATGAGTAGAACAGCACCAAATCCGAGGTCACCATTCACCACCACCACATTTTAACTCTGGGGAGGACAAGATTGTTTTGTTGTACTGCTTGAAATTGCACAAAACAGTCAGAATTGAAGTATTAATGAGTAATAATCAAGTAACAGGATCTTGGAGTTGTTGTTGCAGCACATCAAACATCGAGCCAAACAAGCAGCATTCCAGGACACCTGGCCAGTGGCAGGAACCCAGCCAGCAGCCAGGCTCAAGTGGAAGGCTCACCACCACTTCTCTCAAAGAACCTCAAGTGCAGCACCAAACCCCAAAGATACCAAAAGGATCTGCAACACTGCTAGAAGGGATTAGTCACCTTGCATCAATGGCTACACACAACTGAAATCATAGAATCACAGAATTGTTTCAGTTGGAAAAGACCTTTAAGATCACTGAGTCCAACCACCATCCAAGTCTACCAAGTCCGCTGTTAAACCTTGTCCCTCAGCACCACATTTCGGCCTCTGCAGGTTAAATTATGGACACCTGGGCTTATAACAAAATCTAAGTGCTCCAGCCTTCCTCACTACCACCAGAAAATACTACACTGAACATTTCAAACTGTTCTCATTACCATTGTATCACAGGACCCTTCAGAAACACATGATGCCAGGTGATCAGCAGCACTAGATTCATCCTTACTGAGGAGAAAACTGCGATTCAATTTAAACTTAGGAACACTACAGCTCTGCTTATGGAAGCAAAGGGAACACAACCCAGCTGACTCCTATTTGGGAGTGCTAAGACAACTGTAAGATTCTGAAAGAGTCTCTTTGGATGTGTCCCAGAGGAAGTCCAGCTTCTTCCAAAGTGTATCATCTCACCACTGAGAGTGCTCACCCTCATAACAAAGAACTCTGATTTTAGAATTTCAGGCAACCTACTATGGTAAGAAGCCACTTACCAGTAAAGGTCTCTTGCTGAAGAACACAAGTTTAACACTGCAACAGAGACAGCTGTTGTCACTTCAAAGAGGACAAAAGGCAGAAAAGTCGTTTCCCCAAAGTATCTAACAAAAGTAGTTGTACATAATCAGTTCAGCTGTTATGCAGCAAATCCAGTAACTACAGATCCAGTGTCCATCACATTTCCCCTCCCTTAGGTTTGGTTTTGGGGTTTGTCGTTTCATTGGTTGGTTTTCTTCACAAGCAATTGATGTAAATTCAGTAGAACAAGCAGCTTAATTTGAGATGGTGGCAGGTTATTTTTGATGATACACAGTTAAGAACAAAAAAGCAGCCTAGGAAAGAAGCCTTGCCAAAGTCATCCTCCCACTGCACCAAACAGCCTTGAAATAAGTTTCTGATGATGATGTGGTACATCCCTTTCTTGTAAATTCTCCTCTTAACACCAAAGACACCAGACATCACTCTACCTGGCTGCAGCTTCCTCTTCAATGTCGCTTCTCCACATTGTTCCCAAGGACCAATCTTCAGTAGGTCACTGAACATTAGATTGGACATAAGGAACAATTTCTTCCCCTAAAAGGTTGTCAAGCCCTGGAACAGGCTGCATAGGGAAGCGATGGAGTTCCAACGCCTGGAGGCATTTCAAACCATAGAGACGTGGTGCTGAGCAACACGGTTTAGAGGCAGACTTAACAGTGTTTGCTTAATGGTTGGACTCAATGATCTTAAAGGTCTTTTTAAACCTCAGTAATTCTATGATTCTATCAACACAGGCCCAGCTCTTCTCCAGCCCACCCATCTGTCTGTCCCATCACGGTGATCTGCTTCTGCAGCTTCACCTCCTATGATGCTGTAGACTTCTCCAGCAGCATCCCTTTTATCCCTGTGCTCGAAGGTAATGACAGCCTTCCGGCTTAGAAGGCAATCACGCAGGAGAGTACAATCAGTAACTGGGGGTGAGCAGGACCAGCAACTGTTTGCCATGGAGGCAGACAGGACAGCTGGCAGTGCTTACCTTTAAGGGTAGGTGGTACATCCTGGAAATTCCTTATCACTTCTATGACCTCATCTCACACACACACAAAAAAGTTAATCCTCGTCTTTTAATAAGCTGCCTGCACTGAAAGGCTGCCCATTTGATCCCCACTGATACCAGTCTTCTCAACATGTTTTAATACCCGTACAGATTTGGCTGCTTCTCCCAAAGCCATTTCCTTGCTGCAGCACATGACAGTCACACCAGAGATTAGACAAAACCTTGGTGTACTCTTCTAATCAGCTGGCAGAATCCAAGCAGAAATATCTTCTAATGATGTACTCTAAGCTGATAAAAAAAAACAACCACCATGCAACACAAGCAAGCAAGTAGGCAAAGGGAGCTGCTTGCATGGAACTAAGATTAAAAAAAAACAATGAGAAATAGATGAACCTGCAGGCAACCTCTGCTACACGGGAGGAAGGGGAGGGAAGTGGCACACACATGCTCAGCAAATTAAAGAAAGTATGAAGGAAATAATAGTGGTGTCCATAGTCAACCACATCCCCATAAAGTCAGGTTCAGAGTACACCCTACACACCTGTATGAAGACCCTATGACCACTGGATCCTTCACGCTGGCAAAGACCCTCAGGGCCATCAAGTCCAACGATCAAGGGATGCTTATCAGTTCATGTTAAGATACAGTTTGGAGCTAAATCTGTATTTACCAAGGTTTCATATATCAACCAAGGGCCTGGCTGTTGCTCCTCCTTCCAAAGCTAACTCACTTCACATGCAACTGAACATCTTCCAGGAACTTTTATGGGTTAGAGATGCTAAACCCAAAACCTGTTCCACACCTGAAAAAATCCAGGCTTCTGACTCTGCCAGGAGACCTTGTGGTTGGCCTGTTTAACTTGAAAGTCTGTTCTGCTCAGAAGTCCAGTGTCTGTGATAAACAATATAGTTTAGTGGTTGAGTTTATTGTATGCCACCGATCCCACTACAATAGCTCAGCTCACAAAGAGGTTTTAAAGAATGATGGGGGGGTGGGGGGAAACAAGGGGGGTGTTACATCAGCTCTAGATATTCAAGATCTAATCAAAGCCTTGCTTTGTTGTAAAACGTTAGTGCCATGTGACCCTCGTGGATTTTTCTGTATACAAAAGCTTGGGTGTGGGAATACTTTGATGCAAACCATTTTGTCTGTCAGGAAGGACCTGTAAGAGGCAGCTGATGACCCCTGAAGTTTTCATCCCTTCGCACAGCTTCCCCTCATACATCCACCAGAGACAAGGAGGTTCACCTGCACATCCCAGGAAAAAATCAAGCAAGTTTGGTTATTACAGCAGAGAACAGAGGATGTGTTTCAGAGACCGTGAGCCAACCTCAAGAGTAATAAGGCATCAGAACCAGGACAGAAATCCCACATTACATGGCACAGTGAATGCTTTTGCTTCACCTAGGCTGAACTGGAAGAAGTATCGGGACCCACTGGAGTAAATTCTGCAGCGAAGATATAAAGTCTACTGCTTTTTTGTCTCCGAGTCAACAAGAGGAGACATGACTGCAGCTACATGGATACACAGCTACAGCTCCACGCACAGAAGACAGACCATGCAGAGAGGCAGAGGCATAGCTGGGGAATGGCTGCTCCATGAGACAGCACATTGATGACAGTGGAATGGGGACAGCACAGCCAGGAAGCCAAAGCAGGATAATGCGGATGCAGTAAGAAGCTCAACAGAGGAAGCTTTGAGTCTGAGAAAGGCAACTAGAAGAAAGAGCCTAGTGCTTAAAACCAGAACAGAAACAGACAGAGACAGGCACAGGCCAGATGAATCCGTGACCGCTGAAGTACTTCGAATGCCAGTGTGGTGACTTTGTTGTTGTTGTTGAGGGTTTGGGGATTTTTTCTTTCCCCATTTTTTCATTGGTTTGGTTTGCTTTTTTGATTGTACAACAGGAGATCCAAACTCACTTGCAGAAGTCAGAACTGCCACAACGAGGGCAGCTCTGACAAGGTACAGCAGAGATTTTATCTGATAGTTTAAAAACAAAATTGGAGAAAGTAACATGAAAAGTAATCAGGTGTTGTTTTGTATCTTTTGAAAGAGGATTTATGAGCTATTACAGACTACCAGAGTTCTGTATTTCCTAACATCTTTGCAACTTCAGTAAGCTTAATACAGTTTCGTTTGGCAGGAATTAAAATGAGGCAACCACCCTGAAGACAGGTTTAATTTTCACACGGAGCAAGACGACCCTACTTGAGCAAATATAAGCACAGATTAAATGCAGCACTTCTTCAAAGAATCACAGAACCATTTAGCTTGAAAAAGACCTTTAAGATGATCAAGTCCAACCCACCACTGCCAAGTCCCTCTAAATCACAAAAACACTTGTTGCATAACTGCAGAGCAAAAGCTGAAGAGCAAGAAGCCTGCACTTACTGAAGCGAGTGAAAAGACACCACATACTACTTAGTCTTGGTGCTGACACCTTCAAGCATTTTACAGAGTTGTCTGTCTAACCATTCCTATTTCTGCAAACACAGAAACTGAGCTGCAGGAACCCACAAAGCTGAGCCACTCCTACAAGCCATAGGAAGCCAGCAGCAGGATGCAGTCAAGTTTCTCCTACCCAGCACACCATCCAGGAGGTAACACTAAAATAACGTTTTTCTCTCACATCTTCAAAGAAGTCTCAGAAGAATGTGACTAAACACAGGAGTCTGCTCAAATTGACAGCGTAAGCTAAGAGAGGTGAAGCCTGCTTCCCTCTGTCCCTGTAGGTGCTAACTTCTTCTACTGAAGTTCCCCAACACTACCTGAGCCACCGTTTTTCAGACATCTCCCAAAACAAGGGAGATTAGCAAGACACTTGGTACGCTTGCTGACACCATACCAGGTGCCTTGATTCCAGCAGGACCTCTGAAGAGGGGTCAGTGGAAACAAAGCGCAGGCAGTGCTCTCTCCTCGTTATCCCCCACGCCAGGTTCGTCCGTAGATGGTTCAGTCCAGCAAGGACTGGAAGCCAGTCCTCCCGCCAGCGCTCCGGTTATTGTCAATACTGGCAGAACCATATCGCTGCTACAGCAACAGTGGCAGCTTTTCAAAGAAACTGCAGTGTATACAAGGATGTTTTACACAGCCAAACTGAAAAATCTTCCTTCCAGTTCCCTCCGGCTTCAGACAAAAGCAGCAAACCCTAAATCAACACAATTCCTGAGCGCACAGGGAGAGGCAGCTGCCTCGGGTCTGCCTGCGCTAGAAACCTTTAGGATTAAAAACTTTCTGTCAGAGCAGCTCCACTCTGGAGAGTCAGAGGGTCTGAGCACTCTGTCGATGATGTAGCATTGGAGACTCTAAGGTCCAAATCTTGCCTGCAAATGCTGCTGCTTCAACACTGAAATGCAAGTTATTATGTGCTAGTGAAGGAGAGAAGTCTGCTGAAAGACAGACACTTCTGTTTGAAAGATCATCAGCAGTATATTATTAACTACCGAAGTCATTACCATTTTATCACAGCTGTAAAACCACTTCGTATAAACAAAAACGAAAGTTAGAAGTTGTTCATTAAAGCTTAAGTATTAGCACCTAAAATGCTGAGATTAAAAGGTGATTTTACAAGCAGCTCTCAGAATCATTTTGGTTGGAAAGACCTTTAAGGTCAAGTCCAGCCAGTACCTAACTCTGCAATTCCTCACTGAACAAAACTTGACTGCTGCAGTATTTCACTAACCTTCAAAAAAGCTGCTAATCTCAATATTCAGGATTTTGCACAGCAGGGTAGGATTGAGAAATTAATCCTTTTAAAGTTCAATTTCAACAACTGACAAAGGCATGCGTTAGCCAAATTCTATCTGTGGCACTCATCCAGATATCAAATAAAGCTTTCCTGGCTGTGTTTCAGTCATTCCCATTCACAGCTCAGAGAGAACTTTTATACATGTGGACAGCCAGTATAAATCCTGGGTCTTGTTTGCATCCAGTTTTACACATCTCAGAAGGAGAGAACAACATTATTTAGTAATTGTCACTTCAAGAACTGGGCCAGTAATGACTTGCTGAAAAGTCTGTCCTGTGCAGCTGGAAACTCCAGACAAACTCCGTCACTCAGAAGATATCACTGAAATATTACAGTGGACAGGACAGAGCAGCCAAGGGCTGACAGAACACACATGCATGAACACAACATGCTTCTCTAAATAGCTGCACCTTTCAGCAACACATCTGAAAGGCTTTACTAGTATGAGAAATATTTAAAGATGCACATTCTCTCAAAAACAACCCAAAATGGGAGGGGAAAAATGTAATTTAACAAAATAATAATATGTAGGGGGGGAAGGGAGAAAAATAATCAATCATTTGACAAATCCTTAAGAATTAAAAAAAAAAAAAAAATCAATCCAATGCTGCCATGTTTTAGTCTTCCAGCAGGCAGGAAAGTAAGCAAAGCTTATGTTTGGGAAGAATCCAAGTATGATAGGTATGAAAATTCAATTAGGGAAATCAAACAGCCTCATTCTGCCATAACACTGTTATACACAGTTATTACAACAGCAGCAATTCTTTATTTGTGACTCCAGACTAACCTGAAAGTTTAAGGACAGGTTTTTTTTCCCCATCTTCCCATTTTATCATAGAATCATAGAATGGCTTAGGTTGGAAGGGACCTCAAGGATCATCCAGCTCCAACCCCCTGCCATAGGCAGGGACACCTCCCACTAGAGCAGTCTGCTCAAGGCCTCATCCAGCCTGGCTTTAAACATCTCCAGGGAGGAAGCATCCACAACCTCCCTGGGCAACTCGTTCCAGTGCCTTACCACCCTCACTGTAAAGAACTTCCTCCTAACATCCAGTCGGAATCTCCCCTCTGCCAGCTTAAACCCATTCCCCCTCGTCCTAACATTACTAGACCGTGTAAATAGTCCCTCCCCAGCCTTCCTGTAGGCTCCCTTCAGATACTGGAAAGCCACTATAAGGTCTCCTCGAAGCCTTCTCCAGGCTGAAGAGCCCCAACTCTCTCAGCCTGTCCTCATAGCAGAGGTGCTCCAGCCCTCTGATCATCTTCGTGGCTCTCCTCTGGACCCGCTGCAGCAGTTCCATGTCCTTCTTGTCTTGGGGGCTCCAGAACTGCACACAGTACTCCAGGTGGGGTCTGACGAGAGCAAAGGGGGAGAATCACCTCCCTTGCCCTGCTGGCCACACTTCTCTTGATGCAGCCCAGCACTCGGTTGGCTGTCTGGGCTGCATGTGCACACTGCCGGCTCATGTTGAGCTTCTCGTCGACCCAGACCCCCAGGTCCTTTTCCTCAGGGCTGCTCTCCAGCCATTCATCACCCAGCCTGTATCTGTGCCTGGGATTGCAGGATTGTGTTACTGCACAGGCTCCACTGCTTAAACACTCATAAAGCCAAACACAGTAAGAGCAAAGAACTTCAGGAACAGCTGATTATCAAACACTTTAAAATGTTGCTACTATTTAAAATCAGTAATCACCACAAACACAGAAGCATCACTCTCCACCAGTTACGCCAGCTCTGTAGGTGATGCAGAGACACACACAAGTCCACCTAACAGTCCCTTCACTGGTGTGTCAGAACAATGTTTCCTGGCCTTTTCAGGTCATGTTTGCCACCTCTTATCCTTGCTGTAGAACAAGAAATGTGGCACCAGCAAGGAAAACCACAGAGTTTTTTACACCATGATTGCTGACAAGAACAGAAGCACACAGGTAGTCAAGCTGACTTTCTGCACACTGCGGTCATCTCTCAGTCAGTGTTTTATTTGAAACCTGGGTGTAAAGGCCATGTCCATCAGACCTGACATGTCCTAACTCCCAGCACACCGTCTAGCTCCTTGAGCCCACAAACCATACCCACACCTCCCTCCATTTACTCATTTGAGTCAGATACTGCCATTAAAAGGCATTTCCTTTCATCATCCCCAAGTCCAAGAAATATTTATGCTTCTGACTCTCACTTTGGTTTCCACTTATAACCCAACTACTCTGTGTGATGGTACCATTTTTAAAAACACATATGACGTAATGTTTAACAAACAATGCTCCTTGGCACAGCTCCAAGAGCCCCTGCTGAAAGTCTGACATCCGTAATATTAATAAACTCACTAGTCAGGGAAGTGAAAGAGGCATGTGGTGTGAAAGCGATGGAGCCAGCTTCATCTGTCGCACTAACTTCACTTTCTGATATTGCAAAATCCCAGATGAGGAGGTGAAACCACATTAAAAAACACTGAAGTATTGAGAGCGAGCTTGAGTCCTCCACAGACATCTCAGTCACAAGTCACAGCTCCCTGGGGAGATGGCTGAATTCCTATCATTGGAGATGTTTAAAAGAGGCAAAGATGTGATGCTGAGGGACATGGTATAACATCAGACTTGGTAAGACAGTAAGAGAATGGTTAGACTCACAGAACCATCAAAAAGTTTTGGTTGTAAAAGAGCTCTAAGATCATCAAGACCAATCATCATCTTAAAGGTCTTTTCCAGCCAAAAGGATTCTGTTTCTAAAGCATTTCCGAGTACGGCACACAAGATCCCTGCTCAGCTTTCTGTCATGTTTAGCACCAACAGCAGCTACTCCGAACAGCCTCATGCCAGAAATTGGAAAACAAGAGGAAAAGGAAAAAGAAAATAAATAAAATCCTTTTTGGTGAGCATGAATGATACAGCAGCATGTGTTACAGACATCATTTGTTAAATGCAAGCCTCCATCAGGCACAAGGTCTTAGAGGCCCATCCACAGCTCGACACCCACAAGCCCTTTGCTCTTTCTCACAAGCCATGGTGCCAGTGCATATTGAGCCTCTCTGAGACTGCAGATAAAGGCAGGTACAACTAACGAGGTACACACTCAACCACGGCAAACCTGTCTGATAAACACTGGAAGGAATTCCTCAAGGAAATAAAGAGGTGAGTTGTTTGTAAAAACAGGTTTTGAAACTGTTCAGCAAGTTCTTTTTTCAAGTATGTTCATACATGACTCAGGAAACAAGTGGGAACCCAAACAACCACCCAGTGGGAAAACGTGGATCCTTTCTGTACCATGGAGCTAAAATCCCACTGGCATCAGAGGGAGAACAGGAAGGAAACAATCACTGCTCTGGAACTGCCAAGTTTGGTAAAACTTAACACAGTCACAACAAATCTAACTAAATATTGATTACCCAACAGCTCTTCTCTGACATCAGCAAACTGTAGGGAAAAGTTTACAAGAACCAATGAGTTTAATAGAGTATTCCTCCTGTAACACCTTCCAAGCTCTGACGATCACCTACAGACTAACTCCCTCATTTACAAGCTTCCCTAATTAGAGAGATCCTTGACAAATCTAAAAGCTTCTTGAATCATTTATCATTTTACCACCTAAAACATCTGTCAATTGTTTCCACAATTAAATGGTGTGCAGGAGAAGAAAAACACAAACCACACTTTTGCCTGCTGTTTCACATCACTTGCCTGGACATTGCATTGAGAGGCTTCTACCTCTGAAGCCACAAAAATAAACAAGCACAGCCTGTCTCTGTGCTGCACCATTCATAGTTTTCCTTGTCTATTCCTCTAATTCAAATCTTCTCCAGTTTTGTATCTACAGCTGAACTATGCAACATCCTGTACGTGCTAAACCTTGACGGCGATTCAAGGACAATAGATACAACTGAAGATAAGTCCACTGAGGGTTAGAGTTCATGGGGATGACTGGCAAGCATGCAAATAAGGCCCATATCTGGGTGGATACAGAGTACCTGTCCAAAGCTTTGGGGATCCCAGCATCTCTTCTCTAACATTATCCCACTTGCCAACAAAATGAGCTATGCCAGCCTGCCGTGACCAGCTTCTCAGAGTCATACGCTGCTACACTTAAAGATATCCTCAGCTCCATTAAGCTGTCTCTCCTTAGCAGACTTCTCTGGTGGGAAAACAAGAAAATCAAAGAGTTTCTTCCATAAGTAGCATGCCAGAGCAGACAGCATTTGTTTCAGGGTACTTCAGCTGTCTTCCCTCTGCATCTAAAAGCTGAATTCAGTACAAAGCCTGCAGGTTTCTTGGTTCAGGTGCACAGAGGTCATAATCTTCCTAAACAAATTTTGCTATTGTATTCATGTATTGAAATACCTTCTTACCTGCACGGTAAGAAGCACTGAAAATTTACTCTAAACAATATAATCCCCTGCTACCACACCTCCAAAAGCACTTTCTTTACTTCAGTGGCAGCAAATAATTCAACTGAATTACTGATGCTTAAACTGAATCCTTTCAGGCTACAAAATAAGAAACCAAATAATTTCCCCATCTGATTAAAGAGCAACTCCACTGCAGGTGTGGGTCAAGTTTCAAGGTGAGGCAGATGGCCCTGTCTAGAATTCAGGCATCCTAAAGAAAAACAGGATTTACTCCCCAGTGCAATCTGCAGAGACAGACTAAGGATGGGGGCTGACCACACTCACACAAGTATGTTACAGACAAGAGATGATGGAAGTTCTCTATCACTAACAAATTAAGAGGAATTTAAAACCCCTGACCATGCTGACTGCACCTGGAGCACAGAAAGCCAGGGGTGCCCAGAAACTACATCCAAAGGAGCACACTCTGGATAAACAAGTGCAACCACCTTCCTTACGAAACCAATATAGAAGCCATCTCCCAAGGTTTGAATCTGGTAGATATCCTCAGCAAAACATAACAAGGTGTTAGAGGCCCATCCACAGCTCGACATCCACAAGCCCTTTGCTCTTTCTCACAAGCCATGGTGCCAGTGCATATTGAGCCTCTCTGAGACTGCAGATAAAGGCAGGTACAACTAACGAGGTACACACTCAACCACGGCAAACCTGTCTGATAAACACTGGAAGGAATTCCTCAAGGAAATAAAGAGGTGAGTTGTTTGTAAAAACAGGTTTTGAAACTGTTCAGCAAGTTATTTTTCAAATATGTTCACACATGACTCAGGAAACATGTGGGAATCATGAATCTGGTAGATATCCTCAGCAAAACATAACAGGATACAAAATCTGAGTATAGAGGAAAATACACAGCCACATTCAAGAGGAAAAACCTGGTTTAGTGCCCCACTAAGAAACCAACTGCAACCTAACACCAGAGGTGAGAATTTCTGATGTGGGAACTCACACGTCCCAACAAAAGTAAAAGCTGTTCAGAACTCACAAAACTGACATGCATTTAGAACCTGCAGCAACATTTAGGTAAGGAGAGGCTGAGACTGCTGAGACTGTTCGGTCTGGAGAAGTTTCAGAAAGTTCTCATCCACATGCAGAAATACCTGACACGAGGGAATGTGAGACTGTTCTCACCAGTGCTTAGTGGCAAGATGAAGAGGCACTGAGCACCAGTTAAAACACATTAAATTCCATCTTAATTACCTCAACCATGAAAGTAGCCAAACACTGGCACAGGTCGCTCAGTTAAGTTGTGGAGATAGTTAAAACCCAACTGACCACAGTCCCAGGCAAACTGATCTAGCTGGCACAGCCTGAGCTGGGGCACTGGATTAGATGATCTCAGGAGGTCCCTGACAACCTCAATGACTGCGAGATGAAAATTGGCACTGCCTCCAGAAGTACTTGTCCTACTCATCTCCCATCCCTTGTACAACTGGGACACCTGAATACTTTCAGAAGTTTAAATCAGATTGCTGGAGTCTGCAGCATTTACTTAAGACATGATCAAAACTGTTAGCAACTGCAACTCCAAGTTCCTCAGACAGTCTGCTTTAATATGAACGCATACTCCAAGCTAAGCCACCTGCTAAGAAACAAAGACATCCTCAAATATTTTAAGCCAAGAGATCTCCTCATTCCCAATATTAAAACTGAAGAGAAAGCAAACTTGAAGTGGTAGATGAGAAATATTTCTTCACCAAGTGCACAACTGGGCTGTGGAATTGCTTGCTGACCCCAAAAACTAACCATGACTGAATAAAGGGAACTGAGTAAGATTCTAGATCCTGCTCCCTGTAATTCAGTATGTACATGCATAGGTACACCACCAAAGCAGACATACCCAAAGTGTGAAGCATGCATTTAGTGAGACTTGGGTAACCCAAACAGAGGAGTGGTGCTGCTAGGCATGAGCTCTGCCATCAACACTCTCTGAGGACAATCACTGGGGAAAATGGGATACGATTTTAAGGGAGGCAGATTGCCACTTACATCTTCTGCCCCACTTTACAAAGCAACATGACCACCAGCAGTGAACAGTTATGTTAGTAGGTCATGGTGCCCTATGCACAAGGAAACAGCAATTGTCATAGTTAACAAGCTACTGAACTGCACAGCTCCTTATTTCCAATCACCCTGCAGTGCCACTATCAAAACTTACAGGTTCTCGTGCCGAGTGAATCCACACCAAAAAAATTAATCAGGCCTCTAGACAGTGAGAGACTGGAACAACTGGGTCATAACATCAGTTTTCCTCAAGGTGAGTGGAACTTCAACATTTGAAAACTTATTACTGCCCTTACACCTCCTCCTTTCCTCGATACTTCATCTTGCCTGGGCATTAACAGAGCTGCTGTCCATCTTCTTCATCCACCAGACCGCTTCAGCTGCATCGCAACTCTTGAGCTGCTTTTAGCATCAAAGCCGTGCATCACTTTGGCATGTTGATTTTGTTTTATAAACTTTCTACGATTAAGAGGACTTAAAATTCTTTCTAAGCATTTACAAAGCAGCTGTAGAACCTTTCCGACTGCTGGAGGGACAAGGCAAAGAGAGAAAGACTCCACACATATTTACATAAACAGTGAAATCCTTCCTCCTAGCCCGGTGCAAGTGATAGACAGCACACATGACTCACTACACTAGTCAATAATGTAACCCGTGTTGAGAATTTACACCTCAAACAGTGCTGAAGCACCATGAGCTTTCGGGAACAGCAGTTACTTAAGATTTTACTAAGCACCCATTAGAATCCACTGTTACTCCACAGTTCAAAGTTAGATGTGAGAGCCACCTCAGTCAGATCCTAAAATAATTGCTGTACTTGCTGATAAGAAACCCCAAACTTGTCTGAATATGCAACCTCATCAGTTTACTCTTTACATAAATTAAGAGAAGATAACCAAGGTGATAAACCGCAGAGACATGACCACCTACCTTCCTTCACCTGCACTTTGGCCATTCGGCCATTCCTGCTGCGGTTTGCCAGCACACCCAAATTTCCTAAAGAGCTCAGGTCACTGCTTTTTTTATGTGAAAGAAAGCATTACTCCTCTTTTGTTTTCTCCAATTTTTCCACATAAAACTCAGTAATCTGTGTACTGGGGCAAAAATCAGATCAGGGCTCCAGGCTGACAATCATTTTTAGTGAACAAATCCCAAGAGGTGCTAAAAACCTATAAATAAATATCAGGTCCTTTATAAAAATATGAAAAATATTAACTTACAGTCTGGGGAACATACTAAAACAATGTACTTCTTTACTACACTAAACAGCAACATCCTGTGGATTCCCCTTGTGAGCAGCTGTAAGGGGTTTCAAATACACAGATCCTGAACTCACTGAAGCACAAGTGCTCTTCACTCAGTATTTTAATGTTATGAGGGTTCTTAGATCTCTAGTAAAGCAAGTGCCAAAACTGCACAAAGAACTTTCCAGAACAAAACAAAAGATGCCAAGTGGTGCAACCTTGCATCAACACAGCATAAGACAAGCCAAAAAAGGAGGACTAAGGTGGGTGGAAAGGGAGTGTTGGGAAAAAGCTTCTTCTTCCAGAGCAATCCACATTTGGAATATCTGCACAATAAGACAATTTTGTCCAACCACTGGGTCTCTGAGAGCCCCCCCAACATGGCTGAATCAAAAGACAACATATTAAATTGTACCAATTTAACTTTGCAAGTGGAAGAAGTCTGAACCCTACACACCTGCTTCAAAGAAACAGCATGTTCCTGGCTTCAGGAGCACCCATTCTCCTGGAGGTGCCCTGTCCCATGAAGCACCAGCCCACTTTCTAGAGAAAAGCCATGGTGATTCTGAGATCTCTCTAAATCAACTCCAATTCAGGCTCCTCTATTCAAGCCCTTCTAAGGACTGAAATACAATCTCTCCAAATATGGTTTCTTTGACCATCTAGATTTAAATTAAAAAAGAATTGGTCCATGAGTGGAGACGAAAGAAAAAACTAACAGAACAACAAACTTTCGTTAAACTACACAAAATATCCAAAAGGAGTAAAACTGACAAGGGAAAAAATCTAACTGGTCTTAAAACTAAAGACAAAGTTTACTTAATTACTCTTTATTTCCCCTACTCCTTGATCCAGATCACACACTTAGATACAAACAGGCAGCAAAGCAGCTAAGGCAGAAGCAGTGTCTTACCCTCCTCCATCCACACCTGCAGCAGGGGAGCTGCTGCACCCTCCTGCTTGGCTTCCCAAGCTCCAGGAACCAATCCCCTCACCAGTCCCAAAGAAACCAGCCCTGGCCTCCCCTGTCTGAGCACAAGGGCAGAGGTGCAGCAAACAAAGCAGGAGGCAGGACATGAGGAGCATTTCTCTCTGTGACATGGGCAGTTTAGCAATTCACCTCATCGGTGATCTGCTTCATCATCTAATCCCAGTCCTCAATTCCCCCTTTCCTGTCTTGGCACCACCACTCGTACAGCTGCACAGTAAAGTAGACCAGAAAGCAGGAAAGTCCTAACAGAAGTACAATATACTCATTATAGATTGGTTTCCCAATCCCATTCATCTCGCAGTCACAAAAAACAATTGTGCTGGCACAATTGTGAGCACAGTACAGGGCTGAGAATAGACGGTGGGGGGAAAAGGGTCTACTTGCACAGCTCTGTCCCTGGAATATCCAAACTGCAGCATGAAATCCGTGCAGTCAGAATCCTCCTCACTACCTCCAAAATCATCGTGCTGCAGCAGCACAGAAGCACTGAATCACTTCGGTTGGGATAGACCTTTAAAATCACTGAGTCCAACCATTCTCTAACTCTGACAAGTCTGGGGCTAAACCACGTCTCTCTGAAGCTTTTAAACACCTCCAGGGACGGAGATTCAACTACCTCCATGAGGAGCCTGTTCCAGTTTGAGAACCCTTTTACTGAAGAAGTCTCACTGAAGAACTTAAAGTTCTGTGGTGCAACTTGAGGCTGTTTCAACTTGTTCCTCAGGAGAAACCAACCCAGAAGGAGGAAAGGAGCTCCAACCTCGTTTCAGGGAGTTGTAGAGAGCCAGAAGGCTTCCCCTCGTCCTCCTTTTCTTCAGGCACAACAACTCCAGTTCCCTCAGCTGCTCCTCACAAGACTTGTGCTCTAGAGCCTTCACCAGCTTCCTTGCCCTTCTCTGGACATGCTGCAGTACCTCAACGTCCTTCTTACAGTGAGGGGCCCAGCACTCAAGGCGCGGCCTTGCCAGTGCTGAGTACGGGGCACAGTCACTGCCCCAGTCCTGCTGGTCACACTGTTCCTGAAACAGGGCAAGATGCTGCCATAGTCCATAGCTGTGACTTTTAAAGCCAACAAATTGGTAAGCATTGAAGAACAAACAGACATTTATGAGGCTGATGCAGAATTTCAGCAACTTTGGTAGAATCCATCTCACTTAAGTCAGAATGTCCCAGGGGTAGCTGAAACAAACATATCTCCCTCAGGTAACACCCAGCACTAGTTGTCCTGCTCAGCACCTCGTCGAGCTACAAGAAATCAAGCATTATAAAGAGCAGCTAAATGTCATCTCTATCCCTAAAAATTGCTAGTCAATTTTTAAGTTCTAAAGTTCAAACCTAAAAGCAGGCTTTTACTATTTTTGTATAGCATCTGTTTTACCCTTCTTTGATAACTCAGACACTGTCTTATTTGAGTTATGTCTTGGATCTCGGAAAGAAGAAAGTTCTGCTAGGAAGAAGAAAATAATCACCCAAACCCATGTGTTGTATCAACAGTGCTCAGTAAACACAGCTCGATTAACGTCACTTAACATTTAAGCACAAAGGGAAACTGAGTTGTGAGTATCTGACATTTTTAGGGCAAAAAAGTGATTTAGGAGACTACCAAAGGTATTCTTGAACCTTCCAAGTTCTACCAAGTCTCACAGTTTTACCATTACTCAGCTGTGAAAAGACAAACCAGGGAAGGATTAATACAACCTTGGGATCCTACTTGCTGCACCAAAAAAAAAGCAACATTCTTAGTCCATCGCTATGTAATTGTTCAAAATTAATTATTAGCTAAATGAATCCCACATTTAATCGGCTCACACTCAGGACCTGACACAGATGAAGAGCTTTAACTGCAGTTTTTCACCTCGGCCTGTTGACAATGAACAGCTAACTCTGTTATATGTGACTGTTGTGTATGATTCTCAACCACAGAACAACTTGCCTCAAGGTTTTAGGTTTTATGCTCCAGTGATTTTTCTACCACATTACTAATTTGTATGCACATTTGGGTTGTTTTATTTGAAAAAGGACAGGATGTTATGTAAAGATGGGAGTTAAACATAGGACATTCCAGACATTTTCAGCATTCAAAACTGACTATGTTTGGATGTATCTCTATCATCTTCTTGCTAAGAGATACAACCTTTCAGCAACAGCTACAAAACAGGCATTTTTAAAAACATTGATTACAGTCAGCAATGTGTCCTTACGGCCAGGAAGGCAAATGGTCTCCTGGGGTGCATGAAGAAGAGCGTCAGCCAGCAGGTCAAAGGAGGTTTTACTTCTCCTCTGCTCTAGTCAGGCAACATCTGGAATACTGGATCAAGTCCTGGGCTCCCCAGTTCAAGAGAGACAAGGACATACTGGAAAGAGCTCTGCAGAGGCTATGAAGATGCTGAAGAGGATTGAAGCATTTCTGTGAGGAATAAAGGTTGCGAGCCCTGAGGCTGTTCAGCCTAGAGAAGAGCAGACTGAGAAGGGGATATTCTCATAGGTCAGCAAGAGCTGAAGGTTGGGGGGCCAAAAGGATGGGGCCAGACTTTCTCGAGTGGTGGCCAGCCACATGACAAGGGTCAATGGGCACAAGCTGGAACCCATGGGGTTCCAGGAAAAGAAACACCTTGACTATGAGGCTGCTGGATCCCCAGAGGAGGCTGCCCAGAGAGGTTGTGGAGTCTCCGCTGAAGAAATTCCAAACCCACCTGGACATTGTGATTCTGGGCAATCTGCTGTGGATGACCTTCCTTTACCAAGGGGTTGGATTAGATGATCTCCAGAGGTCTCTTGCAAACTTCTCCATGCTGGGATTCTATACATGGCAAGTGTTAAGTCTTCAGTACCAGTCAGTCTCTCAGGAGGTATATGGACGAACTGCAGCAACAGACCCTGGATCCAAAGCTTGCAGTTCTGTTAACAGCTATAACCAGTCATACTCGAGATGCTTGCAGCTTGAGTGCAGTTTCACTATCATTTTAAGCCAACATAAGCTGGCAGTGCTCCTGAAACAAATAGTCCCACCCTTGCCCATGGCCAGTCTCCACATGTCCTTCTCGAGTCAGCACAAGCCATTCACAGAGACCCACAGTAAACATTACCAGGATACTCACCTGGTTAAAAGAAAAAAAATAGTAAAAATCAACATTTCTCTTCCCCTTTTCCTCCTCATGGGTGAGGAAGAGGGTGAGGAGGAGTAAAGGAAAAGCTGAGTTAGTTTCACGATGATCAGCTTCCCAACCCAGTTCACTGCATGGGCACGAGAGCGCTGGCATGAGCAAAGCAGCAAGGAAAAGCAGGGGATAAGCAGCTTGACCTCCATAACTGGGGTTCACACTGGAATTGCTCATGAAACCACACTGCGAGAGTGAAAACTGAAAGTGTTTAGGTACTCAAAGAAAAACATTCTCTTTCCCAAGGTAAGCATAAGTGAAAAGAAATCACACTAATAAATTATCAGATCAAATGTGAAACTCGTGACTCTCCTTCTGTCCACCTTGCCACCTCACCCAAGGTCTGCAGGCTTCTAGAGTCTTCCTTAATTGTGTAGAAATAGGAAAACAAAGATGTTAACTGCAGTGGCCATGCAAGCCAAAACCTTAACACATGGCACAGGGGCAGGGTAGTGATATCATAATTACGTCTGTCCAGGGAATAGGACAAGCCATACCATGAAGAATCGTGCAGGCCACATTTTGATTCACTGAGGTTTCAAATACAACTTCGCTTTGCGGAGCAGGAAAGCACATTTTAACCAGTACACTAAACATCTTCCACACTCATTATGATAAAATGAAGTTTCTATGTTAGAGAAATCTCCATTCCTCCCCAGGCCACCTCAGCCTTACAGCTTCTCTGCCTTCCAGTCTCTGTGCTCCCAAAACCCCGCAGTGATTGTCACCAGCAGCCTTATGGGACCGGTATCACTCAACCGCAGCCATCCCGAGGCACAGGCAAGAATGTGATTCAGAGGAACAGTTACTGGCCCCAGTTCAATCTGTGAGCTGGATTCCAGACTGCGGGGTGGCTGCATTTCTAAAAGGAGAGCAGTTATGAGAAACTACATGCTCCTAACACACCCTCATCACAAATGCATACTTGTGGTTTTCTCCCTGTGTTTAGAGCTTTCCCTTTATCTCATCAGTTGTACTCAGACTCTGATCCAGAGCATTTGTCCACGGGATAAGTTTATCCCTATCTATCTAGGAAAAAAAAAACCCTTACTGGAGTTGTTCTGATTATCAGATAACAGCTAATACCTCCTCTTAACCCAGCTAAAAGTCCTACCAATATGCCTCACAAAGAGGATCACTCAATTATTCATTCTGTAAGACTATACTCGTTTGTTCTACATTTGAATTTAAATTAAACTGTGTTTCAATTTAAACATCTCCTTGATCTTCTGTGATGACAAAATATGAAAAGCAAACTTCACTTAACCTCTTTAGAACCATCCATTGCTTTCCACTCCTCCACCACAGACCACCTTGTTTGGATCTAGAAGCTCATTAAGGCCGCTCCTGAGCATCAAACATCCTTCTCTAGACCCCTTCCAGCTCTGACACCCACACACCACACCAAAAATACACCCTTGACTGTGTGAAGCTCTTCTCCTACCTGAAACACGGACTCAGCCATTCCAGCAAACCTAAAGCGTTGGAGAATTCACAGTAAAATGAGCCAGTTCACAAGCTCCGCTCAATTCATCCACAGTCCTTGAAGAGATTTCACAACTTATGTGGAAACTTCTTTTTTTTAAACGTTTTACAAAAGCACTTTAACACTTGTCATCTTTCCAGTACAATAAATGAGAATTTCATTACCTGTATTTTTTAATTAGACCTGCTCCACTTCAAAATACTCTTTTCCTTTCTCCTGCCCTCACTGGGACACATCCATGCCGGGTAACAGGAGAAACTCAAACCTCTGCAGTGACATCCTCAAACACTTTACAAACTATTGCACCCTGGCAGTAACTTTGAGACCTCTAAACAAACTCAGAGCACTTTGAGAGTTTTATAGATGCAGGTTTGACTCGTTGAAGACTTTTATTTCTTTTGGCTTCACCACCAATGACACACAACTTGGAATTAAAAGAGCAGATTCCAATTACTTCAAAAACCCCAAAAAAGTTTAATGTCTCCAGTAACAACATCAAACCCTCACTAACCACCTTCACTTCAGGGTGATAAAAGGCATCCTATTTCTTTGACATACACCCCTAAAACTGTCCCCTCTGTTTTTCCGTGGGCAGACACGTGTCCAACAAACTACTAGTAGTAAAGACATCCAAGTCTTCAAATAAGAGAAAATGAGTGAAGAACTTGTGTAGTAAGTAACATCGCCCTAAATATACAGATCTCCATATTACCGTGCACTTGTCGAGACTAAAACTCAGATGTCACGAAGACACGAATTGGGATGGCTTACTCTCAACATTCCCTACGTTTTCTCCCGGTTTGGACACCCTTCTCCAGGTACTTCCCAGACCCCTGGGTACGAGGTGAACGCCCGCGGATGCTCTGAACTCCCCGGTACTGTCACCAATCCTCCACTTTTTGGACTCTTGGCCCGTTTCTAGTTCAAATCCGAATGCTCACGTCCTCCCCGAGACCCTTCTTCAATTCAACTCCCTTCCGAGCTACTTAACGAGCAGCTCCGGGGCACCTCCACCGCCGAGGCTATCCTTCCTCCGGTACTCCCCGCTCCAGGCTGAAGCGCCCACCCCACCGGGATTCGGCCGCATCCCCGCAGATACGCTGCCGAACAGCGAACAAACAGGGCGGCGAACGAGACAGTATCCCCGACCCAGTACCAGCAGGGTGGGAGAAAGGGTTAGGGGAAAGGAACCTTGCGGCCGCACAGCCCCCCGCCGCGGAGCCGCTCCCGCTGGGGCCGCCGCCGGGCTCCGAGCGCAGGAACCTGTCGGGACACATTCTTGAGGCCGCGGCGGCCGGGCCAGGAATGTGGCCGGGGGAGCCGGGCTCAGCCCCAGCACGACTCCACGGGGCCCCGAGCGGCGGATAGACGGCAGCCGAGCATCCCGCCGCGGCCCGCAGAACGGCGGCGGGGCGGAGCTGGGGGTGGGGGGAGGGGGGGAAGCGCCGAGACGGGGAAAGC